>CM062083.1:3463759-4029700 GCA_031163375.1 Conogethes punctiferalis | reverse complement strand
TAACCTACTCACGGGATGAGATGGTGATCTTATTCTGAATCCGATCACACGCATCCACCAGCTAATTCGAGTACATCTTTGATCGATCTTTTGAAACGATCGAAGCCCGTAAGCCCGTAATATTTAGATACTGTATTGTCTCACTGTTTCCTTTCTTTCCCTGTGACGTCACTGTCGGGATGAACGCAGAATGGCGACCACGTCACGTGATATTCACTGCGATATTTCGTGGCAGCCTCGCGTCTTTATATGTCCGACTTTTGTAACTTATTTGTTCAATATACTGTCTGGTACAGTCCTGAAGATTTTCTCAAAAAAAATTGTATAGTATTTTTTTTTGAAAACGTGAACAAAGAAGCAGTGGTAACAAACCTTTTTCTTTCACTTAGGCTGTAGAATGTGGTCCCCGCTTAGGATCTCTCCCGTGACTACGGTATAGGATCCTTCTTAGGGTTGCGAAGAGGTTTTTTTAAGGATCGGTAACGCGCTTGTGATACCTATTATCGCCTACAGCACTAGTGCAGGCGTCATTGGCGGCATTAACCGCTTAACATCAGGTGGACCGCAGGCTTGTTTGCCTTAGTGGCAATAAAAAAAACACGAATTACTAAAGACCAGTAGTCAAACAAACCATGTGTCACACTAATTGGAAATTAAATGAGGACTTTCATGTTTTTAACTTCTGCTTCTTTCAGACTATGAGAGAGGAAAAAGGAGAGAGGGAGAGTGAAAAAAGAGGGAAGAAATATAAAAAATCTCCAGGTGCCATAAAGTGCTCCTAAACCCGAGCTTATATTTGTACCTAAGTATTATAGTTTTTGAGAAACATTTACCTACACCGTAAAATAACATTATTTCGACCGCGCCACTTGTCTGCAAACATCAAATCGTGATATCCTATCTTCAAGGCACCACGGTTCAAATATCATGTGCGCCGATAAGCCCTTCATCCCTCAATCTTCCGATCCGTCGGAAACAAAAGAGCTATCCTCTCGGCGCGGTCACGTTAAGGTCTGGGGGTATTTATAGTGGAACCAGTTTATACAGATTCAAGGCATTTAAACTTTATAGTTTCGTTTAAGCGATTGGTCTAAATTACTACCTTGGTCTATAAATTTGAACCGTAGCAAATACATAAATTAATTGTGGAACTAATAATGTTTGAAACGAATGGAATAAGATTCTTGAACCTTGAGATAATAATCAATCATAAATGCTCCAGACAACTGTCCTATCTAGTTGTAGAAAGCTTTTCAATATAATTGTAGTACCAGATTCTCCTAAAACACCTTCTCTCTTTAGTCTTTAGTTGTCTCAGAAAAGTTCCTAACTGAACCGAGCGTGAATCTAACAGCACTTTCAGATCATCGGCGCTTTAGGCTTTAGAATGACTATTACCATTACGTAACCGCGTCCGTCAATCTTGTACCCATCTATCCGTGTCTGGGTGTTTATACTTTGGTGTTTTTTGGGTATTTAAGTCATATTTGTGGTACCTTCGTCGCTCTGATACCCATAACAAAAGTACTTACGCTTCTTACTTTGGGATCGGAGCAATGTATGTGATGTTGTTTGATTATATCATTATGCCTATGTATGGAATTTCATTCTATAACTGTTTGATCAATCACAACAAACTTTAAATCTATTTGCAAACAGCCCGTACATTTACAAACAATTCAAGCAGGTAGCCAAAATACGAAATAAAAGCAAAACCTGCGTCAAATTTGCAAGTAAGATGTGTTCGGACCAACAAAACCCTTCGCCTCCAACGAAGGTTACACTAGGAGCCGCTTCAAATTGGCCGCTAGTTCACGAGACAGACATGTCGATTTGTACTGAACATAATCGATTATTATATCGATTTGAATCGATACTTTACATAATGGCATTAATCACCATAATGTATTACTATTTGATATGTATTTATATTTTATATTTATTTGCTATATATTTAATATTCATATATTATATTATTTTATTGATTAAATTGTTATATTCGGTAGGTGTAACTATGTTGTATAATTTTACATAATGTATAAATTAGGTTTTTGTAAGGACTGTTTTCTCTTTGTACACTCACCGCACACAATTTCTGCTCTCTGCATGACCCAAAGGTTGACTGGTAGACTGCTCCTAGCATTAGGTTGGCGTTTTGTACCATTTTGTGCAATAAAGTTTAAATAAATAAATCACCAAAAGCTGTTAAAGAACGAGGAGCAGCTTCCCAATGACGATTGTCAATTAGGGGGAATTACTTAAGTCGCTACTAAGTACTACGCTTGGTAGGCGGGTTGGTGACCACAGTAGGCTTTATTTGTTCCCAGGTAAACCCTGCTGCTCGTTTCCTGATATACCTACCCTTAGTCGTCTTCTACTAGACCCACGGGATTAGATGGGCCGGTCCTATTCTAAACCACCAGTTATATTAGCCAGCTCGATATCCTCAAATCTCAAACTCAATTATCTTTATTGATAACTAGCTGTGCCGCCGGGTCCCACGCGTGGATATCGGGTTTCAAAAATAACGGACTTCCATAAAATGATACCTAAATTTTAAGTTAGACCTCTAGCAATACATTGGTGAAAACCGCAATTAATTCCATGCAGTAGTTTTTGCGTGATGCTCGATCAAACATACAGATAAAAATTTCACCCGTTTTCACTTCCCGTCACTGCTCTGCTCCTATTGATTGTAACGTGATGAAAAGTATACTATAACCTGCCTAGGAGCATGAAGAATAATCGTACCAAGTTTCGTTAAAATCCGTTCATTAGTTTTTTTTCTATAACGAACATACAGACAGACAAACATTTTACTGATTGCATTTTTGGCATCAGTATCGATACACAAAATCAAAGTAACATAAATCCAGGCCGTTTTACTTTTTTTCTAATAAATCACGTCACAGTGTTAACAATCCATTACATCGATAAGAATCGATTTTGACTGCCCAAAGAATCGATACTTCAACGAATCCGACAGCTATCGCCATCCCTAACAAGAAATAGGTCCGGCCGCAAAAACAAAGGTGTGTTTACTTAACCCTATTCGGTTTTCTTATCACGTACGCTCTTTACAAGTTTAGCTTTGCAAAATTTCGACGGTTTTAACACAATCGTCGGCGATTTATCGTGATTTATTCGGTAAAATCGTCACGTTCTGACGTAGGGACGTTGAATGTCGAAGACTGAGCTCAGCTCAGTGAGGGAATCGTGAGGTGTGAAATGATTTGGAGGGGGAATTAAGTGACGTTTTTGTTTCTATCTCCGAAAGTCCATTGGTAGTTTTTTTTTATTTTAGCTCGACATAATGGCTTCCCTACGCCTGATGGAAAGCGAAAGAGAAGCCCAAGTCGCTGTAACAACTGGCAAGTAACTGGTCAGTTACCTACCTGTCAGTTGCCACTGCCATGCCAGCCCAGCCCTAACCCCCCACGAGCTCCGGAAACCCTACTCACCGGCAGAAACACGACCCGGAGGTCATTAGGCCGCGGTATTCTATAGGGTGGAGGTTCTGCCCCGGACGGGGCAGCTCAATTCGAGCGAAAATTCGCTATGCCCTACCTCTCTCTTGGTTTCGTTTCTGGGAAATATTCAGCTTAACTTGCGAAGAGACGTTGCATCCATGTGCGTTCTCTACCGAATATATCATGGGGAATGTTCTGAAGAATTCTTGGGTTTACTGCCTGCCGCTGAGTTTCTTCAACCGCAACACACGTAACCGACTGACATTCCATCCTCATCATCTCGATGGCTGGCGATTCCCGACTGTACCTTTTATGAGGAACTTCTTGCCTCGTGGCTTGGTTTTGTGGAACTAACTTCCTGCGACAGTCTTTCCGAACAGCTACGACTTGGGAACCTTCAACCATCAGGCGTCACAATTGCTCGTCTGCCGCCTCTTGCATAAAAAAAGCAACTTTCTTCATAATAAACGCGATACATTTCTAAGATCGCGCAAACATCCAGCAAAATATGACACGTGTTGAATCCAATCTGGTTACGTTTGTGGGGAATATTTAGATGTAACTTTGGGGCTTTCATGATAAACACAACCACTACGAATAGGTCTTTGGGTCCCTCCTGTGCGTCTGCGCGCACTGTGAAGTCTCATAGTAACGTTAGTAAATACAGGTGTAAATCTTTGCATTGTAGTCTGTTAAACTTTATCCAGTAATTAGAAAATACCACCTTAAAAATTCATTGGGCACATACATCTGTTATGCGTGTCATAAAAAGCAATCCCCAAATAGTTTAAAAAATAAACCTAAAACATAGAATGAGAATATTTTTTATTCAAATATCAATAAAAAATACATGCATTCAAAATGGCGGCAGCGGCACTCCGAATGTTCATGACCCATTCGTTCGCTCGATTTGTGTGCTGAAAACGTTCAATCGTCGTAATTCTAACCGTTTGCATAAACCAACTGGATTTACCTGGTTGGACACACAATATTTACATGTGCGCACTTGGGGATTAATAGGTGGTTAAGGGTAGAAGACGTGTAATAGTTGTCTACTTCAGTTGTCAAGTACCCATAGTACAAGCTCCAGCTTAGCTAGGACTATTAGGGAATATGCATGAAAAATAGTTTCATGTTTTGACTAATTTATCGTAATCGTAAAATAGATAAAAATATACTACGAACAGTGAAAACAAAATCAAAATTGGCTGAAAAATGGGCGAGATACAGTCGTTGAAAGTAAATATATCCATCTCTCTCACGCGGAACAGATTTTTCTATGGAGTTTGTATGGCGCGCACGGTACGTGATGTCATCCGCCACGTCGGATCTCTCTGTCTAAGCAATAACTTTAAAGCTTTATAACTAGCTTAATAGAAAAGATAGTTTAAAAATTCTTCGATATTTATGTATCTGGAAGATAAAAGATCTCAATAAATCCATAAAAAAAAATCATGCATATTCCCTATTGACGCTGTGTGGCCCAGTATGACATCATCATCATCATTATCAGCCTGCGAAAGCATAGCTGGACATAAGCCTCACAACAATCGTTATATGTGGGGAGGACTTGCCAAGGCAAGTCACTGGTAACCACCAGGTTACTTACTAGTGAGTGGGCTTTACTTGGCAGACGGGTTAATGACCGCAGTAGGTTTTATATGTACCCAGAAAAGCGCTACCACCCGTTTCCTGAATTTCCCGTAGTCAATTTCTACGATACCCACAATATAAAATGTGGTGATCCTATCTTATCCCGAAACCACATAGAAAATTGTAAACATTTCAGATTTCAATTTTTTTTTATAGTAGCTCGACATAATGGCTTCCCTACGCCTGATGGAAAGCGAAAGAGAAGCCCAAGTCGCTGTGACAACTGGCAAGTAACTGGTCAGTTACCTGTCAGTTGCCACTGCCATGCCGGCTCAACCCTAATCCCCCACGAGCTCCGGAAACCCTACTCACCGGCAGAAACACGACCCGGAGGTCATTTGGCTGCGGTATTCTATAGGGTGGACGTCCTTCCCCGGACAGGCAGCTCAATTCGAGCGAAGATTCGCTATGCCCTACATCTCTTCAATGACGAACTACAAGTGAAAAATCGAGTTAGGCATATAAATTGATGTGATTCAAGTTTCCACAATAATAACGGAGCTTCAATAGGATTTAGCTATGTTTCAAAGCAAACATTTGGCGGGAAGAGAAAATTTGTGCTAATTAAATCTGAAGAACACAGCTTAATTGGGCCAGTGTTAATTAAAGCAAACACAATACGCTTAGCGGCTTCCCGTGATTGATTTAGTGGATTCTAATCTAATTATGATGTTTGTACGTCGTAGAACAAAATTGATTAGAGAGTTTCTTTTTTTAAGGAAAATTGGGTTTTTGATTACGTGATTACCTTGTGGCTTACAAAGTTGCTCGGGGCTTTTTTAAGATTCCGCATTAAGGTCAAGATTGGATCATAAGAGTTTGGTTCAGCTTTTTTTATATAGTGGCTCGACATAATGGCTTCCCTACGCCTGATGGAAAGCGAAAGAGAAGCCCAAGTCGCTGTGACAACGGGCAAGTAACTGGTCAGTTACTTGTCAGTTGCCACCGCCATGCCGGCCCAACCCTAACCCCCCACGAGCACCGGAAACCCTACTCACCGGCAGAGACACGACCCAGAGGTCATTTGACTGCGGTATTCTATAGGGTGGAGGTCCTTCCCCGGACGGGCGGCTCAATTCGCTGTGCCCTACCTCTCTTAAAAGCTGTAGTGAAAGCTGCCTCTGATAACAATGGTCGCAGATTCGATCCCCGCAAACATTTGTGTGCATCAACATGTCTGTTTCTATAAATTGGTGTGTATGGGTTTTGCTATGTACTTGCAACTAAAAGGCCATAGGTAAATTAATGAGTTGTTTAGTACCTACAGTTCCAGCTTCCGATTAATTTGGGACAACATGGCGATGTGTGGCCCGGCACGGCATGTCTTGGGGGCAGCTAACACATCAGGTAATTTTTGCTGTTTACCGTATAGTAAACACACAAAAAACTACGCTAAGGTTTAGCGTAGTTTTTGTTTATTGATAGTTATTACTGAGGGGGCAAACGGGCATGGAAGTCACCTGATGGTAAGTGATCACTTCAGCCTATTGACACCGCAACACCAGGTGTGTCACAAGTGCGTTGCCGGCCTTTGACAAATCTGTAGGCTTGCTTTTTTAAGGTCCCTAAGTCGTATCCATTTAAGAAAATTGCAGCTGGAAGCTGATACCAAAGAACAGCTGCACGAGGCAGAAAATTGCGCGCAAAACGCACCGTGGAAGACTTCCAACTATCAAGATGAAGAAGTTTTATCGTAAAACATGTAGAAACATAAACAAAACATTATTGACCGTTGAATACTCAAATTGACAAATTCGAGAACAATTTAAGAACACATCAACACACACGCCAAATAACAAACTTCAAACTCTCGCCCGTCCATTGTATCTCTAGTTACAAGTTTCGATTTCCCCCCGGGACAAGTAAATCTTTGCTTAGAGTGATCGCTGGTTCCAAGCAGTCGAGAGCTTTGTGTGTACCAAACGAAGTTAGGAAACACTCGACTGTTGCCGATGCAGTTGCAGTGGGCAACTACTGAATTAACGTGGAATGAGGTTTGTTGCTAACGTTCTTTGGTATCAGCCGGTATGTGCGGGAAAGTTACTCGAATTGTCGATAGCTTCGACTAGATTAGCTTCCTTAAATAGTTTATATATCTATCACCTAACTAACTGACTGTACTTCGTTTGTTTAAGCATAATGCCGCGGCCACGGCCACACATAGGAGGTATTTGCACCAACGTAACGTTTGCGCCCAGTGCACCAATGTGTGTATCGGTGCTTTGATACAATGAAGATATTGAGCGTCTAATGCCGCGGCCACACATAGGAGATATTTGCACCAACGTAACGTTTGCGCCCAATGAACCAGTGTGTGTGTCGGTACTTTGACACAAGACATTGAGCGCGATAGTATTGGTCGTGTTGGACAGTGGTTGGACGCAAAGTTGAATCCAATGTGTGGCCGCAGCATTAGATATTTGGTAAACAAAGGTGTACACAACAGTGATAGGGAAACCTTTTCTACAGACGTATTACGAGTATGACAACCAACGACTGCGTATAATACGTACATTTAAAATATACGTTTCGTGTTAATCGGAGATAGAGAGGAGAATCGATTCCACTTATAAAAAGAAGGGTTATAATTTTAAGCAAAAAAAAGCTTTCTCATTACGCCCATTTTCAGTATTTGTCTCAACGTCCACCAGTGTTTGACCTCTTGATCGGCAACTCTAGGAATGATTTAACGAGTCTTGTCCTCCAATAAGAACAGTCTCCGGCAAGGTCTCATCTGACCTCACAAAATGATTGCAACTTAATCATAAAACAAGATTATAAATCAGTTAGTTTATCCATAGTTAGTTTAATTTAGCTGTCATAAGCTGGCGTGTTGCTTATCATTAGGTAAGTAATATTTCTTGCCTTAGTGTATATTCTAACATAAAAAATCTCCTTATAAATAAGTAAGTAATAATCACAAATCGTTAAGGCTTTTGATGGTCACCCTTATTACGGCTAACGCGCTAAGTATGTAATTTTCTAACCTAACAAAAGAAATTATTCAAATCTTTCCCATTTATAAATAACAATGCACTCCACATAAAGACGTCAACCGACTTATGTCGTTCTAAGGCAATACGCGAGACCCGTCACAGAGATTATTAATTGGTTTACCGCGAACAATGCGTGGATTAGGCTAGCAAAATGTATTATAACGGCCACCTCTGCAACTCTCGCCTTTACTGCTATGTAATTATAGTCGAGTTTCCCGCGACCTGGTGTTTAATCAGTGTAATAAGGGTAGCTAGACATTCCCGTGACAAACAGCCAGAGGAGGCAAGGCTTGGACAATGATGGACATAGGACATCTATCCGTTAAACGTGCCGTGAAGACGGCTATCGACCCTAAAGTTACTGAGACTACGGCCCAATCGTAGCCAAAGGTTGCAGAGTACTTGTAAAGTGCCTCTTTGAAATTAGGCAATAGGCCTCACTGCGAGGTCCATTTCTGCTAATGTCGGGTAAAAAATTACAAAAAGTTATTAATTTTTTTTACAAAGACAAAATACGACTTGGGTGTTAAGAATTGTATCGCTGCCGTAGATTTAAATTGATCAATTGACGCCTTACCCCATCTTTTAATTAGATACCCTCTACCCAAAGGTTGTCTGGAAGAGATCGCTTAAAGCGATAAGAATGCCTAAGTTGTACCTATTGTGTCTAAATATAAGTCAACTGTTTGACGTGCAGTACCTAATCTATATCTATCTATCTAACACAAACACACAAAACCAAAAGTTTCTTTTAGATATACCTATAATTCTAAACGGAAAAAGTTTTTATGGACCCCAACAGCGCGTAACACATGCTTCTAAAGAAATTGTCCGTTGTTTTTACAACACAGCCTTTTTATCACCCACCCAACGGTGCATGAATAAGTGGGTTCTATGCTCATAAAATAAAAACCAGTTCAGGTTCATAGCAGGCTCATGTTTGTGGGGTCACGTATAAAAATACATGCTTTAGGCATTGCCACAAAATGAATACGAATAGATTTACTGTGGGATGAAAAGTCAGCCCTTAAACCTTATTAAAATACATGTTTATACTCCTGACCAAATTCGCAGTCAAGTCAAAATTTCTTTATTTTTTGCTATAAACTGCATGGATCTATTACTTTAAGTATGAAAAAAATTGTGCAACTTATATCGAGCCATCATATATAATGTGTATTTAAGTAAAATACATACATACAAGTAATGTCTAATGTTAACTGAAGTGCTGGTAAAAAAAAGTACTGACGTGCAATAGTGAATTTAATTTTATTGCTAAATAGACTGATTTATTTTGTAAGAAAAATTAGATTTAGGTAAGTAAGATTTTTATTATTATATTTCTGAAACTTCACTCTCATAAGCCGATGGGGCAAAAGTTCACAGCCGGCGAGAGATTGGGCCCAGTAGTCCTGAGCTAACACGATTTCCGATGCTCGTCCCGTATACCGTTAATTTATTTATTAGTATTTGCCAACCATCAAAAACCTCTGAAAGACATCTCAATAAAAGAGTCAAGTCTTACGCCAAATCGGCAACAGTATTTTAAGTAACTCAAATAGATTTGTCTTAATCTAAGTCGTGTCACATCAAAGATTACAAACACAGAATGATCATTCAAACACTCAAACGAAATTCGACTCTCGTGAGGGCGTGACAGAGCACTTTTTCCCGCGGGAACGAAGTTTCACGATCACGAATGTGTCTAGTAAATCATTCAGTCGCGAGAGTGAACGGCGGAACTCTCCGGTAATCTCCTTTTTGCTAAGCAGACAAAATTCTAAATCTCGGCGCCGTTTACCGCCGCAGTGTAAGTAGTATGGGTGATTGAGGAAAATCTTACGAAGATCGCAAACAATGGTATAGGTAAGCCCTGTGGGTTGTTAATAAGTGGATCGGTGGGGCACTTGTACGATAAATAATTAATATTTTGTTCAATTTTATTCTGAAAAGATACTCTTATGCTCCTAATATATGCTTCCCCTAACCCTAAAATTAAATATGGTTTTGTATGTATAATTAATTGTAGGGATGATGAATATTGATGATGATGATGAATAAGATGATGATTATTTTAATTTGAAAACAACATTATAGGTATTCGATTTTAAAATAACGTGATCATCACGTCAAAAAAACGAAAATAGGATACCATAATGCAACAACTTTTGAGACTTTTGTCTTAATTAAAAAAGATATTACAATTTGTTAACATACCTACATAAAAATGCTCATGAGATCTTTTACATTTGAAAGCGTTAAATATTTAGAAAATTGCCTGCCCTCTGAATAATATTCACTTTTAATATTTACTGCCTTTTTTTGATATAAATAAATAAATATCAGACAACATCACATTGCTCCGATCCCAAATTAAGTAGCTTAAGCACTTGTGTTATGGGTATCAGAACAACGAAGGTACCACAAATAAATACTTAAATACAAATATAAACACCCAGACACGGAACAAACACAAGTGTTCATCACACGAATGTTTGTCCCGGGTGGGAATCGAACCCACGACCCTTGGTTCAGAAGTCAGGGGTCACTACCAATTGAGCCACCGAGCCAACATATGCAATCAATTTTATATCAAAGATGGTGGACTGACTGTATTATGCACGCATGATAGGTAATGTGTAACAAACAAATGCATTTGCTAATAAAACGAAAATACATTAGAGCATTAATTAAAAGACTTAGTGCAAAAAAGGTTTTTCATGAACAAAAATTTTAAAATGTACCGTAAAAAATGTTTACTGCCTCCCATACTAGAAGTAACTCTGAGAAATCTGACGATCGCGTATCCCGCATACTCTTGGGAACTCTAAGACTATTGATTAAGGGCGTGTAAACACGACCGAGCCCTTATGTACCTTAACGTAATCATCGGAAGGGAGGCCGTGCGTGAATACAGCGCTCAAATGGTGCTACATCAGAAATTAGGGTCTTGTTGACTCGGCAAATTCTAGTCCGGGGAACAAAGTCAAGCCTCGAGTGCCTCGGATATTTTAATGATGTGGCCGCGTCGGTGTGAGGGCAAACACGTGATTTATTGGAACATAATCAAAACGCGTGAGTGTAAATCCATTTTGTGTGTTAATCTAAACTGGTTTCGGCGTTGAAACTAATTAAGTTTTCTAGGTACCTATACGGTAAGACAGTAAAATAGTTTTGGTGCGTCTGGAATATTTGTCTACGTCTACTCTAATATTATAAAGATATTTATATTTTTGTGTGTGTGTATGTTTGCAATGAATAAACACAAAAACTTCGATGCAGATTTTGAAAATTATTTCACCATTGGAACCTATCTTGACCCAGAGTAACATAGGCTATATTTATTGCTAAAAAAAGTTAGGGATCCTTACTAAAACGCCAATGGGTTACATTATTGGCGTTTTGTCGAGAGCGGGTCCCTATCTAAGTAGGTATAATACTTATAAATACAATCATTTAGTAAGTCCTCTGCTTCGTCTTTATATAAAAACAAAGCACAAAATCGCATAGGTAAATATTCCTCTGCCGAGTTTTTATATAAATAAAAACAAAACACAAAATAACATAAAAAGTCCTCTGCCGAGTCTTTATATAAAAACAAAACACAAAATTACATAAATAGTCCTGCCGAGTCTTTATATAAAAACAAAACACAAAATCGCATAAATAGTCCTCTGCCGAGTCTTTATATAAAAACAAAACACAATTATTAGCCATGATTTGACTGATACTTGTTACAACAAAGGAAATGAAATGTTCATCAATACCGCCTTTGTTTTCTGCGTCTTGTAACAAACTGTACTCGTATGTAGGAACATACGAGTACAGTTTGTTACAGGACGCAGAAAACAAAGGCGGTATTACATACCTAGGAAGGTAGGGATAATTCTAAATGCATTATGTATCAGCATCCGATATAGTTCCAGTGCTCTGTTTATTAGCGATGCATTAGCCATTAGTGTATGTGGATCAGGTTGCAATCGGCGTTCAACTAAGTGTAGGTACAAACATAGCTATGTACGCGATAACGGGTACCTACAGGAAATTGTATAGGTATTAATGACTGGCTGGATGGCTCGTTTGGTAGAGACCTCTGCCTGCTGAGCCAAGGGTTGTGTGTTCTTTTCCCGCACAGTATAAATATTTGTGTTTTTTTATGCAAGAGGCGGCACAGACGAGCAACTTAAATCGAGTTAAAAGTAAGTTGTGTGAATGAAAATGTCTATTTGTATTGGTCTGGTTATTTTCTATGTATAAATGTATTTATTTCCAAAAAAAGTATCAAAGCGCACAACAAATCTGCTCTCTGCATGACCCAAGGGTTGACTGGTAGAGAACGCTCCTAATATTAAGTTAGCATTTTGTAGCATTTTGTGCAATAAAGTTTAAATAAAGAAATAAATAAATAAGTGAATTCATCAGTTGTCTAGTTTGGGAGATTTGGCTTAGTTTGGGACTAGTCGGCGCTGTGTGACCCAGCGTGGCATGTCTTGAGTTATTCATTTATATATTACATAGCTAATATAAAAATAATTGTTATGAATATTGAAAATGAACAACAACAAAGTTATCTATTTTCCTGTAGCAAGCTAGTGGCCAGCCGTAAATAAATATCATTTGCGTTGCGCAAATGTGTGTACAATAGAAATTCAACTGTTAATGGTACAGAACTAATGACCGTTCGCATTTCTGCGGTTTAATTCCAATTTAATATAATTTCCATCGTAGCTTCGGGCTTTGGCGAAACAAATGTCAGTAAAGCTACGTTCATTAAGATATGTAATCGTAATACTATGAATATGAAAGTGTGCCAAATGTTTTTTTTTTCATGACAGCTAAAGTCATCATCGGTTTATTTAGCTGTAGAACTGATAGACATTGGGGTAAATGAGTTCTAGAGCGGATACCGCTTCTCAGCAAACTTTAGGGTACTACGATTTGCGAAAGATAACTGGCAAGTGTTGGATGCAAGAAGCGCAAGATCAAAGTAGCGAACAATTGAAAGGGCCTATGTCCAGCAGATTAGATAGCCAACCCGCCTGCAAAGCTGATTGCCAAACCGCCCGCCTAGCGTATTGCTAACCCACCAACCCAGACCGTGGCGATTATGGGTAAAGCCTCCAGATTTTTTTTTATAAAAGCTTGACTTAATGGCTTCCACACGCCTGATGGAAAGCGAAAGAGAAACCCAAGTTGCTGTAACAACGGGCAAGTAGCTGGTTAGTTCAGTTACCTGTCAATTGCCACCGCCATGCCTAACTAACCAGCTAAACCCCCACGAGCTCCGGCAACCCTACTCACCGTCAGAAACACGACCCGGATGTCATTTGGCTGCGGTTTTCTATAGGGTGGACTTCCCCGGACAGACAGCTCAATTCGAGCGAAGGTTCGCTATGTATACCTCTCTTATTCATGTTCATACATAAGATTCATAAGTGCTTATTTTAAGTCTGTGTGAAGAAAGATATTTTGATTTGATAAATTTTATTTGTTGCGAACAAATGAAGAGCCCTATATCCAGCAATGGACTATGCTAAGCTAATGATGATATCCAGCAGAGGACTGTGAGAGGCTGATGATGATGATATAGGAACGAGTCAGTCAATGAAGATTCCATAAACTTTCCATCATTACCACCACTTCACTGTTCCACTTCCCTGCATTACCCGTACAGTGTGTTTGAAGACCGCGTAACAAATGTTTGTTTTGCGACCTGTACCGCAGGCGCGCAGTAAATCTGTACCGTCAGCAAATTCAATAAGCTGCCTCCGATGGCTAACAAACGATGCAGTTGTAAAATTGAAAAATTTTCTAGTTCCACTCAAGTGAAAACATGTTTTTAACTTGTCGAGTGGCGGTTGACCCAATTTGTGAAGGGACGTAGTGGGGAGCAACATCCACCACCTCATTTCAAACTGGATATACTGTGCTTGTAATTTTGTAACCACTCAGTTTCTTTTTGGGAAGTAGTACTGTGGAGCGAGGTAAGCTTAGCTAAATATCTGTCAATTTGTGGTTACTCGCTGTTTGTTGAACGTCATATTGACTGGCTCGGTGGCTCAATTGGTAGTGACCTCTGCCTTCTGAGCCAAGGGTCGTGGCTTCAATTCCCACACATTACAAACATTTGTGTGCATGAACATGTCTGTTTGTATTGGTCTGGGTGTTTTCTATGTATAATACCTATATATTTACTTACAAAAAAAAAGTATCTAAGTAAGTTTATCAGTTGTCTAGTACCCATTGTACAAGCTTCGGCTTAGTTTGGGGCTAGATAGCGCTGTGTGGCCCAGCGTGGCACATCTTGGGTTATTTATTTATTATTTATTCATATCGCCTATTTAAACCGCGACCAAATCGTCAGTGTGAATTAGTAAACCATAAAAAAGATTAACCTTCAGCAAGGGACGGCGAATGTCCCACGACTTATCCGGGCAAACGGATTGCTTCGTCCATTGTTATATAATCTATGTCCGTATAGGAATAAATGACGGTAGGTAACTGATAAATAATCCAAGTCACCGACCCCTCTTCCTCCTAAGACCTCAGGTTTTTCCCGCCTGGCTGGTGATTACAGACGACTCCTAGGCTGGTATTAAGTAATTCTTTGAGATTTAAACCCAAGTTTTTGAACTGAACCCGGGCTTAAAACCTCTATATCCATAGATGACTCACTTCTACCATTACACTTTACTTCTACACCAACGAGAAACATTAAACTAATTACTGTGAAAAGCATAGCTCAGGATTATCGATGACAAACAAGGGGCAAAATTGGCGTCTCGAAGTAATACTAACTCAAGTTTAGCGCTAAATGGATTAGACAAAGCAAACTTCTATTCTATGCCAGTGTTTGTGCCAAGATACCAGCATGGAGTTGCCCGTATAAAGGTAGATTCTGCAACTTTAAAGACTAAGCCTTAAAAAAGAGCTTTGTAAGACCCTAACCTACTTCTTAAATCATCCAAGACTACTTGGATGTCAAAATCACATAGACATGGTAGTCCACTCGCTTGCGCTTATTGAAATGTTGATGCTAGGTATTATATCTCTACATGTATTAAAAGTAAAAAATGCCAACTGTTGCGTATATCGGTTTTGTGGAACCAACTCTCTGCGACAGTCTTTCCGAACTGCTACGACTTGAGAGCCATCAAGAAACGAGCGTTCTCCTATTTAAAAGACCGGCAGCGCCACCAGAACTCGATTTGAGGTGTCCATGGGCGGTGTCGACTTCTTAGCATTACGCATCACACTTGCTCGTCTGCTGCCTCTTGCATAAAAAAAATATGGACTGGTAGGAAAGAAAATCTGATCAAAGTATTACTAGTGAATCTATTTACAGAAAAAAACTCGTTTATTTATTTTATTTCTCGTTCATGAGGATCATTTGATTAGGCAGACTGTGCATACTGTATTGCGGGTCTGTGACTATCCTTGTAAGAATACAGATGTACGTTTAGCAAATTATAGACTATATCAACATTTTTTGATTTTTTTTATAATAACTCGACGTAACGGCTTCCCTTCGCCTGATGGAAAACCAAAGAGAAGCCCAAGTTGCTGTGACAACTGGCAAGTATCTTGTTAGTTACCTGTCAGTTGCCACTGCCATGCCGGCCCAACCCTAACCCCCTACGAGCTCCGGAAATCCTACTCACCAGCAGAAACACGACCCGGAGGTCATTTGGTTGCGGTATTCTAAAGGGTGGAGGTCCTCCCCCGGACGGGCAGCTCAATACGAGCGAAGATTCGCTATGCCCTACCTCTCTTAAACTGCATTTCTGGTTTGTGACTGATTTTATTCATCATCATCATCATCAGCCTATTGCAGTCCACTGCTGGACATAGGCCTCTCCAGTGGTTCGCCACTTAGAGCAAATATCTGGAGGATATACCCATAATCGCCACGCTGGGCAGGCGGGTTGGCGATCGCAGGGCGTAGCTTCTTGCTTCGGTGACGCTGCTGCCCGTCATCGGTCTTTAGTATTTAGCTACGCCTTCAGTTGTGATGGTTATACCGCCACCAGTCGGTTGCCAGCGCCTCGTTTGTTATTCGGCAGGATGCACCACGGGCAGGTGAGGTTGGCTTGGAGCGAAAAGATGATAGGTAGCTCCCTTACATCCCTGATCCTGATTTTATTGCATTATCATTTTCTACGGAATTCACTATTGAAGCGCATCAAACTACCTTACAAGATTAGTCATTCTGTAAATGTCATCGCTTGTTTCCAAATAACTTTCAATATTTACCAGACTTATTTGTGTTTTATCTGAAGATCCGCTTACGAACGTCCAATACACCTCGGCAGAGTATGTTTTATTCAGAGCTTAAATGACACCAATATCTATAGTAGACAATGATAAAGATACAAAATTTGTGCCTGGAAATGGTATAAACGGTAGGTACAGTTTTTTACACCAAATTAATTAATATTAACTCTGTTTATAAAGATATCTTTTCCTCGGCCAGCGTATCAGTCTGGCCATACAAAGAGGAAACACGACCATTTCTTGGAAATCCACTAGTATAAATAAGGTGGAGCACATCCATTACACAGTGGTGGCCAGATAGGGTAAGCGAAGTCGCGGACGTCCGCCCTCGGTACGCACGGTAGAGTGGCGGGGAAACTTGGGTAAGAGTAGCGCAGTGGGATCGATAATAAAGGCTCATGATGATGATTATATGACTTACTTGACTTATTATTGTCCTATGTCCCCTGGATGGGGCAGAGGGTGTGCACAGTACGTCGCCATCCCGCACGGTCTTGAGCTTCGCCCTTCACTTCGCTCCAGGTCATTCTTATCGCCTTCGCTTCTGCAGTGACCGTACGCCGCCAGGTTTGCTTAGGGCGGCCACGTTTCCGTTTTCCTTGGGGATTCCAGTCTAGGGCTTGCCTCGGTATGTGATTTGGGTCCCTTCGGAGCGTGTGGCCGATCCAGTTTCACTTACGGCGCTTGATCTGTTTTGTGATGATGATTACATAGGTACTACTATTTATTATGGGTTTTTAATCCCACAAAATGTTCTTTCCAGTAACTACTCAGATTTTCTGGAATCCACGTTTTGCGGTCATAAATTGCAGCTGGGCCCCGATCGATGGCCCACTTATGATACATAGTTTCCTGCACCGGACCCTCGCGATAAAACCTTGATTTGTGATCTACGTATGGAAAATGGCTGTTTCAATCTTATCCGGTTAATAATTTTGAGAGTCCTATATTAGGTATGATTTCAATTCGGTGAGTTTTCCGTTGGCTGTGATAATACCCCTGTGCATCCGAAGCACATTAAGCCCTTGCACCTGATCTCTCTCTGGTCTTATTGAACTATCGTTTCATTGGCTAAAGAAAATGTAGGAACAGAGAGTGCATCTGGGTTTACTGATACATTTGTGCACTTTAACACCTCCTGCGTACTTGGCTAGTCTCCTTGAATGTTGGTCGCTGAGGCCAAAATTCGATCAAGAATAATATTGTTAAGAACATTAAAAGCAAAGAAAATTCACCTAACTTAATTCATTAATGAATCTGAAAGTATTATCTATAACATTGCTTTTTTCTTAGTCAATAATTATTATTATGGCAGTTCATCATCACCCTGCAACGTAAACTTGCTGGACAAGTGGAAATAGGCTTTCTGCAATAACAATAAATATTATTTGGAGGATATGACTCAGTCACCACGCTTCGCAGGCGGATCATAAAGCCCGTAGTATGTGGCAGTACCCAGGTAGACGCTGCTGCCCGTTTTCTGATATTCCCTTAGTCGTTTTCTACGACGTCCACGGCATGAGATGGGATGGTCCTATTCTAAATCTCCGTACTGATTGCGTTAACAAGAAAAATCGCAACAAGAAGATAACTCGACAAATCTCGATTCAATACAAAAATGGACGAAAAGTGAAGGCGTAGTGATATTGTTAAATAAAAAACACCTTGTAATGTAGGCAAAGAGACTTCAATAGACAAAAAAAAATCTACATAGCTTTTGAACAAAGCATTCTACAATACATTAAGCGATCCGACAAAGGAAAAACATTAATAAAATTATATTTAACGTAACTCTCCTCTCAGAACACGCAATGGAAACTAATATTAAAAACGTCTTGGTACGCATTTCAGTCAGCGTGACATAAAACCATAAATATAAAGGAATCTTATTCTTGGAGAATATAAATTTTGATGGCTCTAGAGAACCTAGCGAGGTAATTTCAGTGAAATGGCCACCTGACATAGAAATTATATTACGGAAGGACGAACTATTCGTCTTGTTGTTCAATGTAATAGTTTATTCTCTAGAAAGTATGTAAATAAATAAGTATGATGTATATCATTTTGGAGAGCGACGGAATTACTATATTTCCTTCCTTGCACCCCTTATTTTTTTTAGCTGGAGCGCGTTCGATCGTAGTCGTAGACTGGTAGAGAATGCCTATGTGGCATTAAGTCTGCCTTTTGTACTTGTAGTCGTAGACTACGATATCGCTTACTAACAGGAGAATCGCAGTCAAGCGGTAGGTGTAATTTTTATTTATTTACTTAATCTTTATTGCACAATTAAACTGTGTACAAAAGGCGGACTTAATGCCACATAGGCATTCTCTACCAGTCAACCATTGGGCTAAGCAGAAACTAATTTTAAGGTAGTGTGCCACAAAGTTAATTTGAAAACAATAACTATAAATATATAATAATAATAAATAAATTATATATAATAAAATGAAATATAAATACACATATAAAAATCAGAAGGAACAAAACATGATTTACGTATAATATTTACGTACATATACTTAGGAAATATATACTCGCAAAATATTATAATAATATACATACTTATAATATAATAATAAATAAATATATGTACTCGTATTAGGACGACGACTACAGAAACTCTTGCGCTGAATGTTGGAGGTGATAATACTTTTGAACCCTTATCTTGAATGATATTTTAGTAGTTATATTACCCCGCCAGACATTTAGAAGACTCTTTCCCAGGCAAACTTTCACCTCGTCACGCAGAGTTCGCGTGATGAAGGGACAAAATGGACTCGATCGGGAATCCAACACAGAACTTAACACAAACAAAGCACCACCAAATGTATAAAACGAAACCGGCAACAAAATTAAATAACCCACAAATCCCAACAGATCATAGAATAACAAAAATATACAGAGACCATTGTAAATGAGATTGTGGAATATTCAAATCCTTGTAGAGTTTTCTGCTTTCAGTCGGGCGGGCGGGTTCAATGCAGTCTGCGTTCACACGTCAGTAGGTCACAATGCGCGGCCGGTGGAATCGCGAAGTGTTCCGTTTGAAACTGTCTGCGAATATTCTAAACTTCTTTCTGTATAATGCTTGAAAACATTGATAAATACGGGGCGTTTTGTGCTCTTATATCTAGTTTTGGGTTTTTCTAAACAATAGTTCACTGCTTAGTTCCGTTGCGTTCAGAAACTTCTAAAGGTTTTGAGTACCTTTCTAGGTGGATACTTTTTTAAGCACCGAAGAAGCTACGCCCTGCGATCGCCAACCCGCCTGCCCAGAGTGGCATGGGTATATCCTCCAGATGTTTGCCCAAAGTGGCGAACAACTGGAGAGGCCTATGTCTAGCAGTGGACTGCAATACGCTGATGATGATGATGATGACTTTTTTAAGCATGAGTGGACCACAGGAGCATTTTATGTTATAGTTTTATGTCGTGATTTCCCGGCACATCATCAATGGTCCTTCAAGCTGGATAATATTTTGATTACGAGACAAAAGAAAACAAACTCCTTAAAATTGGTTTATAGTATTTTGGGAGACTTCGCCTAGAGTATTATCATCAAACATACAAAAGTTGCAAAGTTATAGAAAAATAGTGTAAATGTACGTTTCTGTCACAGTTAATGCAAGAGCAATCTTAACTGTATATTTATCCTTAATTCGATACAATAGAAACTCCATTGTCAACAAATTCTTCATATTCAGATACTTGCTTACACTCGGTCGGGCGCGCGTGAGCCTGGCGGGTATAATGCAGTCTGCGTTCACGTCAGTAGGTCACAGCGAGCGGCTCCCGTAACACTGGGAGCGAGCATTCTGTATTTACGGGTATCTTTACACATAGGTATAGGAAAAACAGGTTTGTTTCCGAGTTTGTTCGGACCTTTGCCTTTACGCGGTTCTGCAAGTTCAAAAACAGTATTATCAAATTTTGTCTTTTCGAAAAACCTTTCACGACATCTCTATACAGCGACATTTACATTAAATAGGCTAACAAAACTACTACGCCGATGCATAATTATTTCTCTGTTAGAAAGTTTTATTATTTTTGGTAAAACTAAGTTACATAAATTTAAAAAAAGATGGGGATCCATACTAAAACTCCAATAATGTAACCCATTGTGTAAAAAAAAATACCAAGAAGTCTTGCATAGAATGCCCTGCAAAATCTATTGATTATTTTAGAAAGAAATAATGTACCGTCGACGGTTTTGCAGAACATACAATTATCTACAAATCGTTATTCAGTGTCTTTATGTATTAAATTAATGGCTGGAGTCTCTTTTTATGTGTTACACCTTGTTAGGAGACTCCGCTCCTTAAAATCAAACTCCGCTCCGTAAAACAACCTTGAATTCTTAAATTTATTTATTAAACTTGAGTAGGTAAGTATAAATTCAACTAGCTTTTAAAATGCCAGTATATCACAATTTAGATTTGAAGATGTAGAAAAAATTTTGAAAGATAAAATCTTTTTTTTCTTACGAGTATCTTTCCAGTATCTACACAATATTCCATACATACAGCCGGCTGTTTTAGGATGGGAACGGCAGGGGAAGACTTATAACCACATTACTTTACCGGATTAAGTACGTGCGTCAAAAATGTCTCTGAGTTAAGAAGATTAAGATAAATACAGCTCCGTTAATTCAGGAGTCTTAGAGACGCGGAGATCACAATTTATTCTCGTGTTTATTTTTAGTAGGTATGATGTAATAATCTCCATAAAGATACTTGTATTATACATATTATAATATCATCAAAATACATTTAATCTAACGCAGTCGACTAATGGACATGGCCTCTCCATTTGTTCGCCACTTTGGTCAATACGAGTATCTGGAGACATTACCCATAATCTCCACGTTGGGCAGGCGGGTTGGCGATCGGAAGACGTCTCCTTGCTCCGGTGGCGCTGCTGCCCGTCATCGACCTGTGGTATTTAGCAACGCCTTCAATTGTGATGGCAGGATATTCAGCAGAAAGCACCATGGGAAGGTGAAAGTAGTGCATCCTGACTAGAATTATGCGGTGGTGGAATAATTTGTATTTGCTTTCTTACTAAAAGAATCATAAGAGTGCTTGGTTTAACTCTCATGAATAAAGAATTATTCTATTCTAGTCAAATAAGGAATAAAACCTTTCTAAGTTAAGGCTAAAGCGGGTAATACTTTAATTAATATTCATCATGCTATATTCGTAGGTAAGCTCTCCCTTAGACGTTTCTTACCCAAGGGAAGAGTGGTAATTTTACTGCACGATAGAACTTAACTCACAAGTTTGTTCATCATAACAGGCAATAAAATAATCATTATCCATTTCCAACCTACATTTAATACGTTCAGCTAACTTCCAAGAAGCGTGTGCAAGTAATAATTACGTTCAAACTGTATCGTGCTACTGTGACCGCTGAAAAACATTGCCGTTTGTTCAATCAGTCTCCTAAGTTATAGTACGTAGAAGTTAATCTGACTCATTTTTACTCGTCACGCCATCACTTCGCGGCATAACGGTTTAAACAGACCGTAGGGTGTGTCCACATCGCAGTTACTATTGTGGAGCAAAACCGTGCGGTTAGTCGCAGAATGTTCTTCGTTAACCCTTAATTTGGCAAAGAAATAATTTTATTAATTTATTTAAAAACATTTTTTATTCAAATATTCTTACAGGTTAATACCTAATGCAATATTGTATTAAAAAAATATGTGCATTCATTTGTTATGCTCAAAACAAACCAGTTTAATTGTTGCTCTTTTGAATTCATTCAAAGTGCAATGAAATAAGTAGGTCTACAAATAAATAAAGTAAAATAAATAACATTTGTAATTGAATGAGCTATGACTGGTTGAGCGAAAAGTAATAGAAGCGCAATGCTCGCGCGTTGCGTTGGCGCCTGACTTATCACCGTCGTCGTAGAAAATCCACTATCGACTTTCTCCCCTTTCTCTAGATCATATGGATCTCCCTCAAAGGCTTCCACAGTGTCAGGTTGAAAGTATTCTACATTAACGCGACCCTGAAACCTTTAACAAAACTCCTTATAAAAAAATTCACGATTTCATTATATCAAATCTTAATCAATACCTTTGTGAACTTGATTAAAAAAAGGATTCCTTTAGGTACATCATAAAAATTTACTTAGAACTAGAACAGTATACAATTGGTGCACAATTTAGGTTTAATGTAGTTCAGTTTCTAAAATATTTGTTGCGCGACCATATTTTTTCATAAGGATATTGATAATTATAATCTGTTCTATTATCTTCACTCTTGTAAACGTTCCACAAAAATGTAGCCTTGTAGTAGACGCACCTTAACTTTCATAAAGACGTAAGTTTAAGCTTACAATTGAGGCATTTTCATGGGCCATTTAGTAAATTTAATACTCTCAAGCAGACGCTCAGAAACAAAGCTAAATTAACCTTAGCTTATCAACCATTAACTCATTTGGCGTTTGTCCAAATTTTCCGTTACGAGCGTTTCAGGGACTTTGCTTGTCTTGCGTTAAGAAATACCGAGTTGGCACGGAAAGGGTTATATTACAGTGAAAAGTTTCGATATTTAGATGAGCGGTAGTAATTAACTTGATATCCTCTCAAGAGTTTGAAGTTTTAAAAAAAACTAACTATGGGAGACAGGGACTGATCTATATTACGAGTAACAGCAGCAATGAAAATTGAGCCGTACCACTTTGACAAAAATTAATGTATCGTAAATGATAGAAAGCTCACTAAATTTTGTTCATAAATATCTGTTATCCAAGCCACAACCAACTCCTGTCTGCCCTACTTATTTGTTCAGAAGATTCACATTTATTTATCTGACAGTATGGTATATGTATATTTAGTCTCCTTGAAAAAATGGTGTACGTAGGTACATACCTATACAAGGAGACTAAATTAGATAGATCCAAGTCTCAGATGATGCTAATGTATTCTCGATTCAGAACCCCGGCATGAGAGGTCTATGTCCAGCAGTGGACGTTTGCAGGGTGATAATGATAGCATGATTTAAACTGGAAAGGAACGCCAAAGAACGAGATTTTATACGTCATCACAATTTTGGCACGTTTCAGGATTTGAACTTAAATCTATCTAAATTCGGTAAAATCACTCACGCAACACGTTACATTAACAAATCCAATTAGTTCACGCAACAAACATTAGTCTAAGCCATAAGCGTAACTGTACACGTTGTATTCAAAAGCAGGTTTTAGCAAAACAAATTTGCACAAAGTTGAAATCGCAAACACTGGTCCACAAATGAAAATAGTGGAACATTCGAGTTTGTGTTAAAAAATCAACAGCAAGCATTTTCAATTCCCACCGCGTAATGAAACGTTGTTCACGGCTCGAACCAGTTTTTGTACTTAGGGTTCGACGGATGATATAAAAACCGTCATAGTGTGAATTTTTGTCATAAGAGATTTTCAGTTAATGTCGAAATCGTACCGGGAACCTATTGTTTATAAGGCGAACAACAACACCGTATATAACAAAAACATTATGCTAAATTCAAACATTCCTTAGTTTAAATCTAAGGGAAAAGAGTTCGACCCTTCAAATTTAAAAAATATACAGAATCACTATGTTAAAGTTCCGACAATCTAGTAATTACTTAAATGGTCACGGTCGAAACAATAAAGTCCAAAAACCATGTAGTTACATGTACAAAGTATTTTCGAAATATACACCGATAAATGGAACAACCTATTGAAATAATTTTGTTTGACGTTGATTTAGATTATCCTGACAACTGATAAACTTTCTTAGACTTGTTTTTTTCAGAAATAAATAGATACTTTAAGAGTAGGGCATAGCGAATCTTCGCTCGAATTGAGCCGCCCGTCCGGGGAAGGACCTCCACCCTAGTAGAATACCGCAGTCAAATGACCTCTGGGTCGTGTTTTTGCCGGTGAGTAGGGCTTCCAGAGCTCGTGGGGGGTTAGGTTTGGGTCGGCATGGGGGTGGCAACTGACAGGTAACTGACCAGTTACTTGCCCACATTAAAAAAAAAGATACATATTGTACATAGCAAACACCCAGACCAAATACAAACATACATGTTCATGCACACGAAGTTGTTCTGTAGATCGAACCTGCGGCCACCGTGTCAGTGGCAGAGTTCACTACCACTAAACTGAACTAGTCTTCGAATTAAGATTTAATTTGCAATACAACACCAATGTTTTTCTTATATGACACACCTGTCAAAATTTAATATACCTTTCGGCTCTCTTCTTCTCGCGTCGTGCCCCTCATTACCGAGGGTCACGATTCCCCCGCTGAACCACCCTGACAATGTGGCGCCATTTGTTGCGGTCTTCTGCCAAATGAAGAGCGTCATGAAACTTGACGTCCAGCGCAGAGTTTATTCGCTCAGACCATCTTATCAGGCTGCCGCCTCTTGAGTGTTTTCCGTCGACTTTGCCAGTAATCATTAACTGTTCCAGGTCATATCCGTCTTTTCCGGCAGTGTGACCGAAGATGTCAAATGTGCGGAGGCACAACGTGGGTATGATTCGGCTCACTCTAAGGAACCCTTAACTAACATTTTTCTTCCTCGACCAAGTTTATTATTTCACATTTTTTTTTACAAAAATGCAACGAGGTTGCGATTGCACGCAGCCATGCGAAATTCGTTCGCTTTGACTACTTGCATTGATTTTGAAAATTATTAGTGCTTTTGTAGCGCCGTCGTGTAGAATATGATAATGTGTGTTTACTTTGAATTTGCATATTGAATTATGTTCAACGGGGCAGGGCACATTGGAAATTACATTAACTTTGGACATGACCTGCTACGAAGCTTTCATAGAGGCTTTTGAGATAAAAAGAAATTGTACAGCACTTTCAGAAATTAGGGTAGTTATAAGTTTATGTATGTATGTATTTGGGCATGGTTTTAATTCATAAGCGTTTCTAATTTTGCGTACCTTTAAGTAAAGATCATTGGGCGTTTGATTTACTCGTAAAGTATGATCAACATAATTGAGTACAGCTCAAATTTTTAATTCAGTTTTTCATTGGGATTGCCTTTACGCATACCTTCACCAGGGCCCTGGTTACGGGACACCTGGGTTATGTGGGGCTCACTTCTATCTAGCGGAAAATATGCACTAATTGCAACGCCACAAGCACTTTGTTTGAGGAGGATCGGGATGCCCGGATGGGCTCGACTCTGAGGGTTTGCCCCCAGACCTCGATCGAACGGTGTGGTGTCCTTTCGGCACATTGCGTGCATGACGCCACTGTCCACTATGCCTGACAGCACGTGTCGTCGTCTTCCTCGGGGCTGCTAACTAAAGCAATGGAGTTGAGCGATACATTATGCATCATCATATCACCTGCAGGCTGGAAGTTAGCAAACTTCCACAGCTGAACAATGGACATAGGTTTTTTTTTTCTAGAGAGAAATTCATTAGGCACCTTCATGCCGCCTCCGGGAGTCGGCATGGTGGGTGGGAGTCACACCTCCCAGAATGGGAGGGCATACCCACTAAACCCCCCTGTGTCGCCAGTGGGCAGCAAGTAGCAGGGACACGGTTTGCGCTAAAGCATACGGCCACATCCCTGCCTGTCCTGGCCAGCCGCAGATGACAAGCGGCCGGTACTCGCTGGACATAGGCCTCCCCCAACGATAACAATTATTTGGGGGGCCTTAGTCACCTCGTTTGGCAGGTGGGTTGGTGACCGATACAATAATATGTGCAACGTTGTCAAATTCGTACGCTTCTTTAGGTGAGGGGCATTGTCGCAGTGACCTGAAAATAAGACCTAACAGCCATTCTCTATCGTGATACATTTCTATGGTACAACATTTCCTTTGCTGCAATACCGTCAAAGATACTTAAGATACACTACGTTAGTGTAATGACTGAACGTCTCTATTGTTGCATTGACGGTGGATTTGCATTTTTCATTATTCATAAGAATTTATTATATTCCCGCCACTCTTTATGCATCGTGAACTCAATAGATTGAAACCCTCCGGGATAGTATTGAATTATATGCTTAGTTATTCTGTTTTAAAAATAACGAATACAATATGAGTATTATTCTGTCACGTGAATTATTAATCGATTTTAATTTCAAGTGGAAATATTGAATTGCTATCGCTGCGTTCCTTTTTTTTTAAAACATTGTCATTTTAAACTGAATATGTATGAAAACAGTTTATCAAAGCAGTTTTTGAAATTTAGTTTTATGACTTTTAGTGCTGTGTCACCATTTCAAGCGTTATTGATACTCGTAACCGTACCGTTGAAACGGATACGATTTTGGAAAGTATGCTTTTTATGGGATGTAAGCGAGCCTTTTCGCTCTAAGCCATCCTCACCTGCCCGTGGTGCATCCTGCCAAACAACAAACGATCCTCTGGCAAACCGACTGGTGGCGGTAAAAACGGGCCGAGACGCTCTTTTTAAATGTCTCAGACGCAGACTCTATCGCACAAAAAGTGTGCCGTCCGCGCTGCACCTAACAGAAACAAAATCTCCTATATTTAATCAAGCCGAAATTCAAAGTCGATTCAGCTCAGCCGCGTCGTAAATAATATGTCTGACGTCACAGCCTTAATTTTTGCCGGCACATACGGCAACGCACATGACGTGTATAAATGAACCCTCACACGGAGGGCTCAGGGGACTTTATTAAGGCACTCCGCGGGGCGTCGGTCTTAAGTCTTTAAAATGAAAAATACGCCTCCGCAGTCCGCTTATGAGGTAACTGGCTTTCGCTGTAAGCTTTTCGAGTGTGATTGGAAAGTGTATATTGGATTCTGGTCTATTGAGTTGGGTTATTCAGGTTGTGTTTTAGACTTCGTATACAGTTGCACACTGAATGAAAGGTAAAAATATACTAAAGTACCTAGAGGCTTTTCAACTTTATGTGGATTTCGTCGGTCTAAGCAGACTTCTAATCAGAATGTTATATTATTCAGAGTAAATACTCAGCATAGTTAAATAACTATGCTCGATGTATTTATTTTAATTTGTTATTGTAATATTAATACAGGTGAGTATTTTGTGAATATTTCAAGTTCATACCTGTTAATATATATATTATATATCAATATAATCAATACAATTAATAATAGCATTGATACCGACCATATAAGAGCAAAAAAACGCGTTGTAATATGGAAAGCCCCCTTTAAACATTTATTTTATTATGTTTTTAGTATTTGTTGTTATAGCGATAAGAGAATTACATTATTTACAACGGACGGACGGATAGACAGCAAAGTCTTAGTAATAGGGTCCCGTTTTTGCCCATTGGATACGGTACCCTAAAAATATAATATATAGAGGCGAAAATGTAGTTCGTGCTTTTTACTAACTTCATAAACGAAAGATACACTTTTAAAGAATCCGATGTGTGATTAGCAAACTCCGTTCACGGAGTTTGGGCGTAAACGAAAGATTTGATTCTAATTACTGAGAAATTGACTTGTGCCCGCGGCGTGTTAGCAGAACCCACACGTAGTGTAAGTAATGACAGTACACCAACTTAGTAGTAGCACTTCAATCAATCAACAGCCCTGGTCATATAACAGACCATCTTTAATTCGCGCCACATTCTTTTCTAGAAGGGAATGCATTAGACACTTTCTAGCCGCTTTCGGAGGCAGTAGTCATGGTGTTTGGAACTCACAGCTCCTAGATTGAGAGGGCATACCAGTTACAGACATACAGTATCCCTGCCTACCATGGCCAGCTGCAGATAACAAGCGGTCGGCACTCCTGGTCCGGGGAGGGATAGAATGCTTCCTGGGCGGACCTCATACAACGGTGTGGCTACACACACGTACACACGTCACGCTCCATTGACTACGCTTTGACCCTTGCCAACTTAACCAAGGTTGTGGGATCGATTCCCACCCGGGAAGACCATTAGTGTGATGAAAATCTGGTATGTTCCATGTCTAGGTGTTTGTAATTCTATTTAAGTACATATTTTTAAGTTTATGTATTTAGCGTACCTTCGTTGCTCTGACACCCACATAGCAGACGTGCTCAAGTTACTTACTTTTTAGACACAAATGTAATGTTGTTGTTTCACGATTGCTGAGGGTTTAATAAAATTAATAGCATGTGTGGGTGATATATAAAATTTGCACAATAAAATAAATACCTGTTACAAAATATCATAATATATTTACCTACCGTTTACTTTTTTACTATAATCCAAAAGCGTATATCGAGGAAGTTTTTATGAGTTAACAAGCTCCCGTATGAGTTATTTGAAGTTTATTTTGCAGGGTCTGATAAGTTGTATACGATTCCAATAACGTCGGATAAATATAAAGCTGTTAAACTGAACTGTGTCTAGACTTTTATAAGTAAAACGGCTCATTAAAACTACACGGATAAGACACGTTTAACTTTCGAAAGTAGTACAGTTAGTGATTCCGCAGCTGATTTTCGCCATCGTTGTATATTTTACTTGTAATTTTGAGCCTAAAGGGAGGCCTATCACTAGCAGTTGCACGCTGATGACGAATGTTAAAACAAAAGAAATATAAAAATAGAAAAGATTGCTTTAAAATTTACTCGAATAAAATATAAAGTATTTAAAATAGGATAGATAAAAACGCGGGATACGCCAGCAAGTCGCAAAACGACAAAGGAATCCGGTAATTTGGTGGTCACCCAAAGCTGCGAGGGTTTAGCGGACAGTTTTATTGTGCCAAGTGTCTCCCCTCGAACGCGAACGTACTCCCGGCCCCGAGCGGATTATGCACAAAGGGTAATGTAATTGCATCCCTTAATGAGCGTTTGTCGAACTCGTATGTTTTCTTGCTTTGTGTTAATTAAGTTAAGTGCACTTAGGGTGTTGACAATGAGAAATGCACCTTTATAAAAAAATACAGAGGAACATTTATAAACATTTAATGTTTTTTTTTGCTATGTTGACGACGAGAACAATGATGTGATATTAAGCGTGTGTGTATGTGATTATAAATGAGTTGGATAATAAAATAATTCAATACATTCCATGCTAATCTACATAATGTATCCGGTTTTTTATATTTGTACTACATCTAGTCAGCTACAGCTCGCGACTTCGTCCGCGTGGAATAGTTATTTTTTCCCCGTTTTTTTTTTTACATTTTCCATTATTTCTTCGCTCCTAATAGTTGCAGCGTGATGTTATTAGCGCGTTCAAACAAACAAACAAACTCTTCAGCTTTATAATATTAGTTAAGATTCGACAGGTTTTTTATGCAACATAGATTTTTGCTTGACTGCAATTCACCTGATGGTAAGAGATATCACACACAATCTACGATGGAACGCGCTCACCTATCAAAAACCGATTCACTCTAGCCTTGAACATCGGAAGATTGTACGTCTCGGGAAACAAGGAGCCTGCCAAAGAGTTCCATAGTTTGGCCGTTCGTACTATGAAAGTAGAGGCGAAACGTGCTGTGCGAGTCTTAGGAACTTGCACCATATAACGGTGCCTATTCGCTGTATCCCTGCTCGTCCGATGAAAGAAGGGGGCTGGAGGAATCAAGTTAAATAACTCCGTCGCACACTCAGGATGTACAATGGGTAGATCAATTATATTATTCAAAAACTATATATCTAAATATATAAAACTCAAAGGTGACTGACTGACATAGTGATCTATCAACGCACAGCCCAAACCACTGGACGGATCGGGCTGAAATTTGGCATGCAGGTAGATGTTATGACGTGGGCACCCGCTAAGAAAGGATTTCGATGAATTCTACCCCCAAGGGGATAAAATAAGGGATGAAACTCTATTCCACGCGGACGAAGTCGCGGGCACAGCTAGTGTACAATGTACATATAAAACTGAAATAATGGCAGCGGTAGGTAATGTCTAACCAAATATTCTTTGTAACCACTTATCACAGCACACCGAACGGGTTAACATTACAAAAAAAAATATAGGTATCGAATTTATCAAACACGGCTTTACGTTTCCTATACAAAATGGCGACAAAGAATAAAAATGGCGTAATTGCCAGGGGCGCGACTCGATAAAGGGATGCGGTAATTCGGCGGTCGTCCGGGTTAGCGAGATTTAAACGTTTTATTGTCCTATGTAATGTATAGGGATGTAAGGGAGCGACCCATCATCTTTTCGCTCCAAGCCAACCTCACCTGCCCGTGGTGCATCCTGGCGAATAACAAACGAGGCGCTGGCAACCGACTGGTGGCGGTATAACCATCACAATTGAAGGCGTAGCTAAATACCACAGGCCGATGACGGGCAGCAGCGTCACCGGAGCAAGAAGCTACTCCCTGTGATCGCCAACCCGCCTGCCCAGCGTGGCGATTATGGGTATATATCCTCCAGATGTTTATCCTAAGTGGCGAACATCTGGAGAGGCCCATGTCCAGCAGTGGACTGTAATAGGCTGATGATGATGATGATTCTTTTATCTCGATACGAACAGTTAGGTTTGACAACCGTTTTGGTTCAGCGGTAGTGAACGCCGCCCCTGACACAGTGGTCGCCGGTTCGATTCCCGCACAGTACAAACATTTATGTCCAGGAATATGTCTGTTTGTATTGGCCTAGGTGTTTGCTATCAAATATATCATAACAAACACCAGTTCCAAAGAAATTACTCTCATGTCCTTTTTCATACGATTTTTAATGGGAGCTCTTTCCTCACGGTAGGTAGCAGCATTGCTGTGCCCCTGGCATTGCAGATGTCCATTGGCGGCAGTTACTGTTTAACATCAGACAGGCCGCTTGCTCGTCTGCCACCAAAAAACAATAAAAAAATATCTATAAAAGTTAACACCCTAGTACAAACTTTGGCTTAGTTTGGGACTAGATGTCGCGATGATAAAAAATCTAAATGTTTAATAAGTACTAAATCTAGTAAATTTTCTGGCGTACTTACCACTTGAAAAGGCTCTAGCTTGGGAAAAGATTCCATATGTAGGTACTCGAAGATGTAAGTAGGGAACGCCTATCACACCGAGATCATAAAATATAATTAAATCAGTTCTACTAATCCGTTCTACCTTTAGTTGCACCGCAAGTATTATTCAAATCAAATCTTCAAATCAAATCAAATTTATTTAATGTATGATGCCGATGACGGGCAGCAGCGTCACCGAAGCAAGAAGCTACGTCCTGCGATCGCCAACCCGCCTGCCCAGCGTGGCGGTTATGGGTATATCCTCCAGAAGTTTGCCCTAGGTGACGAACAACTGGAGAGGCCTATGTCCTGCAGTGGACAGCAATAGGCTGATGATGATGATGATGTAATTTTATCATCGTCATCTTGAGCCTGCAATTGTCTACTGCTAAGCATAAGCCTTCCACAATGACAATTTGTCATTAGGGGGGATTTGCTTTAGTTACCAAGTTCGGCTATCGGTCACCTGACTGCAAAGCAGTAAGTTTTCTTTGTATCCACATTGTCTGGCACATTATCTACATCTTCTAATAACCTCTACTAATATTTTAAATAGTATGTATTTTTGTATAAATAAACTTAAAAACTACTATGCCATTTTTCAAAAAAAATTCACCATTGGACAGCTCCCTAAGGAAAGGCTTTTTACGAAAACGCCAATAATGTAACTCAATGAAATGTTTATCTGAAACACCCGAAGTGAATCGAGGGCAGGTCGCTAGTAAAATATATTTTACCTGCCACTGCTTAGCACGGGTGCTGTGCTATATACAAGGTGACTTTTTAATCACTATCCAAATTTTTTCTGGGCATTATGTATCGTTAATAGAGCCCATTTCTGCAAAAAAAAAATATAGGTAAAATTTTTACAACAAATTCATTGTCCCGAACAAATTATAAGTTTTACATGGTTACCTTTAATTCGTACCTTAATTCGTAATACCATTGATGTTTATCGTTTTGCGTACTAAATATTTACGCCAGAAATGGTAACCATGCGAAATTTATAATGGATTCGGGACAACAACTTTGTTGTGAAAATATTAACTTTATTTATTTTTGCAGAAATAGGCTCTAATAACGATACCTAATGCCCAGAAAAAATTTGGATAGTGATTAAAAAGTCACCTTGTATTATACATAAACCTTTCTCTTGAGTCCCTCATCAATGTCTATTAAAAAACACATTAAAATCCGTTGCGTAGTTTTAAAGATATAAGCATACTTAAGTACATTATTTTATACTATGTAGTGATACTGACTTACGGAGTCTCGGTGAAGCAGACCCTGAAGGGTCAAGCTCGTTAGTGCTAATGACATTTTTTACCTTTTTTGAGGTCTACAGATAAGAGCGCGCCGGTCGCCGTGTCTTGGCAGAGATAAAAATGTACCGCTCGCTACTCTATTACTGCTTTACTAAATGGGGTTTAAAATAGCAACCTGAAATTCTTATGAAAATAAACACTTTTGCTACACAAATTATTATGATTTAAATATTAAATGTTCTGTATAATTATAATGATTTATTTTTATATATAGAAGCACAGTTATTATGTATAGGTTATAGAGGCACCCCTGGTCTAACGGAAAGAGAAGACCAAGCCACTGTAGCAACGGATAGGTAACTAGATCAGTCAGTATTGAACGCCTTGCCGGCCTTTCAGATACTTAGTGTTGCCACACCGACTGCTTTGGCTATACATAGAGCTACCTGAGCCACTTCACAGGTGTTTCGTTGAGTATTCAGTAGTCGTCAGTCATCCGGGTGAACCTTACTGTCGACTGAGAAGCTCCTTAAAATAGCTTTTGAAAGAAAAATAAATAGAAACGATTTGTAACCTTCGGCAATGTAACATTGTAGCTTTCAAACGATGGAACTGATTTTAATTTTATTTTTTGCTTAATGAAAAGAGACTTTATCAAGATTTTTTAAATAAAATAAACTACGTATTTGAATAATGAATGATTATCGGATAACAAATAAGAATGGTTCTAATTTTCAGCACTAAAAAATTTGATTTTGAGCAAAAACCCGTGTTAAAATATGTGCAACGAACACATTTCAAATCACTATCTAGTGATGGATTTTATCTGTCGTTTCGGCTTAAATGATGAATGGTGACGTGGGCATAAATGATAACTCAAAAAGTAAAACCTTTTATTCAAAAATGTTGATAAGTTTTTGGAGACAAATACGTTATTAGTGAAATATATTTGTACGATGCATTTTTTAGGTTATGGACCTTAATATGAAAAATTTAATACTTCTTTGTTACATAGACAAATAAGTAATCATAAGGCATTACATTTTTAGACCTTGATTTCGTAGGATGACATCAATGCCAAGATAAATTGTTCAGTATTGTATGTATGAGTGCTGTAATAAAATTTAGGTTCTAAACTTGAACTGTTCGGGATTCGGGGACGTGCACGTATCTTTTTTTGTTCAGTCCGATGGCAGTAGACGGCAGCTTCTCTTCAGGAGATCCATGCCTCAGACATGGCATAAATCTCTGTTTGTGTCATCAAATCTAGATATGCTTGCATTTATTACCCGCGAACAAAGAAAAACATAATTGAAATAAACATCAGACGCATCATTTCATGATCATTTATTGTTCTGGGCCCAAAGGAGGTAAGTAGCTAAAACATTGTGGGTGTGTTTAAGTTATTTACCTACTGACCAAAACAACGAAGGTACTACCAGTGTATAATTAGATACAAATATGCTGAAGCACACAGACGGAACAAACACAAATGACACAAATTACTAGTATTTGTCCCGGGCAGAAATCGAACTGACGACCCTTGGTTCAGAAGACAGGGGTCACTATCAAATGAACCACCGGGTTATATTAAGAAAACTTTATGTTATCATAACATTTATTGCATTATAATTATGATACTTAACAAAAGGTTCCACTAATGGATAAAGACCTCTCATAAACATGATATACTCGTACCTACCTACCGGGAAACAGCAATATATCAAATACATGATTAAATACGCGTTGATATCTTACTAGAGCAATGCATGCATTGAAATACCCAGATCTCAAACTATTCTCAGACACCAAAGCGAAATTCTCATATCGCAACCAAGATTTCTCGCTGAAACGAAGATGAGGTTTGAAAATACACTCCTGTAACCAACTTTCCAATATAATACAACTTCGCAGACACTTCCATCGTCGACCAGGTGAAACAAAATCCACTTTTAGCACCGTACTCCATTTTAAATAACCACTTGGAATCATTCCAGTTTTAAGGAGCGGTAACACGAACGCTGTTCAGAAAGAAATTTAAATTTATCTTAAGAGAAATCGTGCATTTCATTTCCTGCAATGTCCTGAGGATCGACGTTGGTAGTGATATTTGCATAAAATCGTTAGAATGTTCTGTGAATAGAATTTCGTCAGACAGAAAGATCAACTAGTTAGATGCAATGCAAAATTTATGAAATAGTTACTGTTAAAAAATGAACAGGAATAATAATAACTATGAGCGGGAGTTTAGACTAAACGTTCACTGAGACGCAGGCAACGCAAGTTCACGCAACGCAGGGTGCAGATTTTGTAAAACACGGAACATTCCAGACCTACGTCTGCGGAATGGGTACGTGCGACGCAGACATGCGTCTGTACTATGTCTGCAGCATAATTATGCTTAGCCTTAACGGTATATATGGCTACAGATTACGATATCTTCATCAATTTCTATTTATAAGGCCGCAAACTAGATGACTGGGGCCGCGGGCGCGATGGCTACCGCGGCGCGATTTACTATGGGAAAAATGCAAAAATTCTACAAAGCTGTGCAAGCCTTGTATCGCGACGTTCAGTTTGCGGCCTAAAATTGGAAACTTGATTAAAATGTTTTAAAAAACTTAACAGATGGTAACTTGCTACATTATTTTGGCATCACGAATTAAGACATCGTAGTTTGGCTAGATTTTAGGCCATCATGGTCGAAGTCGAGTCAAAGAACCGACTGCGACGATGCTAAAAGAAGGGTAATGATTTGTCAGTGTTGTTTGTAGGTATGCATCTGGCTTTCGAAAGTGCTTTACGGTAGACCTCAATGTCTCTTAATCTCAAGTAAGTTAAGGCCAGAAGCGAACCTCTTACGAATAAAAGAAAATAGAAAGGAAAGAAACACAAATATGACACGTTATTAAACTTTCTTTCTTTCTTACAAATGTTTCCATTGCTAACCAGCTTGGTCATACTTCTGAAGTTAGGATGCGTTACTAACTGAAACTTTAAATATACGCTATTCAAATTTGCCACAATTTCTATAGACTAATGTCAAATTCGAATGAAAGTGCGAGAAAGTTTCCGAATCCGAACGGAATATAGGCATTGTGAATAACCCCGGTGATCTGAAAATAAATCGCGCATCTCATTTTCTGTACACCCGGTCCCGATCGATGCTTCTACCTTCATTTATTCAAATAGCTAAATCGTTCGGAATCTACGAGAGACGTGGGTGCGGTAGAAGTAATAAATCGCGATTTTATTTCACTTTGCACTTTGTGAAAGTTAAAGTTTGTATAAATAGTATTTTACTCGAGTGAAATGTAAGTAAAAATTGGAAGGTAAATGCGCCTAATAGTTGAATGTTGTACTTTGGTTTGAATTTTCTGGATCGGTTTATTTAACGAATAATGTATGAAATAGGATGTAAGGGTGCGAACTATCATCTTTTCGCTACAAGCCACCCTCACCTGCCCGTGGTTTATCCTGCTGAATAACAGAGGAGGCTCTGGCAACCGACTGGTGGCGGATAACATAACCAGACACGGCCGTATACAGTCTTATCGTCATAAACAATATCTTCCAGACAACCGTTGGTTAGAGAATAATATAGCAGGATAGAAAGGGTAAGGTTGTGTAGTTCAAACAAGTATTGAGTAAAATTATATATTACACATAGCTAAGTAAAGTAAGCTTTTTCAGCTAAGCACACGTATACGCTAAACTAGGTCAATAGTATCTCAATATGAAAAACTGGTTGCCTCTAGTGTGTATTTTGTTAAGGCGAGCACATACTCGGATGATATTAGAAAAGCTATGTTTATGGCTGATACAATTTACCATGCCATACTTCGACTACTAAGCCTCGCCTAGTTGAATTTATCAACGGCAGTAAGTACAACATTTTATTGAAATTAAATAAGAAGATTGTTTGATTGCTATATCAACTGTTGCGTTGATATACCTAATTGATTTCTAAACAAAAGATTTATTAAATAACTCAGGTTAAATGTTTTTGAATGAGTTTTACAGTTTTATCGATCAATTATGCAAGCCTACTGTCATCTCATTTTTAGTTTTGATTTCTCAAATAGGTTACATTTGGTTGATACTAGAGTAACTATAAAGTGACATGCAAAATAAAATTTAGTCCAATACCATAATATTATTATAATTCATGTTTTGTACGCTTAACTCTCATAGTATAGTGATACAAAATAATCTACGAAACATTGATAACTACCTTGTTTCATCAATGATAGATGATCAATTTAAGTTTGTAAGTGTTGTAATATATACTTTATGTTTTATTTTATTACTGGCTAGTTATATTTTTGTAATTGAAATTCTATTTTTACTTGATTTACCTTGACGTTTGTCACCTACTTTTTATATGAATTGTCTAATATTATATACAGTATCTATAAATCCAAGTCTTTTTTTTATAAACAGTAAGTACCTGAGCCCTTCGTTATGAAGAAAATAAAAGGGTTTAAAATTTAATTAAGGAGAATCCAGGTTACAGCACACTGAAATTAGTTTCGAAAGAAGTTATTACGTAAATTTGTCGTACAGGCGAGTTTAGTGAAGTCATAAAAGTATTTATTGGCACTTCGTGTTTATGCTATATACTCAGTATGTAATGTCGTTTCACGAATGATAGTTTGATTATTTGGCAAATCCAAACTTTTGTTAATTTGGCTTCGTTGAATAAAAGGTGAATATATTTTTTTAAAGTAACACCATATTATGGCTTGCCTACGCCTGATGAAGAGCAAAAGAGAGCCCAAGTCGCTGCGACAACGGCAAAGTAACCGGTCAGTCACCTGTCAGTTGCCACCGCCGTGCCGGCCTATGCTTCTTCACGCCGCCCTCAAAAGGACCAATGGCAATGGCCAGTACATGTATTTCCTCCCTCCTTTGATTTGGTACTCATTAGTTCAACATTTTAAAGTCTCGGCAAAGATACGAATTGCCGAACTATTTTGTAGACGAAGGAATATTTACTACGGTGAAACTGTGACAACGGAGGCCAGCACGTGTGGTTCTGTTACGGAAGAGGTAAGGTGGGACCAGGAAAAACAACTCTTCAGAGCACTTACCATGGTACAGGCGTGCACCCATAATCGCCACGCTGGGCAGGCGGGTCGGCGATCGCAGGGTGTAGCTTCTCGCTATGGTGACGTTACTGCCCATTATCCGTCTGTGGTATTGAGCTACGCCTGCAATTGTGATGGTCATACCGCCACCAGTCGGTTAAAAAAAACAAAGTCGAGACAAACGCCAACGCTAGCATAATACCACGGTTAAAAAGGCTTAGTAACAAAGCATTTAATAACATCCAACAGTGCAACGATCCCCACTTCAAAATAAACAAGACGAATACAAAGAATGATTACCAACAATAATATTAGAAATCATTTACAAACGAGTCAGCGAGCCCTATTAAATTTCAAGTTTGAAATATTAGGAAATCCTTTATTATTCTTGACTCCTCTTGCTCATAATAAATTGCCTGTCTTTTGTTTCTTTGCTCCAATCAAACTGAGGATATGGCTATGAGATGAGCGAGTAAATGTTCCACATGGCGACAAGTTTAATTACATAATTATGTAGCTGTTGTTACGTTGATTATTAAACGTTGATGTTGATTATTATTATTAGATATTGATTAAAAAAATGGTTTAATTCCACGTATATCATAAATGGATTAGTACGTTGAAGTGGCTGTGGACCGACAATCGGTGGAATAGACGAATCTTAGAGTGGACACCGTTCTTAGGCAGACATGGTGTAGGACGCCCTGCAACCCATTTGGCTGATGACGTTCACAGAACTACTGGCATTAGCCCGGGATAGAGAAATGTGATGTGAATTAAGGAAGGCCTACTATTACAGGAGGTCTATCGAATGATGTTTCTGAATGTTCAAAACAATATTTCTTTAGTAGGTAGTAGTACCACCTATTTATAAGTCAGTGAAAAGGCAGGACGTAGGGAGGCGGTGCATATTTATAACCTAGGGCGGTGAGAGTACTAAATCAGTCTGGGTAAAATAGGTTAGGTAAATAAGAATGAGTAATTATTTATAGGACACAACACATTTAGGTAAACAGAAGACTAATAAAAACCAAACCCTATCGCAGTTTGTGCTGAATCAAAAGAGCTACTGCTAAGCTTTTATCATTAAAAACCCGCGAGAAGAGAACCACGACAATGGCTTTCACACAGTAAATAAAATTAGTCGTCTGGATTATGTTTGCGAACTTGCCAAAAAGTGCAGCGTAAGCATCAGGTCACAGGTGTCATTATTAAGACTTTTATTTATTACAGATTAGCTAGAATGCAATTCACCTGATAGTAAGCGAAGTCTGCGAAGGAGTCCGCTTGCCCAGCAAAAGACTGTTTACTCTCGCCTTGAATATAGATAGATTATAGCTCCCGAAAAACAAGGAGCCCGGCAAAGAGTTCCGTAGTTTGTTCGTTCGTAGTACAAAAGTAGAGGCGAAACGTGTTGTGCGAGTCTTTGGAACTTGAATATAACAGTGCCTATTCGCCGTATCCCGTACATAAACTATAAACAATCGAGGTCACCAATTGTATTAGTATAATCACCGGTTCAAGAATGGTCCTAGCATTAAGTTTGCCGTTTACCATTTTGTCTCAAAGTTTAAGTAAATAAATCCCATTGTTTTAATTAAATTACTAACCACGCTTCTTCAATGGCTCTACCCGTAAAATTAGGTACCTACCGTTTGACTTTAATTATTGCTTACTCAACTTGAGGTCGTTGAGAGTTTGTCCATTTTCTGTGTTAAAGCTTCAAACATTATGAACTAATAAAACAACGGTTTGATTCAAATCTCGTCTGAAAAAAGTTTCATTATTCCCATTTACCTACGAACTTGAAAATTAGTTTTGTGTAACAGATGCTTTGATGTAATTTGACTTTTGAGACAAGCAATGGATATATTAAGACGGTCCTATGTAGTCTGGATCCAGAGTCATATTATTAGAATCCTAATGGAAAACCTTTCTTTCTCTGAGGTCAAGACTGAGACAGTCATTTCAAAGCTGTTTTTTTGCTCGATTTGACGGGAGTTCAGCCGTATCCTTAGATTCATAACTCGTATAGTACCTATGGATGTAAGGGAGCGACCCATCATCTTTTCGCTCCAAGCCACCCTCACCTACCCGTGGTGCATGCTGCCGAATAACAAACGAGGCTCTGGCAACCGACCAGTGGCAGTATAACCATCTCGATTGAACGCATAGCTATAGGCCACAGGCCGATGACGGGCAGCAGCGTCACCGGAGCGAGAAGCTACGCCCTGCGATAGCCAACCGCCTGCGTGGTGGCTAGGGATAAATCGTTCAGGTTTTTATTATCAGTGGCGAACAACTGAAGAGGCCTAAGTCCAGCAGTGGACTGGGATAGGTTGATGATGGTCTTCTCTTAAGTCATTTGCCTGCCCTGTTCCCATTATCTGGGGTCGGATGGTGATTCTTAAGTGGCCTACCAAATTGTGGATATGCTCCAAATAAATTTATTTTCATTTCATTCCATCGGCTTGTGGTATTTGTCTACGCCTGTGATCATTATGCCGCCATCAGTCAATTAAATCATTATCAAATCAATCGAAATCAAAAATATTAATTTACATTCAAATATCCTTTTACAGTAACCAGTGGCCAGAGTCTCTTTTTGAGCATAATAATTGTACCAGGAGGCCCTGCTCTTCATATACCTAACTTATATTAGTGATATTTGGTGTAAAATATAAATTTTAATAACTCAGCGCCAAAAATAGCCTAAAACTTAAAACATTTTTCTTTACAATGAATGCAAATACAAGCTGTTAATGAACATTTGCAGTCTTGATAATTATGTATGATTTTGTTATTGTACATATTAATGTACATTTACAGTCTTGATATGATTTTGTTATTGTACATATTAATGTACATTTAATTAGTGATTTAAAAGTGTATTAATATTATTTCGCGCCTCTGTCCAGTCTGTTTCCCGTCGATCACGCGCGCCGCTCACGCGCGCCGCCTGCGGGACTCATATCGCGGATTGATCACGGCCTATTAATCCGTTGAGCCATTTGGAAACGGTTTTGGATTCTGACACAACGACATTTCCTTGGTACGAGCTATTTTGGCAAACATTTGCTTTTATTTGACGATCAATTCGCATCAGTAATTATTATTTAAGCAATAGTTACAGTGTTAAGCCTAAAGCATGGACCAGAAGGTTCAGGTTCGATTCCCGTTCGTGTCCATTTACAACTTGTCTAACTCTATTCTGGGAGACACCTCTAGTCATCATCTGATTCTTATAGATAGTATAGATATTCTTTATTGCACAAAACACATCATTACACGAAAGCACATTACAGATTTAATATACAACTTAGGTAAATTTTAGGCGGTCTTATCACTAGAAATGATCTCTTGACAATCTTTATAGTACATAGTATGATGAATAGTCTGGCGCATTAAATATTCCATGCTCTATGCTAGCAGACAATAACTTCAGTGAATGCACTGAAAACTACATCGTACAATCTGCTGCTTTAACTTGCCTGTAAATTCATTACCAACTAAGTTTAATATTACATGTCTTAAACAATTAATTACTTCAAATGAGCGTTTATTGCAACAAATTACTCTTTGATATTTAAGTTTGAATAAAAACTTTTAATGGGAAACTTTACGCTTCTCTGCATTTCGAGCAGGGGTTGCGACAAAAGCGGATATCTAAGCTAAACATTCATATATTAAGGCAGCTTATCATCGTTATCACCATCGTCAGCCCCATCATCATCATCATCATCAGCCTTTCGCAGTCCACTGCTGCACAAAGGCCTCCACAATTCTTCGTCACTTTGATAATACACAATTTCTTATATGATATACATCCTAAGGTTTAAAGATAATATTGAACTTAGATGGCACGCGTAGCATTTTTTTTAAAGTCCTGGAGTATATGCATTTCAGTCGCGTTTCGGGATCAGTTGATTGTAACCAGAATAATCTTAGGTCTAAGCGTCCGATTTGATTATATGTCCGTTATATGTTATATGCTATGCTTATGCTAATAAATTTTAATTATAAAAATTGTTTTTAACTACATACACACGTAGGTATGTTTAAAAGTTCAAAATTATAAAAAAATAAATAACCCAAGACATGCCACACTGGGCCACACATCGCCACCTAGCCCCAAACTAAGCCGAAGCTTGTACTATTGGTACTAGACAACTGATGAACTTACTTAGATACTTTTTTTTTGTAAATAAATACATGTTATACATAGAAAACACCCAGACCAATACAAACAGACATATTCATGAACACAAATGTTTGTACTGTGCGGGAATCGAACCCACGACCCTTGGCTCAGAAGGCAGAGGTCACTACCAAATGAGCTATCGAGCCAGTTAAATTAACTAAACAAAATTAATTGAACATGATCGATGAAGGCAAATCGATATTTACCTTTCCACACACCGACTCATCTCATTTACCGACCCCGGCTTCACAGTTCAGTGTAGCTTAATTAAAATGATTCTTCTTTTGATCACTTCTTTTGATCTATTACAGAACTGGAACTTTTTAAGTAGGGTTAAATAGCTTTTTGTTGCTTTTCCAATTGCAACTACAGCCTCAATTTACTGCTATCGTTATAAAACAAATATGCATAGCGTTAATAAAGAAAATATTCAGGTACAAGTAGAAAAAGCTATTGTATTTGCACTAGCATTAGAAGTTTGGTAAACAAAGAAGCAGGGTTAAGGAAACTTTTTTTACAGACGTGTTGTTACAACCAGCGTATTATATGTGGGGATAATCTGTGTATAATTATGTGTTTTTGAAAACATACATAATCATTAAACTAATTAAACCTTTCGTTTAATTTTTGCAAGGTCTTCTTCTTTAAATCGTTTATAATGCAAACTTTTCTACTAGTTTATTTGGATTCATTTAACGTGTGTAATAAAAAACCCACATTATGTTTTTCCTAATGCTAAAAAAACCAAGTATTTTATTCAATAATGTCCTCGATCCTATCCCTACACTAGGGTGATAACAGATTACAAGGTTGGCGATCGCAGAGCGTAGCTATTCGTTCCGGTGACGCTGCTACCCGTCATCGGTCTGTGACATTTAGCTACGCCTTCAATTGTGATGGTTATACCGCCACCAGTCGATTGCCAGCGCCTCGGTTGTTATTCGGCAAGATGCACCATGGGCAGGTGAGTTTGGATTGGAGCAAAAAGTGATGATAGGCCGCTCCCTTACATCCTACCACGATTCCAACCCCGCCATCAAACAATGTGTTTTGAAATTTGGTAGTAAAGCAAGTTTAGTACCTACTGTCACATTAAATTATTTTCATGAACCGTTTCATTTGTTTAGCACATGAATAGATTTTAATGCTAAACGAGATAAATCCTAAAAAGGCCGATGACTTTGACAAATTTACCCATGAGCGTTAGGCGCATTTTCCTTTATACCAAGAAGGCACGAGCCTTTATTAATGTACTTGTTTATGAACAAACGTGACACGCCATTCACGTCCTAAGCTACACTCATATTGTAACTTTATCTCTCTAACCGTGTGACGGAAGCAATTTATTTTTCTTAAAGACACGTAGACTAGGGGACCGTAACGAATCGAATCGAATTTGAAGACTAGCGCATTAAGGAAGCCTTGAAAACTTTGTTTATAAATATATTATGTGTGACGGATAAAGAATACAAGTTACAGCCTTATATGGCAATTGGCTACCTAGGCGACCGACAGCGGCATTCAGGGCACCAGGTTTTGGGCTGGTTCTATTTGAGGCAGAGTACTCGGGAAGAAGAAAACAGCGTGTAGAAAAATACATGCACCAATAAACTTGTTTTCTTTCTTTCATTAAAACGCAAAAACGCGTGTACCACGACGATAATACACATAAATAAACAATTCCGCTGATGAATCATTAGAAGTAGAGATAGATAGAAAAATTATGTCAACGAAAAGCCAATCAACATAGACCAACCACCAAATAGAGATAAAAATCTCGTTAAACCTTTTATACTCGAATTTTAGAAAAAATTGCCATCAAACCGCCAAATCCCACGAATAATTGAATTTCATTTTCAATTTGTACCCTATCCCCCGCACTGCGCCACTTCTTGGGCTCATGAAGATTGATTATCCGCCGCAGTGACGTGGCTCCGGCTGATTGACATTGCAATTTACTTCATTGGCGTTTTTAATTTATCCCATGGGCCTTGTGCTGGTGGTAGCATAGGGGCTGGAAGCAGATTGGGCGTTTACGCCCAAAATGTCTTTCTTTTGATGACCGATTCGTTTCTATCGCACTCTTCGACCGGTTTTATCTCATCCCGTGAATGTTGTAGAAGACAACTAAGGGAATATCTGGATGCGAGCAACAACGTTTACCTGGATACAAATAAAAGCCACTGCAGTCGCTAACCCGCCTGCCAAGCGTGGTGACTAGGGCAAATAGTGACGATGCCCGCACAGTTTTGTGACAAAACGAGCAGGTAAACGAACAAGTGGCAACCGACTGGTGGCGGTATAACCATCACGATTGAAGGCACAGCTAAATACCACAGGCCCATGACGGGCACTAGGGCCACCGGTGCGAGGAGCCACGCCCTGCGATCGCCAACCCGCCTGCACAGCGTGGCCATTATGGGTAAAAACTCCAGGTGTTTGCCCAAAGTGACGAACACCTGGAGAGGCCTTTGTCCAGCACTGAACTGCGATCTGCTACCATCTGTCAGTTGCCACCGCCTGTGTGGTTTGTGGTTCCTTGACGCTCCGTTTACAGGACCTTATCAAAGTAAGGAGGAATGGCATGGTTTCGGCAGAACTATTCACAATCATTTCGGGAATGGAAATTGTAACGTAGGTAGATACCTACCACTTAATAACATAGTAGAACAAGATTTGTATTTGACACCTCAGTCCGTAATAAACCGCTATCTACGCACACGTTTCTTTTACTAATCCTTCAGGAGTTCAGGACACAACCCCTTTACCCCAGGGATCATACACTACAGAAATCGGCTCAGATTCGAGATACTCTTTTGCAGAATGCTATAAACTCTATTCACATTCCCCGTTTCGATAATTCTACATTCATCAGCAGTTATGTCACAGACAGTCGTATTTTGGGATCAGTCGAAGATAGCCAGAACTGTCTTACAGGCCGACATGATAGTAAGAGCTGACAAGTGATTTGGTTACTTGTCCGATGCCGCATCGACTTTGACTTCTCTTTCGTTTCCTACACCAGGCAAAAATAACCACTATGTGTAACAAAAAAGAACCGTTGTCTGACCTGACTGGAAATGGAATTTAAAACTTTCACATGTTCCTTGTTTTAGGCGACATTTCTGAACTTCATGAATTGCAGTCCACTGCTGGATATACACCTATATATACACCTGGAGGATATCCTGATCTTACTACCGAGATAATCACTATTATATATCTCAGCACATTTTCTCGTTAGCTCCTGTACTATGCGGGGTTTTCTTCAATTGATTCGATTCTCTCCTGCCCTGGCTACGGTTAAGTTTTAATTAGGGTAAGCCTCTCATTGACAATGACTGTGCGGAAAATGTTATCCACTTTCGTTTTTATAGGGATTCATTATACCCAATAGTTATATGTAAACAGTGTTAAGAGGGTGCTGAATCTCTAGGAATAGTCAAGTCACGTTGTACAAAAGAAATCTAACTTTTGTTGATGTCATTTTAACGATAGATGACACTATACTCTGTTATATCGCGGGGGTGTTGTGTTGTTGCATAATATAGTATGGCGTCAACATAGGGGTGCGAGCCTTCCGCTCCCCCAACAGTCCGGTGATGATGACAAGACCGCCATGGCTATCATCGTAGTCATATTTTAAAAAGATCTATCAACCTTAGTTAAGACACCTCTAAAATGGGTAAATAAATAAATGTGCCAGACAATCACACAAACCACAGGTCTCAAGGTTTTCCCTTGAACTACGAGTATATGACATAATATATGAGCTGCTGTTGAAAGTATCATACTGTTAAGAGTGTACTTAAGGCTGATTTTAATTAGTCTCCTTCTAAATCAGTCTGGCGCATAATTTATAAGCTAATTTCCTGATTTCCTCTATTCATTACTGCATAATTAAGCCAAGAAAGACAACAGAGCAGTTTGGAAGAGCGATTACCACGTCTCGTGCTTTAATTCAATATGTTAATAAGTGCCGAGTAATGTAAGGAAATTCCGTGATGCGCTCTTAGCTTAAGTGTCTCAATTACAATCCACGCTATCCGGTTAGAAATACGACAGAAATTAAGCGTAAAAGCTTTGCTTATTGGCACAGTACTGTAGTAGATATGTATGCTTATCTTGTCCATTGCTTTATTGTCCTTTTGACAGAAATAGAAATAGAAAAAACTTTATTTGGACACATGACACAAAGAAAACGAAACATACACTTTTGGCAAAATAATAAACAACAAAACTGTTGTCATTGACACTGTTTATTGAAGTCAAAGTAAGAACATACATCAGAACGTAAAAGAAATATAAATTTAAAAATTTGATTAGCCAGTATTACTATATACTCCCCCGTAATCAAAATAAGATTATGAGGATAAACCTATCTCTTTTACACAATTCTGATGCTTAATGCGAGCTAAAGGTTTCGTGAGAACATCAGCCCACATCTCTAAAGTAGGTGTATAAACAATATCTATAACATGATTACTTAATAAATCACGTATAAAATGGAACCTAGTATCTATGTGTTTGGTTCTGTTATGGTGAACTGGATTCGAAACTAATTTTTGCGCAGACTGCGAATCATTATGTATAGAAACAACAATCGACTCACCAGTAAGTTCGAAAATTAACCGCTTGAGAAACACAGCATCCTTAGCTGCACTCGCCAAACACACGTATTCCGATTCACACGATGATTGCGCGACCGTACTCTGCTTCTTACTCTCCCACGAAATAGCTCCCCCGGCCAGTGAGAAGTAGAATCCATTGTAGGATCGACGATCAATGGGACAACCAGCCCAATCAGCATCTGAATAACCGACTAGACATCCACCGCCTTTCCTGTAAATAATGCCCAAATCGATAGTACCTTTTAAATATTGTAGCACTCGTTTTGCTGCAATCCAGTGACTTTTATCGTATTTCGTATTAAATTGACTCAAGTATGATACAGCGTAGGCAATATCTGGTCTGGTACTTACTGCCAAAAAATTCAAACAACCAATTAAGCTCTGATACGGATACAAAGACTGTACGTTACCATTCTCACTTGAAAGCAGCTTTTTAATTTCCAATTCCGTAAAATCAATTCCATACACTTGATCATATCCTTTTGCGACAAGTCTCGCTTTATACTTAATAACATCACCATGCGCATTCTTCTTCAACTTGTAGATCCATTTGCAAGGAATAACCTTCTTGTCTGGTTTGTCAACGAGAATCCAAGTCTGCTTGTCAAGGAGAGATTGATATTCTTCTTGCATAGCTTGATACCATTTATCACAATCATCTGCACGTATAGCCTGTGAATAATTTGAAGGTTCATCCAACTGCTGAGGGGATGAAGTCTGCATACATACACAATTGGCAGCAGATTTAGGTTGCCTTGGTCTCAAATTGTATCTTGGTTCCGTAATATGAATGTCAGACTGAATATGAGCATCTGATGTAGACGCGATGACAGGTTGTACTGGCTCGTCTTGAGCAACAGCGTTATACCATGGATCGGCAACATCAGCATCAGACTCAACTTCCTCTGATACACATTCTGTGTTATGCAGGATCTGGTCATCATTGATGATAGCGCTAGTGTCAGGTGTTAGATTCCGTGAACTAGTTGAATTGTTCATTTGTGAGCTAAGCAAGAGAGGTACAAATGCTGATTCAGGTGAATCAATATCAGACTTACATGTGTTACCTGTTCTTTTTAAATCTTGAAAATCATTTTCAAAAAACGTTATATCTCTGCTTTTCACAATCCTTCTGGGGTATACAATATCTCGGAAATAATAACTTCTCGGATCTTCTGAATATCCTACGAATATATGTTCAGACGCTTTCATATCCAATTTCTTCCGATGACAGTCGGGTATATGAATAAAAGCTCTGCATCCGAATACACGTAGATGAGATAGGTTAGGGACTCTACCATACCACTTCTCGTAAGCTGTTTTTCCATCGAGAGCACGATGAGGAGACCTATTCTTGAGGTACACAGCCATCTCTGCAGCATCTTGCCAATATGCCTTAGGAAGGGAACTGTCAGAAAGCATGGATCTAGCCTTTTCCATTATACATCTATTAGTCCTTTCTGCTATGGAATTTTGCTGTGGGCTGTAGGGAACAGTAGTTAGATGTTGAATTCCTTCACTCTGTAAGTACCTCGAAAATTCATTGTTAACATACTCTTTCCCATTGTCACTCTTCAGCGTCTTAATCTTGACTCCCGTTTCCCGTTCAACTGCGGACTGGAAAACACAAAACTTGTTCTTTACTTCAGCTTTTGAAGGAATAAAGAATACAAAAGTCATACGAGAAAAATCATCTATAAAAAATAACATATATTTATTGCCTTGAAATGACGTTTCAGGCAGGGGTCCACAAATATCTGAATGAATAAGTTCCAGAACTGTTGTCGTACGTTTATGTGAAACTTTTTTGAATGGTTTCCTGTTCTGCTTACCTTCAATGCAGGGGATGCATGGTTCCTTGTCTACCTCCGAGTAGTTCACACCTACTGCGCGTCCCTTCTTGAGCTGATCCATTCCAATGCGGCATAAATGGCCGAGCCTTTTGTGCCAAAGCCTGAAGCTAGAAACATCGGAGTGTGTCTCAAAAGCGGATAATTGAGGTTGAGAATTTGGATTGACTGTACAGTCTAAAGAATACAGTCCACCACATACAGAACCATGTAAAATAACATCACCTTTACAAGAAAAAGCATCAGAATCATAAAAATTACAACCAGTTCTATCAAAAACTACGCTAAAACCTTTATCTACAGCCTTCTTAACTGAAATAAGATTAGAGTTCAAATTCGGAACATGAACAACATCAGTAATCTTCTTGACATCAGTATTATGACCGCAACTGGTGATAGAAATATCTCCGACTCCTTTACTTGGAAGTACATCTCCATTTGCAATAGTCACAGTCCCAGATAATGAACCTCTCACATTTTCCATCCAATCAGCTCGTGACGTCATATGGGCGGAAGCTCCAGAATCTATGAACCATTTGTCACGCTCAAGTCCCTCATTGACATTGAGAGCACATAGAGAATTCTTATGATTGACAGGTTTCTTCTTCTTATCCTTCTTATTAGGACAATCTGGACGCTTATGTCCGGGCTCCATGCAATCATAGCATACTATGGGTTTCTTAGTCTTAGTGGATTTGTTCTGGTTCATACGGGTACGAAGAGCAGTATCAGGATTATTCATAGCTGGTTTATTCAATTCATTCAACAGTTTAGCTTTAATCAGATCAACAGTTATGTCGATATTTGAATTTTCCAAAGCCATTACTAAAGGTGCATACTGAGGACTTAAACCTCCTAGAAGAATAGCAGCTATTGAAGCATCTTCTATTATTTTGCCTATATCGGCTAAATCTTGTACAGTTGACATCACAGCATTTATATACGTCTCTATATCGGAGTCAAAATCATCAAGGCAGTACCTGTACAGCTTCCGTTCGAGGCTTATACGTCGCCCTAAGCCTTTATCCTCGTAAGCGGACGAAAGAGCGTCCCAAGCTTCTTTGGCTGTTCTACATGAACGTACATGGGTGATAGCCATACCATCTACGGTGAGACATATTTTTGATAACGCCTTTTGATCGTTACGCAATTTCTTCTCAGCGCAAATATCGATACCTGGAGTATATCCGATGATGGTCTCCCATAATTCCTCATGTATAAGATACATACGGATCTTGAATTTCCATACAGAATAACCATCTCTATTTATCAGTGGTTTTATTCCCGAAATAGAATGATTTGACGACATGTTATTGTGTACTTACAATCAGCTGTTATGTCACAACAAATGTAAAACGTACGTGAACTATTGAAAATTTCACGCAATTTTAATAAATTATACACGCACACATTGAAAAAACTTGCGTATTCACTTTTAATGTAGAATTATGCAGTTTTTATAAGAATAACTCAATTAATTAGAGCATAATCGTGCTGATAACGTATGTTGTCATTGACACTGTTTATTGAAGTCAAAGTAAGAACATACATCAGAACGTAAAAGAAATATAAATTTAAAAATTTGATTAGCCAGTATTACTATAAAAACAAAAAATACAACTATTGGTAAGTAAAACATAAAAGGAAAATGCACCTCTGCGTAATGCGACCAAAATGGCGTCCACTTAGCTATGTTACAGCAAACCTTTGCTATAACGCTGGTTTTCAGTGGACACCATCGGTAATGCACCGGTCAACGTAAACGAAAAGAAGATAGTAATTATATGTTATCATAAGCACGAGACTTTTACTCCTGGTCTCCTCTAATGACCATTTGTCATTTGGGTGAATTTTCCTTAACCACCACGCTTCGTATGGTACCCAACCCGCCTGCCCGGTTTTATGTGTACCCAGATAAAAGCTGCTGCCCGTTTCTCGAGTCCGTATTCTGTTAATCATCTTTCACGTCACTATACAGACTCTTTTGACAGTTCATGTCGGGAAAATCACCGCCAACTTCTTGACTTCAAGGCTGTAGCTGCTACTGACTAATATCTGGTCAAAAAATCCAGTAACAATTTTGTGATCCGACCGAATCCTTCCAAATCAAGCAACGCGAGGCAGGCACCACCATTTCAATATAAATATATAAATAAACCAAGCCATGCCACGCTGGGCCACACATCGCCATCTAGCCCCAAACTAAGCCGAAGCTTGTACTATGGGTACTTGTTAGTGAATCGGAACGCAACCCAAATAGTTTTTTTTATTGCCTGTGGCGCCACTGTTGTCTCTCTCCTCCGCTGTGTCTTGAAAACTGTCGTTAGGTTACTCAACACATTTGTAGTGAAATAAAACTTCCAATTAATCTAAAAGCTTAGTTCTATTTATTTGCCACATCTCGATCTACAATCCTTTAGTACTAGATACTTTTTTTTTGTAAATAAATACATATTAAACATAGAAAACACTACTCAATAAAGTATAGATAAAAACAAAATATGAAAATATAATGATCTTATTACTTTCTTCAGCTAATAACACACAATGAATACTCAGAAAATATATTTCTACTCTCTCCATTGAGTCGGATAAAGAAAAACAAGCTGCACTATATTTTCTTGAAGGAAACCAACCCGAAACTCCGAGCCATTCGGTTCCTCTTCGTTATTTGTACAGCGAAATTGCTCTGGAACTTTCCATGTAACAATAAGTGTTGGCAAAGAAAAAAAAAAGAAACGAAGAAATGTCTAGAAGTAAACATGTTTGCGTCGGACTCGCCTACGTTCCGATGCGAAATGGTTTATTTTTTCGAATCCCCTGACGATGTTAAATTGAATACGGAAATCTAGATATACCCACGACTTTGTTGCGAATTAGCAAAACGGATAATGTTCGAATAAGGCTGGTATTGAGTTGAATGGTATTGGATGAGTTTGTTGGTGTTGGGCCTTCTTAAAGCGGACAGCGCTAGTGGTGTCATGGCAGTCTTGGTCTAAAGATCCCATGGCACCACGCATTGGGCGCATGTCAGAGGACCCGGGGCTTATTTAGTGGGTATTCTCCGCCTCGCTTTCTTCTAGAGGCTGAGTGAGTCCTACATATCGTGCTGCTCCTGCAGAGGTCACTACCAAATGAGCCATCGAGCCAGTCATTAGGAACTGATCTTGACAAGTCGGACATGAGAGTTACTTCTAATAGTGCCGAAATATTACCGAAGGCTTTAATAAAAACGGGTAAACGATTTTTTTTTGACTAGCCTCTACTGTCCCACTGCTGGGCAAAGTCCTCCCCCAGTTTTTTCCACTCCTCTCGATCCTCAGCCAGCTCTTGCCAGACCGAAGAAAATGATCCAGGTCGTCACGCCATCTTTTCTTCGGTCTGCCTCTCAAACGGTGGCCACCTGTAGGCTGATACCTGATACTGAGTTACAATTCTGGTCCATCTGTTTGCCTCCAGTCTGTATACGTGGCCCGCCCATGACCATTTAAGATTATACACCGTTTGGGACCGAATGGTGGCATTTCTTACCCTATCAATGAGCGCCGTAGGTTAAGATAGGCCGGATACAAACGTCGAGAAGTTTTCGTTTGAGGCACAACGCAAGGTAAACGATAAAACATTTTTTTTAAAATAAATAAACGGTTTTATTTTAAGCTAAGTACATATTGAGTGGGGTTGACGTTTACATAGAAAATTCTGAAGCACCTGCCCAACGTATGGATCCAAGAATATTATTATTATTAATCACATTGGCAGACAGTGTTTACATATGTTACGGCGAAACCGATGGCCATTAGTCGAACATTTTACGTGACGTGGATACCAGTGTTACGATAAACTTCACTAAAAACAGCACACGTTCATAATGAACCTTATTACTATGAGGTTAAGGCTAGAAATCGGGTTATGGTAATTGATTGCGGTGTCTTGATTAAATGGGTGACTGTCACGCGCTATTCCGTTGTCCAGTTTGAAAATAAATTGTATGGTTCAGTTGGTTAATTTAACGAAGAAACAATGTAGCAGATAGATACATATTGAACCGAGTAACTCTAGAACTAAATAGTTGGGATTGTGGTATCCTTTTATCATTCTGCTGTGTTTTTATTATGTCCATGCATCTTTCTAACGCTAGGCATATGCTCAATCCGCGTGTAGGTATGTTCGTATGGTTTCCGGGTTTAGAACACTCCTCCTCATTCCGTAGCTGTCATAGAAGACGACTAAGGAAATGTCAGCAGCTTTTATTTGGGTATAAATCAAACCTACTGCGGTCACCAACCCGCTTTCCAAGCCTAGTATAAGAACAACGAAATTACTACAAATATTATCATCACCATCATCATCATCAGTCTAATGCAGTCCACAGCTGGACATAGGCCACTCCAGTTCTGTTGTTCGCCACTTAGGGCAAACATCTGGAGAATATACCCATAATCGCCACAAATGTATACTTAAATACCAAGGCCAAGTATGAAACAAACACATTTAAGAGAGGTAGGGCATAGCGAATCTTCGCTCGAATTGAGCCGCCCGTCCGGGGAAGGACCTCCACCCTATAGAATACCGCAGCCAAATGACCTCCGGGTCGTGTTTCTGCTGGTGAGTAGGGTCTCCGGAGCTCGTGGGGGGTAGGGTTGGGCCGGCATGGCAGTGGCAACTGACAGGTTACTAACCAGTTACTTGCCAGTTGTCACAGCGACTTGGGCTTCTCTTTCGCTTTCCATCAGGCGTAGGGAAGCCATTATGTCGAGCTATTATAAAAAAAAAAAAACATTATGTATGTTCCGGGAGGGAATCGATCCCATGACCATTGACTCAAAAGGCAGGTGTCGCTGCTTACTCAGCCACTAAGCCAGTATATTTATTAACACATACTTAAGGTCAAATTCATGAACAAAATTGCCTTTGACCTTTACCCTGATCAGTAATTAACACGCCTCTACATTACAGCGAACACAACATTAATAATGTATAAGTTTCAAAAACGTAGTTTCCTTTTGGTTGTCACGCAAATCAAACTTTTAATGGTTATTAAGGTTTTACGGGTAATCTACTCCGTTCGTAGCTAAGCTAATTAAGCAATCTGCCCGTTATGCCTAGCTGTAAAATAACTGATTTGAATATTTTTAGCTCACGTAGGTATACCTATGATCTGTGAACTAGATTTTTTCTATGGCTTTTCATGGGCTATATTAAATACGTAAAATTATTACATAAATATACCAAGAAGTAGGTATATATTCCATAGGCATACACATATACATATAAATATAATTAAATACACTTAAATAAATTATACATAATAACATAATTATTACATAGAAACATAAGTATACAATATTATTAGAGTATGAATTAAAGTAGATATGATAGAAGAGAAAGAATGTAGAAATTAAAGAGAAAGGAGATGAGATTTAAGCCTAAGCTTAAATACTGGGAGGGATTGGGAACGTCTGATGGAAAGGGGAAGGGAATTCCACAGACGGATGGATTGGACAGTGAAAGACTGGGAGTAGGATTTAGAGAGATGAGATGGAAATGATAAGAGGAGTTCACGGCAGAAACGCATACCATGATCCGCGGTGGTGGAATTATAATTATCTGACGCATTATTTATTTATTTTATTTTTCTTGCTGACATTTTCCCTACTTTTCAACGACTATTCCACGGTCTCATTCATTCTACCACAGAACTACAACTAAAACAATGTACCATTACAACGATCGATAAACAAATGCACAAACGATTTCTCGCAAGTTTGTATAAATAGCCAGCTTACACGGTAATTATGAATGGTCGTTGTGTTCATTTTAAAGGCAACTTTTAAGCGAAATGGGCGCTGTCGGGTTTAATAACGGTATTTTTTTACTGCACACCGTCACGCGACGTGATAAAACCTACTTCTCTTAATTTCACCGGTAAACGGCTGACTTGGAAAAATGTTGGAGTTGAATGTAAATTCGTACTGAATTTGCTTTTCGAACTTTTTTTTTCTTCTTCATAGTAACTCGGCATAATGGCTTCCCTACGTCTGATGGAAAGCGAAAATGAAGTCCAAGTCGCTGTGACAACGGGCAAATATCAGTTGCCACCGCCATGTCGGCCCATTTTTTTTTTTTTTTTTTTTTTTTTTTTTAGAGGGGAATGCATTAGGCACCGTCATGCCACCTCCGGGGGGAGGTGACATGGTGTGTGGGACTCACACCTCCCGAAATGGGAGGGTATACCCACTAAACCCCCCTGTGTCGCCAGTGGGCAGCAAGTTGCAGGGACACGGGCAACGCCGAAGTATACCGCCGCATCCCTGCATGCCCTGGCCAGCCGCAGATGACAAGCGGCCAGCACTCCTGGTCCGGGGAGGGCAAATACCCCTACCCCCGGCTTCCGGGGAGCAATAGGGTGCTCCCCAGGCGGACCTCGTGCAACGGTGTGGTTGCACCCACCACACCGTTACGCCCCTATGAGTGGATCGCGCCCCCGCACTCACCACTCAGGGCTCGAAGGAGAGGCTCAGAGGGCATACGATGCGTTGTATGCCCTCCGGCGACGCCCGGGCCGGGGGCGGCGTAGAGCAGGCGCGTCTACCGCGGCCTCACGCTCTCTTTCCGCCGCCTCCTTCTGCGAGATCACTGTCTCGCAGAATGCGAGCATCGCTCGCCAGGTCTCCTTCGACGCCGTCATCTGCCGCAAGAGTTGCGGCAGATCGAGGTCCTGTGCGACAGTGACGAGGACGGAGCGCTCATTGGCCCAGGCAGAGCAATGCCTAAGCGTATGCTCTGCCGTGTCCTCCGAGCCACTGTCGCAGTGACGGCATAGAGGATCAGGTTCACGCCTGATCCTCCACAAGTACCGGCCGAAGCAACCATGTCCCGTGAGGACCTGGGTCAGCCGGTACGTCACCACTCCGTGAGGGCGCCGCATCCACTCTTCCAAGATGGGGCCAATGGCCTGAGTGGTGCGGCGCCCCCAGGGGGCGGTCTCGAGGCGCTCACGCCATACTGCGAGCGCCTCCGCCTCAACGGCCACCCTTTGCGCTCCGACCTCGGCGGGCGCAGGCCGGAGGCCCCGCGACCGCTGCTCGGCTCGCCACAGATATACTGCAGCGAGTACGGCAGCGTCTAGGTCCCAGGGTAGGGACCCAGCAATCGCGATGGCGGCATCCGCGGATATAGTTCTATATCCGCGGATGGCCCTCAACGTGAGGGGGCGTTGGGCCCTCCACAGCGCGCGGGAGGTCTCCATTGTAATGGCGCCGGCCCAGACCGGTGACCCATAGAGGGCCATCGACCTGAGGACGCCCAAATAGAGCCTTCGGCACGCCGCAGAGGGCCCCCCTACATTGGGCAGCAGTCCGCTCAGTGCGCCTGCCGTCCCCGCCAGTTTGGGCCACAGCTTTTCAAAGTGGCCCCGAAACGTCCACCGCCCGTCGAGCCACAATCCCAAATATTTTAGGATTGTGCCGACGGGAATCCGCACGCCTTCTACCACCACGACAGAGTCGGTGGGAGGCGCGCGCCGAGGCCCATGGAAACATAGGGCCTCGGTTTTCTCTAGGGCCACTTTTAGGCCCAAGGCCCGGATTCGACGGACCACTGCCCCCGCCCCCTCCGAGGCGCGCCGTATGGCCTCGGCGTGGGTTCTCCCTTTGGCCGTCACCAGGGTGTCGTCAGCGTAACAAGTTACACCGACGCCAGCCGGGAGACGGCCGCGGAGGACCCAGTCGTAGCCGATGTTCCACAGGAGCGGGCCAAGAACCGAACCCTGTGGAACACCGCACGACATAGGGTGGGTCTCCACGCCAGTGCGCGCCTCATAGGCTACGCTCCTACCCTCTAGGTAAGAGCGCACCGCCGCCTGCAGGTATTCCGGCACACCATGGTGGCGGAGTGCCTGCAGGATACAAGGCCAGGGGAGGGAGTTGAATGCATTGGCGATGTCAAGAGACACCGCCATCAAAACTCCCCCCTCGGCCACCGCTCGATCCGCCAACCCCTTAACGCGGAGGATGGCGTCTACTGTGGAGCGTTCGGATCTGAAGCCGTACTGGTACGGCGACAGATCCGGCCCCACTCGCGTCAAGTGCTGGTTGAGCCGGGAAGCAATTAGACGCTCCAAAAGCTTCCCGGCCTCATCCAGCAAGACGATCGGGCGGTATCCCGACGGGGAATCTGCTGGGCGCCCCTCTTTCCTCAACAGGATCAGGCGCCCCACTTTCCACACCGCCGGGAAATGGCCCTGGCGCAGCGCTTCAGACGCCAGGCGTCTGAAGCGCTCCTCCAACCAACCAAGAGCCAGGGCCAGCACCTTGCCCGGTACTCCGTCCGGGCCAGGTGCGACGCTCTTAGAGCGCAACCGCTTCACAGCTGCGCTCACCTCCTCCTCCGTAACCTCCTCGAATCCTTGACCCGCTGGCGGATGCGGGTACATTCGAGGAGGCTCCCACCCTTCTAGAGCTGGGAAAAGGGCGGGAACTACGCTCTGCAGGACCCTTGGCTCGAGCGTCAGAGTCACCGGGGGGGTCCAAGGGCGAAGCTTTTGCCTCGCCCGTCTGTAGGGCCGCCCCCAGGGGTCCCGGCTCAGGGACGATAGCATTTCGTCCCTGGAGCGCTTCTTGCCCTCCCGGATCGCTTCCTGGAGGGCTGCCTTCGCTGCTCGGTAGGCGTCGAGCAGCGGGGCCTCCTGGGCCTCATCGCGTCGCCGTCGTCGCCGGTGGCGCTGTATGGTGCGCCTCGCCCTTACGCAGGTCTCACGGAGGGCTGCGATTTCAGGGCTCCACCAGTAGACGCTCCGTCTCGGAGGCCGAGGTCCGGTTCGGGGCATCGACGCGCTACAAATGCGTGTCATGGCCCCCCGGAACTCTTCAGCCTCAGCGTCCACGTCGGTGAGCCCCGTACCCTCAGTGACCCAGGCTTCCACTATCGCCGCTTCCTTCGCTTTCTCCCGATCAAGCCTTGACAAAGTCCAGCGTGGAAAATTGTCAAGGCCGCGGGAGGGCGGTGGAGCGGGCGATAGGAGGCTAGAGGTGGAAATGTCGAACCATATGTAACGATGGTCCGACAATGTTTCCGCCTCCTCCAGCACCATCCAGCCGTGTACCCTGTGCGCGAGCGCAGGGGTGGCGAACGTTATGTCCACCACGGACTCTCCCTGCGGTCGCACACAGGTGGGCACGGTGCCCCTATTGAGGACGGACAGTCCTTGGACGACGGACCACTCGAGCAGGAGTGATCCGCGTCTGTCCGTCACTCTGGAGCCCCACTGGGGGGACTTACAGTTAAAGTCCCCCGCCAGGAGTACCGGAAGTTGGTGTCGCCGGAGGGAGCCACCAAGCCTATCAAGGCTCGCCTCCAACTCCGCGACACTGCTGCTGGGTGGGAAATACACACCAATCAGCAGTATCTCCCGGTACTTGGCAGCGACATATCCGCTGCCAGAAAACAGGGGCTCCAAGGGGCACTCGCCCGAGGAAACCAGTGCCACCGAGTCAATTGGGTCCGCCACCCAATTGCTGTTTCTCGGTGGCACGGAGTACGGCTCCGCGACGACAGCGACGCTGGCCCCCCACTCCACCATGTGCTGCACAAGTAGATCTTGTGCAGCGATGCAGTGGTTGACGTTCGCCTGAAGGATGCTTATGGGCATTCTACTTCAAAGGGAACGTCAACAACCTCCATAGGCCCAGCTTGAGGCGGGGGCGATGCCGCCCTATTGGACGGCTGGCCCGGCTTCTTACCACTCTTGGGCGGGGAGCAGCTCTTCCCCCCCACCCTGTGGTTAGCCTTTGCTCCCGCCGCTGCGCAGACGACGCAGTGGGCAGGAGCGGAGCAGCTTCTAGCCTGGTGGCCAGGTTGACCGCAGTTGTAGCATAAACAACTGCAGTCAACCCCAGCCGAGCATGTAACTCCTACATGCCCAGCCCCCAGGCACCGGAAGCAGCGTTGCGGTCGCTGCTCTAGTACCTGCACCTGGGCCGAAACCCAGCCCACCAGGAGCCTTCCCGCGGCAACCCTCTTGGCTGCCGTGATGGGAATCCTCGCGACCACCGAGCTGCTCCCTCTGCGATTGGGGATGATGGAGCCCATGGTAATGTTGGAACCCGGACACCCACCAGCCCTGGCCAAGGCCTCCGCCACCTCAGCTTTGGTGACAGAGTCGTCCAGCCCTACCACTCTCACGCCCACCATCTTGATGGGGCAAGAGACCCGGACCTCGTTCTCATCGAAAACCCCGCGGAGCTTCTCTGCGAGTAGGGCAGCCTTGTCCCTATTAGCAGCTCCGGGGATCTCTAGGACCTTTGCGCCAGTCCTTGCTGTTCGGAATCGGACAGCGCTAATTCCGATTTCGCCAAGGTTGATGCTGGCCTTAGCCTGCGTCAAAACCTTGGCGTAGGTTGCCCCCTTTTCCTCCGCCTCTTTCGCGATAGTCATCACGACTACCGACGATCGAGGCGGGGTGAGTTTGGGAGGTGCCGGGCGCTTTACCGCTAAAGCGGAAGTCTTGCCACTAGGTCTGGTGGCCGCCTGCAGGGACTTATGATTCCCGCCCCGTTTTACCACCTTTGTCCAGCCTTCTTCCATCGAAGAAGGGGCAGGTGGCAGGGGGCGCGGAGTTGGGTCTTTGGGGACCGCGACTGGTTGCTGGCCCCTCCTTTTTCTGCTGCGGCGAGATGCAGCAGGAGCTGGGGCAGCCAGAACTGGGTCCATATTTAGACCCGGTTTAGAGCTCGGGGCGATTGGACCTCGTGCAGCTGACAGCGTGGCGGCAGGTTTACTGACCGCCGCCGGGGTCTTTGATGGCGTGGGTGCCGGCGCCTTGTCAGGCGCGGGCTGGGGCATAGGCTCAAGCACCTTACGCCCCTTCGCATCGGCCGCTAGCGGCGGGCGAATGCGCTCCGCTGGCTTTAAAAATGCCAGCTTGGCATCTATCATGTTGCCCATTATTAGGGCAAAACTTTGCATCAAGTCATCTTTTTCCCCAGTTGGGGGAAAAGATGATGACGCCGCTGGCGGTGGGTCGGTTTGCTCTCCGGCAGAGACACGCGTCTTGTCCGCGGCAACGTCCGCCTTGAGCTGGTCCACCTGCTTTCTCAGCTCAGCCACCTCAGCTGATAAGCGCTGGTTTTGCGCATGTAACTCGCGCGTCTCCCCGTTGGTGGTTCGAGACTTTAGCATTTCGACCACCGCCCTAAACACGTCTGATGCCTCGTTCAGACCTCGCCGGAAGGTCCCCTTGAGGTTTCCGGACTTAGCCGAGCAATGCTCGACTGTTTCAGCCCCAAGCGTAGCAAGGCTTGCCAGCTCTTCCGCCGAGGCTTCCTGGGCGGAATATCGGACTCTATTATGAGCCCGAGTCATCCGCTCCAGAAGATCAGAGGCGTGATTCTCCGCCTCCTCACGGTCTTGGATTTCTCCCTTATCCTTTCCAGGGAGTCTGAGTATTGGGGCACGGGCCGCGCTGCGGCCTCTGCGCGCCAAGGGGGCCTTAAAGGCTGTCGAAGTGCTTTGGGAGCCACTGCTCCCGTCGGACTCCGACCTCTCCCTTTTCTCCGCCTCTTCTCGGGCTGAAGCCCACAACTTGCCCTTTAAAGGGCGGTCCTGGGTTTGAACAGACATGTCTGGACGCTCCACAACCTCAGCAGACTTGTTACCAACTCCGACACCGACCTGCGACTCGTCAGAGGAGCTCTCCTCCTTACGACGCCGCGAGAGTGAAGTCGAACGGGAACGAATTCCCGCCCTTTCACTAGAGCGCGCACCCTGCGCTCGTCCACGCGCAGACATTGGACGCACACAAATACAAATAACAAGACGACAATTACAATAGGCAGCCTTAAGGCGCAGTACAAACAAAACGCAGTTACGCGTAAACGCGAAAGGAGGGCGACTCAGGGCACCACAGCTCGACCCGCGGGAGACACCTCGACCGGCGGGGAGTAGGTTAACCTTGAGACGCAGCACACACAAATCACAGTTACGCTCAGCACAGTGAACTTTAGCCGCCGGCCTGCCACTCCGTTACGGTGGTCAGGACGCGACGTTGCCCGGGGAACGCGACGAGGACGCAAACACTGTCGGCCCAACCCTAACCCCTCACGAGCTCCGAAACCCTAATTACCGGCAGACACACGACCGGTCATTTGGCTGCGGTATTCTATAGGGTGGAGGTCCTTCCCCGGACGGGCAGCTCGATTCGAGCGAAGATTCGCTATGCCCTACCTCTCTTAATATCTACTAATATTACATAATGGGAATGAATAGTATTTATTGACAAAAAAGAAGTATTTAAGTAAGTTTATTACTTGTCTTGTCTAGTGGCCGGGCTTGATGGCGATGTGTGGCCCAGCGTGACATGTCTGAACCATAATTTATTTAAATACATAGTAAATACCCAGGCCAATACAAACACACCATGTTCAAGCACACAAATGCACTTTCCGGGGATCGAACCCGCGAACCACTCTATCGGAGGCAGCGTCCACTACCACGAAACCAAACTCGGTCATCTATTGAAGCTGAAACCTTCTCTCACGTCCCTTAGCACACTCTAACTCCACGGTCAGGAACAGATAGGATAGTGATTTGTACCTATTCCTGATTCGTCACGGCACGGATAAGTTTTGTATATGGGATCCTTTAAGCGGAGCGTGAAGAAGCACCTTATGGGCCGGCATGGCGGCGGCAGCTGACAGGTGACCAATCGGCTGCTTGCCCGCTGTCGCGGTGACTTGGGCTTCTCTTTCGCTTTCCATCAGGCGCGGGGAAGCCATTATGCCGTTGTACTATATAAACAAAAGTAGATGGATGTTTCTATACATCTGTAAGCGTCCACTGCTGGACATAAGCTTCCCGCAATAGCAATTGTCATTTGGAGGTAGCATTTGACTGAGTACAAATAAAACATACTGCGGTCACCAACTAACGTGACTAAGACAAATCCTTCAACATTACTTATTTCGTATAAATTCCACTTCCACTCGTACTACCCTTGTTTCAGTTATTACTTCGATTACGATACGATTCCGAAGACATTCCGAGCACACGCTATCAATTATTCAATATCTTCAACTCAGACAACAAATACAGCCAAGAATCAGTATCAAAATGCACCTCGTTAGCTACAAAGGGGCGCTTTGTATCCTGTAATTGCACCAGACTGCAGCCATCTGCTCGGGAGTTTTCTCAACAAAACGTATAGTTTAAAAGTTGCCACAAAATTATTTCGCTGTTCGAAGGAACAGATAACAGAGGCGTATCTGCCCTGTGTTTTTATTTCGAAAGACTACCTTCCACTAAGACCAATACAAACAGACATGTTCATACACACATTACAAACATTTGTGTGTATGAACATGTCTGTTTGTATTGGTCTGGGTGTTTTCTATGTATAATTATGTATTTACTAGCTGCTGCCCGCGGCTTTGCCTGCGTGAACATCGGTTTGTCATGAAGAGCTTACTCTGTCATTATATCATGTACGTACGCGTCTTTGTCTCTTATTTTATCACACGCGCTTACGAATGGATGCTCAAAAGATGATGAAGATATAGGTATTCGATTTGAGCGCTGAGAAATCTGAACATAGGTTGACACAGGACAAACACAATGTAGGTACCTACATCATGTTGGCCTCTGGTTGGCCATTGGAAGCCGCGGCCCATTGTTCAGGAATCACTTGGTCTTAAGCTATGGTTCTCTTAACTGTAAGTTCCGGTGATAACTTATCCAGAGCGACGTCTTTCTGAATTATTCGAGTTATCTAAAAAAGTTCGTTTTCTAAATTGAATCCTACCGGGAACCGATATAATGCGCCACTGGGGTCAGCAGTCATCAGATTGTTATGTCGCATCCGCACTTTTTTTGAGTCAATTAGTCTTTTTACGGTATCAAAAATGGTGCTTACCTACGTACCTAGTTACTACTATGAATTCTCATTATTTCAAACAGAGCAACCGCACGTAATGCACTTGTGTATGGGCATAAACATGTAAACTTCAATATCTCGTGCATATTTGCCCGGTCTGCTTGGAGAATGGTCATTGTGGCCGATTTTCGGCCAGGAGAGGGCTGGCGTCGGCGCGATACTTTTAAAATTGATTAATATAGAAATCATCATCTTCATCAGCCTATTACAGTCCACTGCTGGACACAGGCCTCTTCAGTTGCTCGCCACCTAGGGCAAACATCTGGAGGATATTATGGGTATAAGCGCCACCTGGGCAGGCGGGTTGGCGATCGCAGGGCGTAGCTTCTCGCTCCGGTCACGCTGCTGCCCGTCATAGGCCTGTGATATCTAGCTACGCCTTCCATCGTTATGGTTTTACCACCACCAGTCGGTTTGCCAGAGCCTCGTTTGTTGGTCGGCAGGATGCACCACGGGCAGGTGAGGAAGGCTTGGAGTGAAAAGGTGATAGGTCACTCCCATACAATATAGAAATACGGATACTTATTTTGTACTTTTTGGAAAATAAGTGCGTTTAATAATCTTATATCTATACAACTAAAACAGAATCTGGATATCCTGTGTATGAACATATTTTGAGAAGCCATGCTAAAAATACTAAGTAAAATAGTAAGTATTTCGATTTTTCTTTATGTCATACTGAGCATCCCTAAGAATATAATGTGAAAATTATTTACCGATAAAATTAAGATTTTTTAATTATAGGTGGTAACTTACAATGTACAATAATTGTAGGTACATGTTAGTACACAGGTTTTAAGTATAACGCCGACCAAAAAGCGACCACTTGGCCGGTGTATGAATCTTAACTTACATCAAAGCGTTATTTTTTTCCGACATGCGTAATTAAAACGATTTTATTAGGCTGAAATGTTATGATATTAGTAGGTATATTGAGGACAGAAATTACAATTTGGATTAGAAAAATATTTATTAAGCATACACTGATCGCAGTTTCGTCGCATCCGAGCTAGACATGTGGCCCGTTGTGAGCCTTCTGAGATTGCAGTAAGGTTTTTGGTTCTTGGTCACTGTGACTCATTATCAGATGCAGGCCGCCTTGTTTACGGGTTATGCTAGATCTGTTTTGACTGTACACAATTTTATTCCTAAAGTTTGTTCCAATTTGTTGCTGAATGAGGTGCCTCTGAAACTGAGCAATATTCTAGTAGACAACGCCGGTGGTTATCCCTTTACGTTGGTCGTCTTTTCAGTTATAGCAGTTTGCATATAGTATTTTCCGAAGAATTTCATGCCGAAAATAAGCCGCACAATTTTAATTCACAATTATTTGTACTTATTGGTGGCGAAATTCCGTATTTGCCTACCTCGATATCAGTACCTGTCATGTCAAATTGATAATTTCGCTGACAAAGTCAAGAAATGACAGTATCTATGGTGTATTCAAAAAGTTTTTAATCATTCCGTAACATATTTTCCCGAAATTCTAAATGAAAAAATTGATGAATCGTTGTAATTTATAGCCTATATGTTAATCTGATGCATAAACAATATTCGTGTAAAGTTTCACTAAAATCTGTTCAGTAGTTTTTGCGTGAAAAGGGAACAAACATCCATCTATCCATCCATCTATCCATCCAAACAAACTTTCGCGTTTATAATATTAGTGGGATTTACAAAAAAAAAATGTATCTAAGTAAGTTTATCAGTTGTCTAGGTACCCATAGTACAAGCTTCGGCTTAGTTTGGGGCTAGACGGCGATGTGTGGCCCAGCGTGGCATGTCTTGGGTTATTTATTTATGTCTTGGGTTATTTAGCTGTTTCGCACAAAACGTGATAGACAATTAAAAAAGTTGTACATGTAGTAAAATAGGGGGCAGCCATAATAATAACAACCTATTTTTTTCATAGCGGCATGTATTTTTTATACATGAATCAAGCTTTGATCCGTCCAGTGCTGAACGTATGCCTCCTTTAGCTCATGTTCACGCTTTCCCCATTCAGCCAATGCCAGCAGTTCTTCTATGACCATCAGCCCAGATATCATCACGGCATCTTACACTTATTAGCAACTAAACTACACCATCAATTAAAAATCATCATCATCATCAGCCAATAGGCTGCAATAGCAGTCCACTGCTGGACATAGGACTCTCCAGTTGTTCGCCACTTAGGGCAAACATCTGGAGGATATACCCATAATCGCCACGCTGGGCAGGCGGGTTGGCGATCGCAGGGCGTAGCTTCTCGCTCCGGTGACGCTGCTGCCCGCCACCGGTCTGTGGCATTTAGCTACGCCTTCAGCTGTCATGGTTACACCGCCACCAGTCGGTTGCCAGAGCCTCGTTTGCTATTCGGCAGGATGCACCACGGGCAGGTGAGGTTGGCTTGGAGCGAAATGATGATAGGTCGCTCCCTTACATTGAAAATCATAACACACTTAATTACTGGGCCGTTGCAGTTTATTTTTATCATCTCCTCGCAGACTTTGAGCAAAGAAAAAGCGTAATTATTCAGTGTAGAGGAGCATTAATTCTGCGACCTCAACGGGCGGTCAGTAAGCGGCCCATAAATAAAGTCGGTTGGCGATGAGAGGGAGCTGTGAGCAGTGTGAGCGTACTTTTCTTAGATACTCGTCTAAGAGTTTGTATAAGTTTTTAAAGTAGAATACTACTTACTTATATTAATGTAATAAATAAATATAGTAATAAAAAACACAAGACATAGCAGGAAAGGCCGATGTTTAGCAGTGAACTGGGATAGGCTGACGGTTTTTGTAAATAAATACATATTATACATAGGGGTGTTAAATCGTACATAAATAGACAAACATATACAATATACTCAATACGACATCTAATTTCATACCTGATTATCTATATCTTATTATATATACTGTGTTATAGCTAAGTTGTGATACAAATGCGATAATTAGACTGTCATTCGCAAGTTGCCCGGCTTTAGGCGACACAAAGCCTGAGATGGCTGCAAATGTAATTCTGTCCGAAACGGCTTTAAACTTTGTATGGGTACTGGTGCTGATATGCGAGAGAGACGCTAGTTGTGCATTTTATTTGTCTTACAAAGATAATTGAACAATAGATTTAGATAATATACAAGATTTTGTAATGACTGATTTGGTACCGTTGTCTGAGTGGTTTCCGGATTTAGAATAGAACCACCCCATCTCTTAGTAGACAGTAGTAGAGACGCCATAGTATACTAGGAGATTTACGGCCGTATTCACAAACGTTACTATGCGACGCGCGGACGCACAGTGCCCAAAATCCTAAACGTTTTTGGGTACCTTTGCGTTCCCGCGACGCAGAGTAACGTTTGTGAATACGGCCGTAACTGATGTAATGCCATGTCCTAAGTAATCTGTTTACTATTTCATTCATCATTAGTCTCTCTCAGTTGCCGCCCTGCCCTCCTCCATAGCTTAGCATCAGTGCATACAGTCACTTGAATGGTAACTCAATAGACTCCAGGGTCAAAATAATCACATTATATTTGGTCCGTAGTTTAATCAAAAAATAACAAAGATACAAGGCATCAAAATTTAGGAGTGGGGGTCTTTGACGTCACTCAGTGGCGATAAAACTACCACTCTTTGACGTCATGCGTAATTTTAACGGGCTATAATATCCTTGTCATTTTTGGTCTTATTTACAAATGAAAAAACACGTGTATTTTATTTTTGAAAAATCTAAAAAACATCCTTTTGGTAGTGACCCCTGCCTTCTAAACCAAGGGTCCTGGGTTCGATCCCCACCCGGGATAAACATTCGTGTGATGAACATTTATTGTGTTTGTTCAGTGTCTGGGTGTTTATAATTTATATTTAAGTACATACTCGTATTAGTGGTACCTTCGTTGTTCTAATACCCATAACACAAGTGCTTAACCTGTTGATGTTGTCTGATATTTATATTTTTATTTATATAGTTTAGTAGATAGCTTTCACACCCTCGTAACATAGTATAGCGTATAGTAATGATTCGGCTTAGGTAATTTCTAAAATTCCATTTAATTGCTTGCCAAGTTTATATTGTGTACTAGCTGTGCCAGCGGCGTCGCACGCTTGGATATCGGGTTTCAAAAATAACGGACTTCCATAAAATACTTATACCTATACCTAAGTTTTAATTTAGACCTCTAGTAATACATTAGTGAAAATCGTATTCAATTTCATGCAGTAGTTTTTGAGAGATGCGCGTTCAAAAAATTTCTCCCGTTTTCCTAACATTTCCCTTCACTACTCTGCTCCTATTAATAGTAGCGTGATGAAAAGTACCCTATAACCTGCCCAGGAGTATGAAAAATAATTGTACCAAGTTTCGTTAAAATCCGTTGAGTAGTTTTTGTTTCTATAACGAACATACAGACAGACAGACAGACAGACAGACAGACAGACAAAAATTTTACTGATTGCATTTTTGGCATCAGTATCGATCACTAATCATCCCCTGATAGTTATTTTGAAAATATATTTAATGTACAGAATTGACCTCTCTACAGATTTATTATAAGTATAGATGTTGTTTCAAGTACATATTTGTATAATTATATTTATGTTAATATACTTGTGTATATATGTATATATTTATTTATTTAATATTTATGGTACATTATAATATTTATGTAGTATATTTTTATTTCATTTTTTTATGTATAATGTATTTATTTATTATATTAGTTTATTTTTATATATTAGGTATTATCATCTTCCATTGTGTTTCTCTTTGAACACTCACCGCACATAAATCTGCTCTCTGCATGACCTAAAGGTTAACTGGTAGAGAATGCTCCTAGCATTAAGTTCGCCTTTTGTACCATTTTGTGCAATAAAGTTTAAATAAATAAATAAATATAGCAAATGTCTAGGGAAAAAGCAACCAAAGTATGATACCAAGTGGCTGATGTGCGTTATCTCACGGTCCCGCCCACCCGGCGTACATTCAGCTCAGTTCCACCGCCACCCATCAACGTCCATACAAACGTACAAATTGGCGAGATTTAAAAATCCCGACGATCTATCCTTCGTAACCTGCACTTTAAACACTAGGAAATCCCGAATGCAATTGCGGGCGTACACGTAGCCAAATGGCGGCTTTAGATCCGGCGTGTTAACAGGCGTAATGTACGGGCGGGTTTATCCTACGGGCGGGATTGGCCCGCGGCGGGATCGACTTATGGTGGCCGGGCGGAATCGGGTTTGGGTGAATGCGTTTTTTATTGATCGTTACCCGTATACATCTAATGGTTACTTTAATATAAGATTAGTACATAATGTCGACGACTTGTTTGGTTAAGTCAGTTCAGTAGTCATTGTTATAACTACTCTACAATGATAACTAAAAAAAGAAAATTTGAAAATTAGTGCGAGCATGTGTAGTATTAAGTAATAATGTCCTTTATAATGATTTATTTAACTTTAATACTAATTAGCATTAACATAAAACTTTATCCTCATATAAACGCGATTTCCTATTACAATAGTTTTAATAAATAGAAAGTGGTAAGTACTTAAAGAAACATTTGGTTTTATTACAACTCTGCCGTCCTATCACTAAAAAGCCGTTAAGCCTCAAAAGTAAGTTTTGAGTTATCTGCAAAAAACGGGAAAAATGTCATCTCTCAGAAAGTATCGTAGCTAGGATTAATATTTTTATACACATCTTTAGTTTACATTTTCGTGTATCTTACTACATATTTATTTTTTGGATTAGTACTTTACATTTTTTGGAAATTCTATATACGTCCTTATAGTGAAGTATTATTTTTTGTTTTTCATTATCATACTGCACTAAAAGGCCGTTAAGTACACCCTAACGGCTTTTTAGTCTAGGAAATTGTTGTAATTTACCCATTCTGTAATTTTTGAAAATAGTTATTAGATATACTTATCAAAAAGGCCGTTATGGGACTTAACGGTTTTCTAGACAAGTAACGAACTCATTTAAAATTAAACACTTCATGTCTTAAAAGTAGTTATCAGCCCATAACGGCCTATTAGGTAAGGAATAACATGTGCTCATTCTTATTTAAGGATTATTACTTAGCTTAAAAGCAGTTACAATCACGTCACTTGTAATTAGCTACCTTTTAGGTAAGTATTTTTGGGAAATATATTATGTATAAACGAAATACATTTATAATCAATAATTTTAAAGAAAATCTAAATTTGTTAAGAAATTATCAATTATATCTCAAGTAGAACAATGATTAATCAAAGACAACGTACCAGAACACAATTGTTACTAGGTGCAAACAACTTTAAACGTAATAAAGTTAATTTTTATGTGAATTATGATCAGAGTTTTTAAGTAGCTTTGGTCATCGGTTCTAAACTTTCTTAACTGTCTCTCAAATGCTGTCTAGATAAATATCTTCAACATTACATCACTAGCGAATAGAAAAAGTTTCCCTACCACTGCTGATGAAACGGAGTAGGTATAGACTTATCCGACAAAGATTGGCTGGCTCTAGTTTTAGCCCGTTTAAACATTTGCACCTAGTTTTATCCAACAGGGATTGACTGGTCCTAGTTTTACCCCAAAACGATCAGCTATTACTAGGCTTTAACCTAGAGTAAGTGGCACCTAGTTCTAACCGGCTAAACCTAGACGTAGCCTCACTTTGGATTCTAGCTGTAACATATACCTACACTATAAAGGAGGCACAGAAGTGTGACTTGAACTCACGATTCCCGATTATAAGGATAAATATTACCAACTAGCCTATAGTAAAAATGCCTAATCTTTACTATTGTTACCTTAAATATTCATTTTTATCATAACTCGCTATGGAAATAGACCGATTTCCGTCACGCTGGTCCAGTGCGCGTTGGCGGTTTTTCATCAGAGCCTCGTTTATTATACAGCAGGGTGTACTATGTAGAGACGAGGTTGACTTGATTGCCTAGTTGTTTTTTGAGCTCTTTACACCCCAACTTGGCTTTCGGGGTGGGTTCTCCACGATGGGATCACATTTACATGATAAATCAACTAATGGAGAAATGTTGCGAGTTAAACCGGCCCCTGTGTTGCGCTTTCGTTTATTACGAAAAAGCATTCAACAGTGTCGAGCACTTGGCCGCGCACTCGCTTCATTGCTATAATATCGATACGAGAAAAGTCGACCGTCTCTGAGAGTTGTGCGAGCCAGCAGCTATGCAGGTCAAGCATGAGCTTATCAGTCCCATATGAACCAAACGAGGTGTTCGGCAGGGAGACACTCTCTCACCAAATCACAAATGTTCTCAAGGATTTAATGTAGACTTTAGATTGGAATGAGAGAAGTGTTAATATATATGGAAACCACCTGTCCCGCCTGCGTTTTGCCAATAACATCATCGTTTTGGCTGAAATGCCTGTTGAACTTCAGATAATGCTCTCTGAATTACACAGCGCTTCCCTTAAAGTAGGCCTTAGAATGAATATGTCCAAGACAAAAGTAATGTCTAATCTTTCTACACCGAATGTGTACCGAATGTGATCGTCAGCGACGACCCTCTAGAGGTGGTCGATGAATACATTTACTTTAGACATAAACTATCCTTTGGTGTAGAGAATCAAGCGGCAAAGATTGCGAGAAGAGTTCAGCAGTTCAGGGGCCGCACTCAGCAAGCTAGAGTCGTCTTCTAGTCCAAAATTCCACAATGCCTATAGACCAGGGCATTTAACCAATGTGTCATTCCTACCCTTACAGATGGTACTGAGACCAGTGCACTCAGTATGCACAAAACCAAGGTAGCAAAAGAGCTATGGCCCGCGATATGCTCGGCATTTGACTGCGAATTCGGGCGGAGATCTAGTGCTAGGCCACCCAATGGTCGGATGACATAGCGACGGTGTGGTCAGAAAATATTGTAAAGTGAAAAGTGGCGGTTGAAATAAAAGACATACCGGTAATGGTTAGAGACTGAAAATACTAAAATGATGAATGGTTACAACCCAACACTTATTTAAATAAAAAATAACGTTCATAATATTGTTATAATATATACAAGGGCTGGTTTACGCAACTCGACGATTGAGCGCCTGTTCTGAGAGCTTAGAACTCGGCATGATCATACTCTAAACTTGATTTAGATTACACTTGACAGTTTTTGTTTACGTAAATATTATAGCCACGCGCCAAGCGCTCAACCCCTGCGACTGGTTGCGCCAAAAGGCCATACAACGCGTTGACACAGGGTTCCACGCCTCGCGTTGTTAACGGCTTTTTAGCAAAGTAATGTGGTTTAACCGCTTTTTAATTTTGTACCAATGAAAAATAATTGAATATCCATACTTACCTTAAAAGGAGGTTAAAGGCGCTTTACTGCCTTTTAGATAAATATTTAATGTTAACTTCCTTTTAGTCAAGTTTATAGTACATTGTTCTTGATCATAATACAGAGTTAAAAGGCAGTCAAAATACTTTAACGACTTTATAGCTTAGTCGCATAACATAACTACCTTATAGTCAAGTATAAGCTTAGTATTTTATTTCGTTTTCCGGCAGTTTAGAGTCCTTAACTACTTTTAAGTTAAGGAACGTGGTCTAGCTGCTTTTAAGTTAAGGAAATTACAAAAAAGGTGTCACTTAGCGGCATACGTCCATCTCGTATCTCCTAAACTATAAATTATGGAAATATGTTTCTTATACAGAAAGATAGAGAATTTAAAATTATGTACGGCTAACTTAAAAAGTCAAAATTGACCTCTTGTGGCTTAACGGCTTTTTAGTGATAGGACGGCAGAACTATTAATAAAAAGCGGAAGAAGCTAGTAGAAGAAACTCCAATCATGTTTTAAAAAATCTTAATATTAAATCGTACCGTGAAGCGTACCTTTTAATAAAAACAAATCAGTAAAATTCTTTATTTGTTTTTGTGCAACGTTAATAAAAGCTTCTATTTTTTTTTTATGCAACGTTACGTGTTTCTCTCCCAGAAAATAGGTCGTTATTGGCCGAATGGTTTAACTAAATGGGATATTGACGTATAGCTTAGTTCGCCGGCGTGCGCCTCGAACTAATACTAGGCTAAAAATTCCTCTTTGAATAGTTAAACCGAATACCTCGGCAATTGAAAAAGTTCACACCACTTGTTACGCCCGATCTCGCAGCGAACCCAATCGATCAATTCGTCTCGTTCGAGATAAGCCTCTGTACCCCCGTTCGCGGAACCGCTTATTTGACAACGGCTAATAAGACTTCCTTAGAGATTTTGCACCTGTGGTGAGGGATGCGATCTGTCTCGAGATACGGCAGGAGACGAAATAAAAAGGCCTTTATGCTTTCAGGACAGCCTCGGTTCCGTTTTAAACTTTCTATAATAGGTTCCGGGACTCAGATTTTTTGGTAGGTTACCTAAATAATAAACTTTACATAAATAGGTAAGATTAAACATAAATAAATCGGACTGGTGGCGGTATAACCATCAGGATGGAAGGCGTAGGTACTAATCACAGGTCGATGATCGGCAGCAGCGTTATCGAAGCCAGAAGCAACGCCCTATGATTGCCAACCAGCCTGCCCAGAGCGTGGCGTTTATAGGTAAATTCTCCAGGTATTTGTCCAACGTGGCGAACAACTGGAGAGGCCTATGCCCAGCAGTGGACTACGATAGGCTGATGATGAATACGAATGCTGAAATACATACGCGATTAATAAATAAAAAATAAGATGAAGTGTAAGAAGCTTTGCAGTTTATCATTAACAGAGTGTAGCTATTTATGTCGTCAAGTTAAAACTATACAATACATTTCTCTCTCCATGCATAGAAAATATCCCTTTGTCCATAACGATGCAGACGAGAACCCAACACAGATCTCATTTAGCTACCCCAGACCCGGCACAATTGTACGGAATCGAATCATCTGATTTTGGGATTAGACGCGCCCCTTACCGCCCTGAATAGGTTTATTTACAAATCAAATTTTTGTTAAACGAGGGTCTGAACCTCTGTAACGTCATTTTAGTCCATTTTTCTAGATTCTGTGTCCTAAATGACTCGCTTTAGGCCCATTCTTTCGGGTATTGATTTTTATGTCATCGTTTGTCGGCTGAAGAGTGCGCGTTACGTCGGTTTATTGTGTTTGCGTTAAGCCTCAGTCTTACCTAATGGTAGGTAATTAGGTGAAACCTTGAAACTAGCCCAGGAATTTGAGCTCACTTGTACCTCCGGGGCTTTTCATAGATTTGGTATCTGCTATACGATTAGGATATGGTACCCGTGAAACCTCCATTAGGTAGGAGGATATGTTAACAAGGATATGCAACAATAAACGAGGCTCTGGCAAACCGACTGGTGGTGGTAAAACCATCACGATAGAAGGCGTAGCTAAATACCACAGGCCGATGACGGGCAGCAGCGTCACCGGAGCAAGAAGCTACGCCGTGCGATCGCCAACCCGCCTGCCCAGCGTGCAGCGTGGCGATTATGGGTATATCCTCCAGAAGTTTACCCTAGGTGGCGAACAACTGGAGAGGCCTATATCTAGCAGTGGACTGCAATAGGCTGTGATGATGATTGTTTTTTGATTATTAACTTTTATCCAAACTACAGCAGGTACACGGATTACGGACGTACTTGTTCTACAAAAGAAAGAAGAAAATAAAACAAGCTAACTTCCCGAACGAACATCAGTCTCATCTCGTTAAAGTTTCCACTTACAATGGGCTTAGGCCTTTGAAGGTGTGCCGTGGCACAAAAGGCGAAATCTGTTTCATAAATAACTCTCGACCTGTCGTGAAATTACGAAGATAACTTGCCATACTACACCGTGCCGTGTCAGACAGCGAAAGTGCCTTGTGCTTATCTCGGGAATTTGAAGCGAGGGCTCAAGGTGTATTTTGAGTTTAATGTGCAAGCAAAATGATAACGCGGCATAGTCTGACTGTTTAACAAAACTCTACTATACAATAAATACTATTCATCATCGTTCTATCGTAGTCCACTGCTGGACATAGGCCTCTCGAGTCGTTCCCCACTTTTGACAAACGCCTGGAAGATTTACCCATAATCGCCACGCTGGGCAGACGGGTTGGCGATATCAGGGCGTAGGTTCTCGCTTCGGTGAAGCTGCTGCCCGTTATCAGTATGTGGTATTAATTAAGCTACGCCTTATGATGGTTATACCGCCACCAGTTGGTTGCTAGCGCCTCAATTGTTATTGGGCTGGGTGCACCATGGGCAGGTGAGGTTGGATTAGAGCTTAAAGGTCATAGGCCCTTAAATCAAAATAATCTTCATTCGTTTAGGTTTTTAAAAAACATTTACAAATCGTTAAACTACCACCAGATCTAGATATTGGCCTTAAGTGGCGAACAACTGAAGAGGCCTTTGTCCAACAGTGGACTGCAATAGGCTGATGATGATGATGAAACTACCAATGTTTGTATCCAATGTTGATTAATTGGATGATATACGAAAATAGTTTGTTTAAGTGACTTTGGGATCAGATCATAAATTGTCTGAGATTTATAAGAATACAGCTTCAAAATTCACAAACCAGCTAAAAACGAGGTATACTGTTAAGCTGAAGATACCGCGGGCAATCTTCGATCAACTCTTTTACGGTGCACTTAAGATTTCTCATTATACACGTATACCAAAAGTGAAGTAAAACTGGTTTGTTTTAGACGTCTGTGTTTTACGAGCGCTGCATTAAACCATCCGTTCGGACGTCGTCGCAACTAGCGACCACCCTACCCTGCATCGGTATGGGTGGTTCCACGCGGAGTATTGTTTAAGTAGGTACATAAAGTATGCACTGGGTTTGTTTTTATATGCACACTAGCTGTGCTCGCGACTTCGTCCGCGTGGAATAGTAATTTTTTCCCCGTTTTTTTTTTACATTTTCCATTATTTCTTCGCTCCTAATAGTTGCAGCGTGATGTTATATAGCCTAAAGCCTTCCTCGATAAATGCTCTATTCAACACAAAAAGAATTTTTCAATTCGGACCAGTAGTTCCTGAGATTAGCGCGCTCAAACAAACAAACAAACTCTTCAGCTTTATAATATTAGTTAAGACTAGCTGTGCTCGCGACTTCGTCCGCGTGGAATAGTTATATTTTCCCCGTTTTTTCTTACATTTTCCATTATTTCTTCGCTCCTAATAGTTGCAACGTGATGTTATATAGCCTAAAGCCTTCCTCGATAAATGGTCTATTCAACACAAAAAGAATTTTTCAATTCGGACCAGTAGTTCCTGAGATTAGCGCGTTCAAACAAACAAACAAACTCTTCAGCTTTATAATATTAGTTAAGATTGTATACTTTAATTACATGGAATGTAAAGGAGCGACTCATCATCAGTTTGCTTCAAGCCACCCTCGTCTGCCCAATTGTGCATTGGCCAGAGACATTTGTTTGATTTTGAAGGTAGGGAAACGAAACTACATCTCTCTTATATCGCATCAGGTGAATCGCAGTCAAGCGGTTTTTAAAGGGTCGGCAACGCGCGTGTGATACCCCTGGTGTCGCAGGTGTCCATAGGCTGCGGTAACCGCTTAACATCAGGCGGGCGGTAGGCTTGTTTGCCACCCAGTGGTATAAAAAAAAAAAAAAAAAAGCGCAAACTCATTTTGAATAAAAAAAATACAGTAAATATATTATAAGGGATGTGATTTCATAAATACGTCGATGTCGGACACGACAAAAAAATTGGTTCTCTCCAAATTTCTATCGAGTAAATAGATAAAAAAATTGTTATCTCTGGTTTCGAAAAGGGATTTTAATTGTTCAATTAAAAAATTGTTAAGTACGGACTGGCCGCATGGCGGCCAACTTCCTTCGCTTAATACTTGTTTATATTTCCGATTGTATTTTGTTTTCTTGAAAATTTCTGCCTATTTTTTTCCTATCGCTCGTGCTGTGTGTCTTATTTTTATTTTGTGCGTTTTATTTAATTTTTTTATTATGTTTTCATTTGCTTTGAGCCTCCCGTTTTTCTTTCTTTATTACCTTTTCTATTCTTTACTAAAAAAAAATCATGATCGGTGGTGAAATAATAAGGAGTACACAAACTTTTCATGCCACTGCGTACAACTTTCTATTACATCCCCAACTCGCCAGTTTTCAGCGAGCAACAATCCATCAGTGTCTATCAAGTGTCGGGCGCTGACCGCAGCCGCCGCACAACTTGGGCTTGCTTAGCGCCGGATTACGGACCTTAACTGGCGATTAAGCGGCGGTCAGCGCTCAAATGTACTCAACAGGCTAATATGGACGCGTTTTATTGTTTAAAATTAAATTTAAATCCCAATTGGCTAATAGACAGTTGTAAAAATAAATTATGTAAGTGACTGACCACCGCCTCAATACCTCATAGAACATATAGAGTATGTTAATTTTTCTTTTTAGTTTAATTAATAATTAATTTTGTAAGGTCTCAAGAGGCCCTAGGCTGTATGACGTGGTCGTAGTTAAAAATATAAATGTAATGATAATATTGTAAACACTATGTTGAAAAGAGCAACTACACGAGTTTCTTGTCGGTGTCTTCTCGGTAGAATGCTGCTTTCCGAACCGGTGGTAGCTTCGACGATTTGTAAGTGTTTTTTTTAAAAACCTATACAAATAAAGATTATTTTGACTTTGACTTTGACTTCACAGTGTTTCTCTTGAATCACTCTATCTATAAAGATCTGTCACGTAGTTTTAAAAGTCTAAGCAAATAAACAAAACATAGCTAGAGACAGACATACATAATCGTTTATACTATTTATTGATAGGTATTTAGTGATTAATGATAATCATCATCATCATCAGCCCACATCAGTCCACTGCTGGATATAGGCCTCTCCCAATGCTCGGCACTTCGATTGGTCCCGGGCCTCTCGCATCCAGCACTTGCCAGCCGTCCTGCGCAAATCGTCACTCCACCTTGCCTGAGGGCGTCCTACACTACGTTTGCCGAGACGCGGTCTTCACTCCAGAACTCCAGATTAATGATAATGCGAACTATTTATCTAGAAAAAGTCCGTCTTAAGCCATACTACAGTAATACAATGTACCTCTATCTGTGTCATCAAGGAAAAAAGGACCCGATATTACACATCGATCACCTAAATATCAAACCACCTTTTTGTACCATATAATAAAAGATTTACACAAAAAAGCGTTCCGAAATGTACCCAATCAGGAATTGAATCGACGGTTGGAGCAGCCACTTTAGCGAAAACGCTCTAAACATCCCCGTAATCACGTAAGTAGTAAAAAATAACTTAATAGGTACTGAACAAAGTGTATTGATTTATGTATGAAACCAGACTATAACGGAATAATTTTATCGTCAAACGACGCTATGTTAAGTACGATGACCTGAATACACTGACCTATCGCAGAGTACTCAAGTACAGTTTTAGCTCTGCTAATCCTTGGCCAATGACTTATCGACTAGAGACTATGTATGAAAGTTCTAATTTAGATAACTGAAAATAGGTATTTTTCTTTTTATATCAAAATAGAGTATATTCTATACTAGCTGTGCCGGCTGCGTCACACGCGTGGATATCGGGTTTCAAAAACAACTGACTTCCATAAAATGGTACCTAAAGGTTTAGTTAGACCTCTAGCAATACGTTGGTGAAAACCGCATTTAATTCCGTGCTGTAGCTTTCGCGTGATATGCGACCAAACAAACAGATTAAAATTTCTCCCGTTTTCCCAACACTTCTGCGTCATTGCAGATGCCGTAAGGCTCTCCTCAAGGACAACAGTCCTAAAGGAGACCAGTTACTTGCCCTTGCGACTTGGGCTTCTCTTTCGCTTTCCATCAGTCGTAGGAAAGCCATTATATCAAACAGTTGGACCTGATGCGTATGTGGTGGCTATATGGTGGATTATTTTCTTCAGAAGACCCTCATTGAGCCATCCGCCAAGTCTTCCATCTAGACAGATACTTGACAGGTGTCTATGAAGATACCATTTTTTTCATCAACTGAATGTGTATTTGTCCTCAACTTCACAAAATGATAAGCAACAGAAGGACGAATATGGAACATGCGCAAACAGTAAGTCCTCACATTAAAACACCTACATTGTATTTTTTTTTCAAACGTACCATCTGGCTAAATAAGTTCACGCTCTCGGATTGTCCTAAAGCTCCGAGTGGCGTGATGAACGCTCCGCGTCACGCTCACTTCCCGTCCCGCATCGGTTATTTACGGTGTCTGCGTGATAAACGGTTGTCAAGTTACAATACTAGAGGAGAGAGCATACCACTCTTCAGCAGTCCGGTGATGATGACAACGCCGTCTTGACTATCTACTCATTGTAGGTATTTAAGGAGAATATCTTAGTTTATAATTGAATAGAAAAACGTTATTAGAGTCACATAGAAATTACACAAGCAAAATATGAGAAAAAATTACATCGTGACACTAAAAAACTAAAATATACAGCAACTTTTTATGATCAACTGAAACTACTACTCTATCGCGTGATATGCAAAAGAAGGGCGAATATGGAACATGCGCAAACAGTAAGTCCTCACATTAAAACACTTACATTGTATTACTTTTTTCCAACGTACCATCTGGCTAAATAAGTTCACGCTCTCGGATTGTCCCAAAGCTCCGAGTGGCGTGATGAACGCTCCGCGTCGCGCTCACTTCCCGTCCCGCATCGGTTATTTACGGCGTCTGCGTGATAGACGCCGCTCACGTTGCAGTTATTCTGGCACATTGACACGCTGGTAGAATTTGTTCCCGCTAAAATATATCGGCGTTTTCGGGCTGAGCGGCGAATTGAGCACTTTATAGTTTCCTCTCAGTGGCTGGAAAAGTTGCTTGTAAATAAATGGTAGGTGTTTTGGAAGGGATTTCCCTTTAAAATTAGTATTAGGGCTTAGACGTATACGCTACTTGAATATATTTATTGATATATAATTATTGATTCGAAAATAATAATAATAAAGTAGACATCGTTAGGTAATATATACCAGTGGATAAATTAAATTATTACTTTTGTATTTACTGGTATTGTGAATAAAGAAGACAATAGTTATACCCAAGGCTAACTTATCTCAAAACAAAGAAAGGCACAATATATGTAAATAATTTCATTAGGTACGAAATGCTCTCATCAGTTGAATTGAGCCCTAATTTACCAGGTAAGTTTCGCATAGAAGTTCAGCCACTTATTATCATCAGTCTCCTGCTGAACAATAACTACTTTTCATATAGTCGTGAAAATATTCGAAGTATTGGGCTTTTAAGAAAGCCCAACCACCACAAACCATGTGGTTTATGTGTACGTCTAAGCATATTTTAATCGCTTATTACAATAGGTATGAGTACCGTGGTAGTATTCCTAAGCCCTATTTCGTTGCAAAAGTTGTAGGCCAAACATACTCGTATGCTATATTAGTATTGACTTTTGTACTAAACGTAATACTTGTTTTGCAGAAGTCAAGTGTATAGGTGTGAGTAAGAGAGTCGTCTATTATATGTATTACGTATTGTGGATACTTGTAAAAAACAATTTAATTATCCAAAACACAATAAGTATTACCTACCCCTGCATAGCTCCACACAGCGATAACGCTACTCGTAATTATATGAAACAAAAACAACTCTTACCAAATTGCTTTAACGTAACTAACGTACCCGAAAAGAAAGACGCGACTGGAAACTAATTCAATTAAGTGGCCTGTAATTAAGTCCAAGTAATGGAAACACTGGCACGACATAAAGATCGGACGGAGTTACTTAGTACCGCTGGGTAATTTAGCCAGACTGTCCACTAGAGTGGAGGATATGAATACGTGATTGGAAATATCTTTTAATCGGATTTCTAAGGGAGCCAAAAAGCGAAAAAGGTTCGCTCTAAGCCAGCCTCAGCTGCACATGTATCCCTGCCGAATAACAAACGGGGCTCTGGCAACCCACTGGTGGCGGTATAACCATGACGATTGAAGGCGTAGCTAAATACCACAGACCGATGATGTGCAGCAGCGTAACAGGAGCAAGGAGCTATGCTTTGCGATGGCCAACTCGCTTGCCCAGCGTAGATATGAGTAAAGCGTCCGTTGCGTGGATTATAGGTATTACTTGGGGAGGCCTATGTCTTGCAGTGGACTGCGGTGAAGAAACTAGCTGCTCGTATAAATAAGTCGTGTCATGAAAGAGATTGAGAAACATTGCTCTGCCTTTATTTCCTCGCTTCTTCTTTTTATCGAGTCGACAGCAAAACCATTATATAGCGTGGGATCAAAACTCTGAAACACGGATCGCTATAACGTTGGCGGTCAATAAAGGTCACAGCACACTAATCCACTCGGAAAGGGATCGTCACCACGATCGTCACCGTATCGCCTTTCGCCTCGCCGTCAACCAAGCGTCAACCTTACGTACGCACGTAACCGTAGCGTATCAGCAGCTCCTGTACGTCAACTCGGCTACGGCTAGGCGACACCGCGCTTACGGCTCGCCGACCGCTGGCTGACCTGGTTGGCAAGTCGCGGGAGGGGACAGGGGCAAAGGTGGACGAAGAGCCGTGAGCTCGCGTACGGAGAGACGTAAGCGCGGGAACGACGAGCCGTAAGCGCGGGTACTGCAAGTTGACCACGCACCGCATCGCGGTTCGGAGCCTGTTCTGAGGCGAGGCGATTACGTTACGATTCCAATTAGTGTGCGTTGCAATAAGGAGTTTCATTCAAACAATACTGAACGGCTTGAGGCGATACGGTGGCGATCCCTTTCCGAGTGGATTAGTGTGCTGTGACCTTAAGACTTCTCGTGAACATGTATCTGAGCACGCGGGACACTGGAGAGGTAGGCCATAGGTTGGGAAAGAGTACCACACTGGTTGGCAGAGGCGTCGCTTTGTACACGACATATAAAATCCTACTCATAAACTCCGCTTCGCAGTACTGCGTCGTTCCGCTTCGCTGCCTCGCTCCACATCACTGGACAGGTAGCCTTAGTCACTGCAGTGCCTAGAAAGAGGTCTTAGTTTTCTTCCAAACATTACTGAGGGCGGGGTGCAGTGGCAATCTGTTTGTGCTGCGGAATCTAACTACCTACTTGACTGGGAGAAATGCAAACAAAGATGATAATGAGATTCTCTGGATTGATTTTGGCGGTAGCTGTAAATTTACAGAGGGATTAGCCCGGTATCCCATGTTATTGTGAACGTTTTGGGCATTTAACAAAAAAACATGGTTATTGAAGTATAAGTGTCTACGGGAGACCAGAGTCGAGGTTTCTTACCAATATGCCTCTGTTTATGCTGAATGTCACGTTGTTATTATTTAAATTACGACTCTACAAGCTTTTATCTATTTCTATAAGTTTATCAGTGGTTTAATACCCAAAGTACACGGTTCGGCTTACTTTGGGACTAAATGCCGCTGTGTGCGCCGTGGTATGTCCTGGATTATATTAATATTTATGCATGTTTATTATTTTGAAACATAACAAATTACTGAAATTAAAATATTTGTATGAATAAGTACATTATCCATCCCAGTTCGAAATGTTATTTAAATCTAGGAGAGTTGCCTTTAATCGTGTTTAATCATGTTCGTTCAATTAATTTTCCATGCGTTTCATTTTAAAATTACCCGGCAGCACTTCATTAAGTGGATAACCCGTCAATAAAGTATGACATTAATTACATTATTGCAAATAAATAATGGTAATTCATAGGCACGAGCTAACAAAAAGAAAACAAACGAATGTAAAGGGTATTTTGGTATTAATCCTCGCTGGTGGTTGTTCTTTGTTGACAAAATTTTCGAAAAGTATCCAATGAACAACTTTACTGTACTACCAGTTTCTTGTCTCTACCCACTGCCACTTCATCTTGTTTATTGACTTTCTAAGTTAGTCTTTCTCAAGGAAGGTGATTATACCCCCTTATAGGCGTTGGAGGCCTGGAGCGGGAGTGGAACACCACGTTGTATTAGCGTTAGTTTGAGTTTATCTATATATATATAAAAAGAACATGTCCTGACTGAACGAGCAATGCAGAGCCGAAACCGCTGAAGCGAATGCAACGAAATTTTGCATGTAGGTTACATTTATGACGTAGGCGCCCGCTAAGAAAGGATTTTTCGAAATTCACCCGCTAAAGGGGTAAAATAAAGGCTGAACGCGGGCGAAGCCGCAGGGGCATAGCTAGTTGTTATGTAGGTACAAAGTTGTGACGACCAAGAATTTTTTTATTCGAAATTTGTTTGCCATACATTAACTCCAATTTTACTGATGGTAAACAATATCTCAGGCTACGATAGAACACGCTCGCCCTGCAAAAACCGACCATAACTCTGTCACTTTATGTCATAACGACAAATCATGTTTCACTTTCAAACTAAACGAAAACAAAATACCTCTAAAACAAATTTACTTCACGAAAAGCTACTAGATTTAATCCACAAAATTTGATTATCTTAATAGGATCAGACTTAGTCAAAATTGAGTGCTCTTGGGACCGTGTACCTCATAATTAAACTAAACATTTCAGGTCTTCAATTCTAAAAATGACTGGGCAATTTCACCCACGGGAACGCTTGACGGGGAATAAAACAGCTATTCCATAAAGCATTTCTAACGTCTGGGTTTTATGGCTATAGCACTTAAATATCTTGGACGTCAAATGCGTCATAGGATAGGCTGGCAGTATCATGAGTTCGTAAATACCAAGCTAAAATAAAACGTAAGTAACGGTAAAATAAGTAAACATGGGGATGTAATCCGCGACTTATCATCTTTTCGCTCCAGGCCAACCTCACCTGCCTTTGGTGCATCCCGCTGAATAACAGAGGAGGCTTTGGGAACCGTTTCATGGCGTAGCTACATACCACAGGCCGATGACGGGCAGCATCGTCACCGGAACGAGAAGCTACGCCCTGCGAGCGGCAACTCGCCTACCCAGCATAGCGATTATGGGTAAAGCTTTCAGGTGTTTGCCCAAAGTGGCAAACGACGGGAGAGGTCTTTGTCTAGTAGTGGACTACGATAGAGCTGATGATGCGAGTAAATATGAGTTGATCAACTCAAAGTCTTGGTCGTGCGGTGACGGGAAAAAATACAAATTACCGCTTTTGCATCATTATCGCACGCACAAACACATGTAATCAGTTCATTTTAGATATCTTCTTTAGATATCCTCTTTAATTATTTGTGTATAACTTTTTACTTACCCATTTGCTAGTTTTAGTAAATAATCCGTTAAAATTTAATTATTCTTATTAACTTATCAAAAATTGAGAACTCGAAACGATCTCTTAACGATTTGTTTTGTATTATTTCTAAATTTCAAGTTCAAAAATTCATTGATTGGTAAGAATATCCATGCAAGCAAAGCCGCGGGCTACATAAAGCGCTAGTCTAATGTGCGCTATAAAAATGGCTCAACAGACTCGCAACTAGGCGTCCGAGAAATATACTTTTAAATTTGACTTACATCGGCGTTTCCGCCACGAAGTTTCTTAAATACACACGGGGATTTCTCGAACGTTAGCATAGCACATAAAACGGCAATTCTATAAAGTGGTCGAAGCGGCCCATCCCCAGTGTCTGCGTTTTATCGTCCGGTTAAACCGCTCGGAAGTCACTGCCTCGCGAGACGGGACCAGAAACGTCTGTTGTAAACAGTTCCTTAGCATTCTAACTGACCAGTTACTTCACAGCACTGAAAACGACCAAATGTGAGGACTGTAAACTACTGCAATGAAATGCACAAATAAATGACTAACAATATGATGTAAAAGTCAACAACAGACCATAACAACGAATATAAAAAAGTGACAATCGAGATTTTCTTCTAAAAATAAGAATATTGTAAAACGGCCAGTAACAAAAAAACCGGCCAAGTGCGAGTCGGACTCGCGCACGGACTCGCTTTTTTTTCTGATTTTATTTTCACATCTTAATGCGGTTTACAGAATACATCTACGTACCAAATTTCAATAATCTAGCTCTTATAGTTTCGGAATAAACTGGCTGTGATATACGGACGGACAGACAGACAGACAGACATGACGAATCTATAAGGGTCCCGTTTTTGCCATTTTGGCTACGGAACCCTAAAAAGGTTGCAACATTGCAACAACGTAGATAGCAAAATGTATCTGATGGTTTTGTCTGTGTGGCTCCCAGATTTGGGATAGGACCACCCCATCACATGCCATAGGCAAATTAGTATGAGAATATGAGGAAACGGGCAGCAGCGTTTACCTGGGTACAAATAAAACCTACTACGGTCACCAACCCGCCTGCCAAGCGCATGACTAAGTCAAATAACAAAGTGAAGGAGTATTTCCTAAAATATGGAAAACCGCAAGGATCGTACCGGTACATAAAGGCGGATCAAAGGAGTCTGTAGAAAATTATAGACCTATTTCTATATTACCCACTCTAGCAAAAATTTTTGAAAGATTAGTGCATAATGTCCTGTATCCAAGTCTTCGTAACGTCATACTCCCACAGCAGCATGGATTTGTCAAAAACCGGTCCACCGTTACCAACTTAATCAACTACATCACTTTCTTGTTTGAAGCATTAGATAAACGTCAGCAGGTAGATTGCATTTATACCGATTTCCGCAAAGCGTTCGATAGAGTGGACCACAAAATTCTCTTAGAAAAAATTGCGTTCAATGGAATAAGGGGTAACCTATGGAGATGGTTCAAATCTTATATTTCTAACAGAACTCAAAAAGTAGCTCTAAAAGGTTATGAATCGGAAAGTGTCCCTATCACCTCAGGAGTGCCTCAAGGATCCATCATCGGTCCTTTTTTGTTTATACTCTTTATAAACGATATTAATAGCTGTTTTAAGTCAAGTAACTTCCTTTTATATGCCGATGACCTGAAAGTATATAAGATTATTCAAAATGCAGAGGATCAGTTGGAACTCCAAAGAGATTTAGATAGGTTAACGTCGTATTGCTTTGACAATAAATTAGAGCTTAGTTTAAGTAAATGTAAATCTGTGACTTTTACAAAAAAGAAGAAGACTCTTAGCTATAAATACACATTATGTGAAAGTCTTTTGTCCAATGTAGCTACGATTAGGGATCTTGGAGTTACCCTTGACACCAAATTGCATTTGGACATTCATATAGAGAATATAATTAACAATGCGTTTAAAATGTATGGCTTCGTGATGCGTTCTAGTATACACTTTAAAAATCCCCTGACTTACTTACACCTATATAAATCCCTAGTAAGAAGTCAACTGGAGTATGCTGTTACAATATGGAATCCAAAATTTAAGAAATACATTGAGAAACTAGAGATGGTGCAGAAAAAGTACATTAGGTGTATGCATTATAGGTGCACAAGGAAAAAATCACATTATGGACAGCTACTCGCAACATATAACCTTACCACACTTGAATCCAGACGCACACTCATTGAGGCATTATTATTTTACGATCTTTGTCACGATAGGTATGATTGTGTAGACTTAACTGGCCGAATTACTTACAAGGTACCTACCAGAATCCATCAACGCACAAACCACACACACCAATTATTTTCATTTGGTTTGAGTCGTACAATAGCAGGTCAAAGATGTCCATTGACACGAATGATGCGTTCATGTAATGAAAGTTTTAATGATGTTGATATACTAGCTGTCAGTCGGAAGACATACAAAGATCTCATCACTGCAATTGTAACTTCTAAGACTGTATAATGTTACTTTTATTGTCGCTCTTTATGTTAAGTTGTGCTATTAAAATTTAATATGTAGATAGTCGGATACACTCAGGCCTCATGTATTTAAGTGCTGACTATTAATTAAGAGACCATTGATGCTGAGTTTACAATGACGATATTTAAATTTATATAACAGTGATTTAGATTTAATAATTTATTGTAAACTTGTTTGTGGTTCATATTTATAAATAAAAAAAAAAAAAAAAAAAAAAAAAAAATAACAATTCCCATTGGGGTCGGTCTATCTCCAGCAGTGGACGTTTCAGGCTGATTATGACAATAACTTTATATTATCTGTGTACCTACTGTTTTAAGCATAGTTTAGGCAGGATACAGTTATTTTGATATTTTAAGCAAAATATTATGTTTCACGACGTTTATTTCTGATACTGGCTGTTTGAGATCATTTTGTAATTCAACCCTAAAATGATAAAGTATTTTCGGAAAAATAATAACATCTTTTATCTTCGACATTATCATGGGCCAAATTTATTTACTTTTAACCCTTTGACGACTACGGGGACACACGTGTCCCATGCCAAAAACATAAGATAACTAAATAACTATCATGGAAATCAATGTAGTTTTATTTTAAATTGGTTTTTGATAGTATTACTTCATTATTTATTGTTGTCAATATAACATTTGACATGTCAACCATTTTCTATGGTCATGGGAAGTTGACAGTTCGCGTGGCGCGCAAAACGAATACTTTGCGATGATATCTCGAGGTGTAATAATAGTTTTGAATACTTTGCATTATGATATATTTATTCATTGGTTAGTATGTTGTATCATATGTTATTATAAAATAAATGTGCATGTCGAGTACTTTGCTACATAGCTGTGAACATAAAAGGACATCGGGGTCCCTATGGCCCGTGAGGGAATATTTTTGTATACATATTGCAGTTACATTTTTTTGCTATTATCATCATCGGCTTCTCGCAACCACTGCTGGACATAGGCTCTTTCATTTGTTCGCCACTTTACTTGATCCTAGGCTTCTCGCATCCAGCATTTACCAGTAATTTTGCTCAAATTGTCGCTCCATCTACGTTTGCCGAGAAGCGGTATCAACTCTAGGACCTAGATATAGAAACGGATATTGGTTCTGTGTTCTGTGGCTGATTTGGCCAGTCTACTGCCCCTTCTGCTTACTAATTAGTAGAGCTATATCGATGGCCTTAGTTCTCTGTTGGATCATCTTGTTTCGGATCCGATTCAGCAGAAATATGCCGAGCATAGTCCTTTCCATAGCTCGCTGAGCAAATTTCAGCTTGTGAGCTAGCCATACCGTAATTGCCCACGTTTCGGCTACGTATGTCAGAACCAATGGGACGCACAAATTGAAGATTTTCGTACTTAGGCACTGTAGGCATCGACGACAAACGCTGCCTCGCCTAGCTGAATTCTTCATTATTCAATTCATCTAAAAGCGGTTTTCACCTAATTGTAATGTCTGCCCGAGATACACGTATTTTTGAACAACTACGAAGATGGCGGCGCTGTGTACAGCAAACGATTCAGGGGAACATGTTTATTGAACATGGTTTTAGAATAGAATAGAATAGAATAGAAAATATTTTATTCAGCGCACATTAAAAAAATACAAGGGTGTATTAAATCTAAGTAAAGTAACTTAAAACTAAGCTACAATGCTATACAATGTGCAGCCAAATTGGTTGGTTGATGTTTTAGCCAAGTTCATCCGTAGATGCGCATAGAAGATTCGGCCAGTTCATTCAGCATTTGTTGTAGGTTCTACAGCGATTCTAGCATTATGACGATGTCGTCTGTAAATCGGAAGTAAGATATGTGTTCGCCATTTAGCTTGATGCTAAGTCCGTCCCAATTCAGCGTCTTGAACATATTGTCTAACTCATGCATTGGTGAACAGTTTCGGGAAATGATATCCCCTTGTCTCACTTCTTGACACAACGGAATAGGTCATGTTTGCTGATTCTGTACTTGGATGGACATGATGGGGGCTATATAGAGACATCTAATCACTGGGATGTATCGCTACTCTACTTGGTATCGGTGCAGGGATTCCAAAACAGACCAGATTTCAACACAGGGGCTGATAATGCTCTCTATTATAATTATTCTTCATTTATATTTATTACTAATTTGTAAAATAACTACCATATTTAATTAATTAATATGTTAAAGTATGATATATTTTGTAAAACCCCCAAAAAAATTAATGAATCTTAAAAATTTAAAGAGAAGTTATACAAGCAAAAAGTGACCGTCACCGACCATAGGGACATGTGTGTCCCAGAAAAAAACTGGGAAACTATAACTTATTTCAGTATTTTGATTTAGAAATATGATTTTTAGGAGCCCTATGAACCATCTTAACTAGTTAAAATGATTGATTTACCTCCCATAACCTTATGGTCCTGAAAGGGTTAAGATAAACTTTAAATCACCGTAGGTAGTCATAGTGACCCCACGTGCACATATTGATAACTGAAATAACGTTCATGGTCAAATTGTTCCAAAACATTGTTACCTAATTCACGTGTCAAAACTTGGAAACCGATAAAAAAATGTTAATAATCATGTTCGCCAATTAATTACAGATGCGCAATTTCAAACTGATTACCCGTATCGTAATCACGAGCTTTACACAAGTTTGCCATTAATTTAATGAAACAAAAATGCTTTATCAAACTTACTAGCCGGGTACTATCATTCAGCCTGGGCCCAGAAAATACCTGGAACCTACTTAAAAGGCCGTCAGCTACCTCAGAACTTAATTTGGGTGTCCATGGGTGGTGTTGACTGCTTACCATCAAGAATCACATTTGCTTGTCTGCCGCCTCTAGTATAAAAAAAGAGAATGCGCGACTAAATTGCCTAGTAAGTCAACTGTTTGGTGTACATTAAAGTACATCTATCTATCTAAACTTTGTTTTTCTAACTGTCTACGATGTAAGCTAAGGCAGTTTTGTCATTATGACCGGACAGCAGGGGAGCGTCTTCGTAAAGTACGTGTATACTGTATATGTATAACTCTGTATGTATATAACTTCACGGAGGGTATGTACGGTCTAATCGATCCAATAATCAGTGAGAGGGAGATAGAGAGAGAGAAAGAAAGAGAATGAGTAGGTAAGTACGCGGTATCACCATCTTTAATTATAACACTGAACAGCACACGCAGACACTCAAGCGCAGACTTTGACATTTTGATCCGTATTCTGATTAGTAACCGGTTTATAGCAGATAACAAATGAGTGTGTCCGTATTGTTTAATAACATAAGTAAAATAGCTGATATAACCCTGACATGATTAATAACATGGCTTTTGATTACTCGTGTCTTGATAGGGTGTGGCAGCTTCGTATGTTCTGGGCACTTTCATTCAAATGATTACAAATAGACAAAAGGCATACCAATAGATCGTGGAACTCTCTTTTTGCAAACTTGTTCCCTTCTTCTTATAGTCTTGGGTCTTTTAAACGGGCCGGGAAGTGGCACTTGAGCAGGCCGTCATAGTGTGGTCGATCCGTATTGCGCTAACATGCGTGATGCCGATCGCTGACATTTTTTTGGACTTCGTCGTCTGCTTAATATCAGGCAGGACGCAGTCATTTTCACGTGCTTATAATAAACAAAGAATTAAAATCCATATAATAAGATTATTATTATACTTTAAGCGTCATCATTTATAGGTAACATAGTGGCAGGTAGTTACTCGTAGTTTAGTTATGTCAGACTTCAAATAAGTCCGGTTGACTCAAACTTGACTCATTTTGAAAAAGTGTTCGATGGTTTGAGATACTGATTTTCATATCAAATCGAGAAGGTTAGATGTCAATAACCGGATTTGCCTTTTCTGTTCCAGACCCATCTTGAAGCTGGTTTCACAAAACCACATGTATACCTACTAAGTTACACTTAACTCCGCGAGCTTGCTTTAGCTGGCAGTGGAAGATATGTGTCAAGTCAGCAAATCATTCATGATAATTTTTTTAACAAAATTAAACATTCTATTTATAATTTTTGCAAGAAATGTAACTTTTGTTAACAGCAAAAAGTAACGTGAATACAATAGGTACAAATTATCACCCACTTTTGTAAAAACTGTCAACCCTGGAGTGCGGAAAAAGGCTATTCGGTCTAAAAATAAATGTAGCAGGTAAAAATATCTGTGACAAATCAGAGTTGTAGGTAGGTATAATAGGTTTTTCTCGAACGTATCGGAAACTTTTGGTGAAAACGTATTGTACATTCAGAGGAACGCATCTGACCTTGAATCGTTTCATTCATTGCTATTGAGTAAAAATATGTAGGAAATTGACTGGTCAAAAAAGAAGAGAGTAAATAAGTAAGAAGATTGTATATGTGTATTTTTGTTACATTTCTTTTAAAGTAGCACGGCAATATAGCTTCCCTATGCGAGATGAAGAAGAAGAAGCCTAAGTCGACCAGTCACCTGCCAACGGACCATAAAATATTGATACTAATAATAAATACTGTTTAGTACATCTACTATTAAACAACTGCTAGTAGTAACAGTGAGTTATTTATACTTTTCTTAGTGTTAAATTATACACTGTTATTTATTTTCTTTTGTAAAAATATCCAAACAACCGCTTCAAGAGATAGGAGCAAAACTCATTACTACATTATGTAATACAACAGAATATTTATTCAAATTATAAACACAGAATCTTCCAGATAATTCTATTGAGACGATAAACAGTGCAAAATGGCGTAATGAAGACATTTTTATTGATATTATAATGAGTAAATGTCTCATCACGAGTAGTGCTAGACTTATTAAAAGTTTCCATTACATTTTATTATAGGTACCTACTCATTTATACATCTTTAAATTGCTTTATTCATTTACACTTTTAAAAGTACAATCATATTGTGTTATGGCCTTTATCCTAAACATCATTTGTGTTTCCGCAACCATTGTGCCAAAATGGATGCGAATGTGAATCCAATCATATGATCGAAAGTGAATTCAAATGTAAATCTTTTATGCCGTTTTTTTATGTTCATTGGTTGAAAAAGCAAGCCTGCAGATTAATTAATTGCCGAACAATACACTGCATAGAGCTATTGATATTATAAAGACGAATGTTTGGTACATTCGATGTTTCTTACTTTAAGCACATGGTTATAAAAGGTTAACACATAAAGTTTAATTCCGTTTACAGCGACTTATTTGTAGACATTATGATAATGGTGATTGTAATTCAATCACGATCTCTACATCAAATGTTCCATATTTTTGATATTTAATAATGATTATAAAAGACGATGTGTGAAAATGTTGCTGGTCCCTTATAACTCAGATCTTCCAAACCTTACAATTTTGATGACTTAACAAAAAAGCTCATTGGGTGAAGTAATTTTTGCTAAGAAACTATTTGTATATCTCCACTCTCTTTAAATAATTTTGCTGGGCTATATTGTTGTGTTTCTACTTCATACCTAAGTATCAATTTCGAATTTCACTGCGTCTCCTTAAACGACAGCTCTCAGTATTACAGCAAAAACCACATGTGTATTGGTGTAAATGGAAATGACCTCTAAATATACCCGAAAGAGGTATCTTCAAGACAACTAGGTCACCGAATGTTACAAGGAAAATCTCCACTTCACCCAGTGTCAAGTAATTTAAGCACGGCAAGTTTAATAACAAGCAAAATGACTAAATTGTACTCAAACTGTCCCGGGTTTGTATCGCTAATTGGAGTAATTTACCGATTTGTTCGATTTACAAGTGGTATCACTTGGTTTATAACTGATAGGCCGGGGGTTAAAGATCGGAACTCATACCCGGTAGCCGGATTAAGCCGCATTTTGTGATAAGACCGAGACAACACACTGAGTGTTGGCGACAGAAAAATATTAATCTGAAGATAAATAGTTACGTTATTGTGTTCGAAAATAGACGTATAAGTAATGATTAGTAGGTGGGTTTGTTGGTGTAGCTTTTATGAGCTTCTAGCGAGCTACCCGCATAGAGGCTATCTATAAATAGGTTTTATTTTTGGTTTTTATCTTCATACTTCGCCTTCCCAGTGTGACGATTATGGGTAAAGGCCAAGTGTTTGCCCAAAGTGGGAAACAACTAATGAGGTTTGTCCAGCATTAGACTGCTTCTCCTTTTTTGTAAAATGGTAAAATGGGGAGAATGTCATGAACTGGCCGCTGAAATCCTAAATGACTACGATGATGGCCAGGGCGGCCTTGTCATCACCGGACTGTTGGGGGAGCGGAAGGCTCTCCCCTCGAAACTGGCCCCTAAGAACTCAATCTCTTTAAATACTATTACTTTTTATTTGTTTCGTGCTGCTATCTGTGTGATTATTGCATATTTTATATAAAATGATGTGTTGAAAAAAGGAGAAAAAAGAAAGAGAAAATGAACATTTAATTTTGTTCGCGTGGTTTCTGGATTAAGAATAGGACCACCTCCTCCCATACCGTGGGTGTCGTAGAAAACGACTAAGGGAATATCAGGAAACGGGCAGCAGCGATTACCTGGGTACAAATAAAACCTATTGCAGTGACCAACCCGCCTGCCAAGCGTGGTGACTAAGGCAAGTCCCCCAAAAGACAATGGCCATTGAAGGAGGCCTAGATCCAGCAGTAGACCTTTTCGAGCTGATGATGATGATGATGATGGCGTGATGTTGAAAAAAAAAAAAAAAAAATTAGTTACTATGTAAACTCCAACCAACCGACAGCTGTAGACCCTACTTTAGATCACTAAAACTCTTGACTTTCCCATCAATTTATATTCAAGAGATTTGTTTGTTTGTTAGGAAAAATTGGTCATTGTTTCAGGTATTAAATAGTAAACGCCATAAAAACAAAATCCGTTCACAAATGCGCAAAACGGCATTGTTCTCGAAAAATGTAACAGGAATGGCCCCACGCATTTTCAATAAGTTACCAGATAACATAAGAGAAAATGATGACATCACCTCTTTTAAGCAGACATTATTTAATTTTTTAACTGAAAAAGCATATTACTCAATTGACGAATTCCTCCTGGATAAGTATACTAATAATATGTAATGTCATTGATTAGTAAGTATTGTTTTTATTGTAATTTTATTAATGTACTTGTGAAAAATTGCGTGCCATTCACTTGGCTAATTGTAGCAGAACAACATAACCAACTTCCATCCTTCTATCCACCTACAGTTGCAATAAATGAATTTGACTTTGACTTTGACTTTGACTTTACTAATACGAGTATTCATCTATCGAGTAACTGTACTCCGTTTTGTTTGAACCAAATTGTTTATCAAAAGCGGGCATCCATATTGCGGGCCAAATTATTTGTTAATTAGTGAAACTGGTTTTAACTGGTAATAATGATTAGATTTTAATATAACAGTGTAAACAAGCAGCATAGCTCGTTGAAGTCGCTTAAACAATTTTTAATATCGACCTGAGACTACCAGTTTGTGTTCGATTCCCGCACAGTACAAACATTTGTGTGCAAGAACATGTGTGTTTGTATTAGCCTGGGTGTTTGCTATGTATGATAATTATGTATTTACAAAAAAAAAAGTATCAAAGTAAGTTTATCAGTTGTCTAGTACCCATATTACAAGCTTCGGCTTAGTTTGAAACTAGATGGCGCTGAATGGCACAGTGTAGCATTTCTTGGATTGAAAGAGAAACTGAACTGTCATGTCTTTTTTAAATTTTATAGTCAAGATTATATTTACTAGGTGCAAGCATAGGTTTTCCCGCGTGAATATTGGTTATATGTGATATGTTATTATTCAGACTAAAGAGCTATATTGCTGCCTTTAATTTCCGTTCCACTGAATGCACACACGATTTTGCATCTATCCAAATAAACTTTTGCTTAAATAATATAAAATAAATTAAGCTAGTAAGGTCTCTTTTCACAAACAACGTTACTTATTTGACATAAAATCTATGTAAATCGTAAATCAAGTATTATAATGATCGAACACTAGTAAATTACGTAGGTACACGAATGATAACTTATTGTCATGGTTAACACAAAGTAGATTGTACCGTTTAATAAGGACATCCAATTCCTTACAAAAGTATTTTAGTAAAGTACCTACTTAGGTGTTTAACTAAACATACTTTAAATAATAGTATATTTAATTTATGTCGATAAGGCGTCTGGGCCAATTTAAGAACGGAATTCCTTAATTGGCTTGTTTCCGAGTGTTCTGGAAGACTATTTATAATGATCTTTACCTAAAAAATAAAGCTATCACGCTTGATTTTTCTTTAAGTCAGAAGGAGCAAACGATCTTGAAGGTCACCTGATGGTAAGTGATCACTTCAGCCCGTCCGCCGCAAATCCAAGGTCACAGCTGCGATGCTGGCCCTCAGAAATGTATAGGCTCGCTTCTTGAAGATCCCTGAGTCGGATCTATTCGGAGAAGTCGATTCTGGAAGCTTCCAAAGAGTTCTTGCACGTGGTAAAAAATTGGTCGGTGGTTATAGGACCCATATAGGACTTGATGCAATGTACGTAAAACGATTTATCAAACACAAACGGCGTGCGTACGATGCGTGCTGCCGAAAATAATCTTTCCTCTACTTCAAAGATTTGTCAGAAACCTAGCAGCTAATACAACTCGAGGTTTAATACTTGATAGCTGTTACTGGATAATACAGAGAGATGTGAATCAGAGGATTAGTAGGCTGAAGTAACAGTGGACTGGGCATATAGTAACAATCAAATATGGCCATTGGGGCCGAAAAGTTCTGAACTGGAGACCTTTCGATAGGAAACTCGGCGTTTCCACGCCACCCTGCGAGTTGGACTGGCAACATAATAAAAGTCGTAATATGGGCCAGGATGCGGGCAGCTTGCAAACGACCGTTGGGACAGTCTTTGTGGGAGGCAGTATGTCTTGCAGTGGACCTTCTGCGGCTGATAATGATAGTGATAATGATGATAAAATCCTTCATTCATCCTTTCCTTTACGGAAATGATTTACTGCTAAACGAGTGTAGCATTAGTTTATAAACTACAAAGAAACAAACAAACATTCAAATCTTTCCTCTTTATATTATTAGTGTGGATTGAAATAATACCGAAGGGTACTTGTGTAATAAACTGCAGAGCAGACCCCGGCAGTGACCATAGGAGTAGGTTCTTAACCGATCAATTCCAACTAGTCTGGTATACCTCTAGATAGAACCAGTATGAGATACCGGATAGATACGGGACTGTTTATATAGTGAAGACGAACACTTTGATACATAAAGATGTGTGCACTCGTGGCTAACAAGAAACAGAGATCAAGCTTCATACAACGACTGTTATTATAAAACTGCACTTGCTATCTCCATTCGTCTACTCTAATGCACACATTTTATGACCATTTCATAATTCACGTGTTCCGAACGTGAGAGTAATTTAGCGCGTGTCTTTGCAAGGATAAAGTGTCAACTGCCAGAGTGCCAGCGATATTTTTTTTAAATATAAGAATAAAAACATTACTATATTTTGAGATCACAATATAACAATAATAACTAGACACGTATATTTCTAACTTGAACACTAGAATGAGCTAAATAAAACAAAGATAGGAAATAGTACATATACTCTCCTTTCCTCTCCCGAACAACACGTGCTGGACAGCGTTGTCATCTGCATACCATACAGACAATAGTGGCGCGCACCAAGAGGTTCAGTTCCTCGTTCTTGCCCCGTGCCATTAAATCATGGAATGCCCTTCCAGCTTATGTGTTTCCTTCCTGTTACAATCCTGGGTTCTTTAGGCGGGGCGTGAAACGGCATCTCAGTGGGCCTTCAGGGTAAGGGCGACAGGCGCGGTGGGTATACCCTATTTTGCCTGTCGACCTAACATTTGGACCTCACGACCGCTTACCATCAGGTGGAGTGAGGTAATCCTGAACGATCTTTTTATAAAAAAAAAATAGTAACTTAAGACAGGCCGCGGAGTTGTGACGTCCATAATAAAGGGGACTCACTCAGCATTGAACCGTGGCCCGCGTAGAAAGTGACCGACTCTTTTCGTCAGACAACGTCACATATATTGCTCCCATTCCAAAGTACGTGCCTCGAGCACTTGGGTTAAGGGTATCAAAACAACCAGGGTGCCATAACTGTTTATTTTATTTTAATTTTGGAGCATATTAGTATCATATCTGTATGTTTCCACATCAATTTTGCAGCACACTACCCACTTAATTGTTTCTGCCAAGCCTAAAGGTTGACTGGTAGAGAATGCCTTAGCCGCATTAAGTTCGCCTTTTGTACTCTTAATTTTTATTGTGCAATAAAGATTAAATAAATAACTAACTATATCTATAAATGTAATACAATCACAAACACCCAGACTAGGAACAAACACAAATCTACATCGCACTAATGTTTGTCTTGGGTGGTGATAAACCCACGATCATTAGATCAAAAGGCAGGGGCTACTACCGAATGAGCACCGGGCCATTCTAAACGTAAATATGGTCTAATAGCGCAGAATTTACAATAAATCACACAAAGCGTTCATACCACACAAGTTGAATCACACTATGTGTGACTTTCATGTAAGATTGAAGTCTCAAACATAAAGCCAGAGAGACTGCAATGCGTCATACTAAGCGTGCGTACCGCACAAGTTGAATGGCATCATTTTATGTGAGGTTAATGCTTCAAACACACGCCGAAAGATCATCAGAGTTCGCAACACGTCACATGAAGCGTAAAAGTTGAATCACTCTATATTATGTGACTTTTGTATACGCTCACACACGCATATTGAATGTCATTCAGGTTTCACCCGGACTTTTAGCATTCAAGTCCTATTAGTACAGGCGGTTCTGCCCCTGAACCGATGTCACCATATCAACCTAACACTATACATCAAATGTCCTTAAACAATTTTCAAGTATGTCTAATTAACTATTTTAGCACATATTTGTAACTTGATGTGTTGCCGTCGTGAGACACGGTCTGTATGAAGACGTCTATCTTATAATTTTTCAGAAGAGTCAGATCAAAAACGAAGAGTTCATAATTTAGTTTTGGAAACGTAAAATTACTAATTACTAGTAAGAAAATTTAAATAATTATTTTAGCTGCAGTAAAAACAAACACAATAAAATTGTTTGGCGGTCAAGTAAGTTATTCGAAATCTCTTTATCTATATCGCTGTACGTGATTGAAAGATAATCTTATTTAGATTATAATAACTCAAAGGTTGACTGACTGACATAGTGATCTATCAAAGCACAGCCCAAACCACTAGATGGATCGGGCTGAAATTTGGCATGCAGGTATAGATGTTATGACGTAGGCATCTGCTAAAAAAGGATTTCGATCAATTCTTCCCCCAAGGGGATGAAAATCTATGCCACGCGGACGAAGTCGCGGGCACAGCTAGCTTACTTATAAGACTTGTTACACTAAATGATTGTTACGATTCTCACATCATAATTAAGTTTAGACGGTAATCTGACCACAACCCCAAAATAAATAAACATAAAGTGTGTACAGTTATCAACCGCTTTTAACCAAGCTATCAAACACAGAGAATGCTGTGGTACTGGATTTTACTAGATCTTACTTATTTTGTTTTGTGAAATATTAATTAATGGCCCATTACATGTTATCAGGTCACCTTCCACTTCTTCCTGTAATTGTGTATTCTCTATATACTCGTGTATGAGTACATCTCTATCTAGATGTTTTGAATACCTAACTGCAAATATAAAACCATATTATTGTTGTTTTCCAAGAGAAAATAATTGAAATCTACATAATGGTGGTATTTAGGTGAGTATTTACCTGCCTAATATTGTAGACGTACTCGATACGACGAACTTGCGCAGGACAGTTGGCAAGTTTGTGCTGGATGCGAGAAGCCCAGGATGGAACAAAGTGACGAACATTGGGAGAGGCCTATGTCCAGCAGTGGACTGATAAGGGCTGATGATGATGATGCTGATAATCTATCTTATAAATAACTAACAGGCCTAATTTGTACAACAAATGTCTATTAAACCTAGTTTTAACTCAACTGCATGCTGATCAATAAAGAATGTCTATATGTCTATCTAATTACATTGTAAATCTAATTGTCATCAGCCAAACACGTGCAACTGTATGTAACTAGGTATTAACTGTCAATTAACGGATTGTCCTAAATGGTTAATTACTGATTACCGCAAACGTAACATACCGAAACACTAGCGGTGACACTGATTAATTCGACACACAAATACAATTGATCATATTGTAATTGGTTGTTAAATGACGAGTTACTTTGTTACGACTAGATTGTATGTATGTATATTTATTAGCAAGGTTTTTTTTTGTATAGTGGCTCGACATAATGGCTTCCCTACGCCTGATGGAAAGCGAAAGAGAAGCCCAAGTCGCTGTGACAACGGGCAAGTAACTGGTCAGTTACCTGTCAGTTGCCACCGCCATGCCGGCCCAACCCCAACCCCCTACGAGCTCCGGAAACCCTACTCACCGGCAAAAACACGACTCAGAGGTCATTTGACTGCGGTATTCTATAGGGTGGAGGTCCTTCCCCGGACGGGCGGCTCAATTCGAGCGAAGATTCGCTATGCCCTACCGCTCTTAAAAGTTTGTACAGAATTGAGAACTGCGAGTTCTTACATGATCAAGGCGATTGCAACAGTGCCAAAATATCGGAACCTCAAAAATTGTCGCCTTTTCCAGGGGGTTTGTTTTGACGAACTCACCACAAAGAACCACATGGGCCGGAATGCATTGCCACCATCTCGCGGTATAATATTCGTACTGAAAAGTTTGGTAACACCTACTTATGCCGTACCATTAAAAAGTGGTATGAGAATTTTAGATATTAAAATCCAAAAGTGTTTACGAAAACTCAGGTACATTCTCTGAAAGATAGTTCGATACAATCAGAAAGAGATCAGATGTAGGACCAACGGCTTAACACGCCTTGAGGTACACAGGGGTGTTCCACCGCGCGCCACCTCTTCCTGACTCCGGAGACGTAACTGAGTAATTTGACGGAAGAACCTAGTAACAATTTTGGGCCCGACACAGAATTCGAACCTTTTGCGTTGATAGTTATAGGTAAAAACCAGATGGTACTTGTAGATACACTGTCTAGAAGACTCATTTATATAGGTATAGATAGGTACAATGCAATCGACGCCTGGTGCGCATGACTTAACAAGAAGTAGTAACTAGTGGAGAATTCCAGAAGCTCTTGTGACCGGATTCTGAATAGGTCCGATTTAAATTAGATCGTTTAGGTAAATACTGCGTATTGTATGAGCTGCTAACAAAAAACGTATCGATACAGTCCTGTGCGCAGTTAGGAAAAGGAACAGTGAAGTTTTAGTATTAGTTGTTGTTAATGTAGGCTAAAATTATATTAAACGCATGTAGATGATATAAACTGTATTTAGATGAAGTGAGGAAATTGTGGCCACACACAATAGGATAAACTAAGTATCTCTGAAAGTTGCTGCCCACTGGCGACACAGGGGGATTTGGGTATGCCCTCCCAGACTGGAAGGTGTAAGTCTCACACACCACGCCAACTCCCCCGAAAGCGGCGTGCAACCTTCAACTCAATGGCGAAACGTAGCACAGGATCAGATTTCCCATCAAACAGTGATGGATAGGTCAACTTAAATTTTAGTCAAAGAAATATGTACATCCTATTCTACTAATAATATTATAAATGCAAAGGTTTGTTTGGATGGATGTTTGTCACTCTTTCACGCAAAAAGTACTGAACGGATCTTAATGAAACTTTACAACAATAGAGCTAATACATCAGTTTACACAATATAGGCTATTATTTATGAAAATATCCACGCAGGCAAAGCCACGGGCTGCAGCTAGAAATATTATATTTCTTTGACAGAAATTTGAATTCCGATCTATCGTACTTAAACAGCTTTTTAAGGGATTATAGTGGACATGCCTCACTGTATCCATATCCACTATGCCCCGGTAATGTTATTATTATTGTTTTTATCAGCACAGTTGCACAGTATAAAAGCCAGACGGAATAGACACCTAATCAGTCCATGTACACACATCCAGTGTGACACTTGGCACTTGCTTGGATCTTATCGAGCCAGTTCGAACCGATTTAAATCGAATCGTTATTCTAATCGAATCGTATCGAAAATGATTGAGAAAAAAGCACCGGCGTTTACCGACCTTAGTGAGTTCTGCAGTAGCAGTGTAAGTATTTAATGCAGTTATTTTCATTTAATTTAAAATTTTAATTATTCATTAATCACCTGTGGACATTTTATTTCTTCAATTTCAATATTAACTCATGGCATTACTTGAAGTAATTAATATAAAAAAGCATACAATTATTCTATTCAGAAAATATTACCTATAATTTCTAAGAAACCTTTAATGCGAACTTTTTTAGACTGTTTTAATGAAATTTATAGAGTAAACAATATTTGCTTCATTTTAAATAATGGTGTATTTACATTTTAAACAACTAATAATACTTATATCTATATACAGACTAGGATATTAGCTTAATTTTTATTTAAAGATACAAAACTAAACATTTTGGCATATTTTCCCAAAAAAATTAAAACTTTATCTTCACTAAAACTACGGAGGTATAAGAAAATCAATAAATAAATTACTACTAAAAGGTTGTTTCCCTAAGGTAGTAAAAAATTTCAAACAGTCTTATATTCCATAATATTGCGAGTACATTTCCTGCAGACCATAGTTACTTTATGAATTTTATGGCAAATGGTGGCTCCAACCGCATTTAAATTCATAATTTCCTTTTAGTACTACGTACTAAAATCGCCGAACCAGACCACTTATTTAAATTCTTTAGCCTACCAAACAGAATTCAAAATGATACTAAGTAAAGAAGTTTATTGAATCATAAATATTGACAGTCGTATTTGATAATTTGTACTTTATTGCCTTGTATGAAAGTCTGTTATTGCTAAAAGTTCTATGCAAGTCCCCTAAAACTGTTAGGCAAGACAAATGGGTTTAAATAGCGTCTAGTTACAACTGCTGCAATTGTCTAGGGATGACATTTACGATGGTTAAATCACAGAAATGAATAGATTGATCGAACTGACGTTTTATAAAGCAAGCACGATAGTGCAAGATTGCGTCTTCTAGTGAACACAAGGCTGTCCTAACTTCGATATATTTATATACGAGTATATGCCTGTCATAATAACATCTTTGATCAATACAAAAAAAAATCTTTGTTCTACATCACTGTTATACACTATATCAATCAAAGTTCGAAGTGGCGAACTGTTGGACAGGCCTATGTCTTTTTTTTTTATTGTGGCTCGACATAATGGCTTCCCTACGCCTGATGGAAAGCGAAAGAGAAGCCAAAGTCGCTGTGACAACGGGCAAGTAACTGGTCAATTACCTGCCAGTTGCCACCGCCATGCCGGCCCAACCCTGATCCCTCACTCACCGACAGAAACACAACCCAGAGGTCATTTGACTGCGGTATTCTATAGGGTGGAGGACGGACGACCTCCCCCGGGCGGCTCAATTCGAGCGAAGATTCGCTATGCCTCTACCTCTTTTCTGATCATTTATAAAGTTCTCCTTTTATTTACAGGCTGGTGGAAAAGTAGTCTTCTCTACAGACGACTTCTTTGCTCCATGTGAAAACATGCTATCGGATACTGAACCAATTTTCATTGCCGATAAATACACGGAGTTCGGAAAGTGGATGGATGGATGGGAGACCCGCAGGAAGAGAGTTACAGGACACGACTGGTGTGTCCTGAAGCTGGCTACCAAATGTATTATCAGAGGTAAGTTCACTTTTAGTAAATGTAAGCGAGATATCATCGTTTCGCTCCAAGCCACCCTCATTTGCTCGTGGTGCATCCAGCTGAATAACAAACGAGGCTCTGGCAACCGACTAGTGGCGTATAACCATCACGATTGAAGGCGTAGCTAAATACCATAGGCTGATGACGGGCAGCAGCGCCACTGGAGCGCGGAGATGCCAACCCGCCTGCCGTGGCGATTATGGGATAGGCTGATAATGATTGTGAAGTTCACTTTTTTTAAACTTAATTTCAATTTATATCAGAAATTGTATAAAAATAACGAGTAATTTGTTCGTAATCTTTGCAAATTCAGCAACGGCGTTTCTCTTTCTCGAATACCATAAAGTTTGTTCCGTCATATTTTTTTTATCGTTACTTCATTATCACAGCAAAGAGCCACTTAATTCCAAACAAATCTAACATTAACATCCCTTGATAAATAAATGACAAAAAGCCTTTCTACTCAAGTAACGACACTTTTACAACGTTCATATCTAGCTACAAAGGCGGACCTTAAAACAAAGGACAAGGGTCTAATAATGCCATCAACTTCAACATTGCAAAATGTCTTTGTTCCACAGGATTACTTGTTGACACGGCGTTTTTTACCGGGAACTACGCGCCGAAGTACTCCATTCAAGCGGCTTGCCTTACGCCTGAAGGTATGTTTTACAACTACAATAACCTTTATTATACTCGTATTATTTTTTGCAAATTTTGTGTGAGTTCATGATAAGAACAGAAGCAAGCTACATTTCAAATAAATGAGAACGAAACGTCCAGATTAGTTTTCCCAAAAATAGATCAATGTTAAGAATAAAGATTATTTATTATTATTGTCGTGAAACCAAAAAAAAATAAAAAATGTATTTTTTGTCGATCACTCGTGACTTTATTGCATTTAACGTATAACTTCATTGTATTCAACAATTGTGGCATTGTATCATGATGTAAATATATCTGAAATCGCTAAACATTGCGGTAGTGCTTATTTTTTATCCAGATTTTCATTCATACAGAAACCATGTTTGATAATATTGCTCTTGTTACTCATAACAAAGCTGAAACTCGCATATATTTTCATCCAGCCTCTACAACATACGAAAACACTAATAAATTTCAATTTCCAAAACTTACAGAGGAAGCCTTGATTCCTGAGAGAGATACAAAAATGGGCTCGGCTTGCAGCGAATGCGACTTGGAACAGATCGAAGGGCTTAACTCTGACAAATGGGACGAGATAGTCCCGGTAACGGCGCTCCGGCCGGGATATGAGGAAACTAGGCTCAATTTTCAAAAGGTAGGTAATTCAGACTAGTATTCAAAGATAGGTGAACATATATTCCACACATGGATTATGTTGACAACCGCATTAGGCATGAAAGAGGTCTTTTGAAAACGATTTTGAGCTGGAATATTTGCATTCCATCTTTTGACTAAAGTTAACAGAATCTTTTAACTGGTTTTCGAATTTCTAAGATTGGTGTTATGGATTAGTAACGCAAGATATGCAAAACCCTTCTCTAATAATTTGAACATATTATGTTTATTGATTGTCATTTGTGGTCTAAACTTTAACGTCATAAATTTTACGCTTTGCAACCGCAGAAAGTTTCCCGTTTAAGCACCATGTCTGTAGCTAGTGGACATAGATATTTTGAATTACTACCATAACACAATCCCAAGATTTCTACTTTAACATCAAAAAATAAAAGTGCCTATTTCACAGGTTGTAAGTGACGAGGCATACACACATATTCGTGTGAACATCTACCCTGATGGAGGCATAGCAAGACTGAGGGTCTTCGGTGAAGCCAGGCCCGAACCGCCACCGTGCGACGAAATCGTCGATCTGATGTCTTTGTTTAGCGGAGCAACTTGTCAAGGTAAGCATCAATTCAGCAGATCACCAAACAGTGGCGGCAAATCGGCAAATTGCCCCGGGACCCCAACCGAATCTAAATTTCTAATATTCATGTGTGGAACGTTTAGTAAAAATCTGATGAATTAGCAACGGGTCTTAAATGAGATGGTTACGCCACTGCACAAAAATATTTGTTTGGTAACCATAGACATCTCCAGGCATCAAACATTATCAAGGCTAAAAAGAAGTCGATGACAGGGAGAAAAAGAAAATAATGGAAGCTGAAAATATCATTTTGCTTTTTACTTGATCACAATTTGATCTATTCAAGCATTCTCAATCCTTTGTCGCAGGGTATTTAAATTCAGACTGTAGTAATCACAAACCAATTATAGGTATCTGTTGGCAAATAAATCAACCACAAATTTGACGGCTGAGTTTTCATCGTTCAAAGTTCTTACGAAACAGTTTTAGATGTTTGATATCAAATTTTCTTGCCTTAGTTTTAATTAGTTAAAAGCTGTTAATGGCAATTTGTCTGGAACTTGAGAGGTTGTCAAAGTATTGGTATAGGGCGCAGGACAAGGAAAATAAAAAGCATGTTAGTTTTAGATGAGAGAATTTGTATTGATGTAAACCAAGTTATTGACAAATCAATGACAGATAGATTAGAAGAATAAACGATTTAGGAAGAAGGTAGAACTGGATTTTTGTAATATTCCAACAGCCCCCCTCAAAAATTCAATCGTTCACACACGTATGATTATACAATTTAAAAGTATTTATAATATATTTTAAATATAATCATTGTTAATATAATCATTTTAAAAGCTACATACCATTTTTTTTTTTTTTTTTTTTTTTTTTTTTAATGTCTGCTCGTTTCTTCGTCTCCTGTGGGATTTATGTTGTTGCATTATATTATTGTTTTAATTATAATTTTATAATCTTTTTACTTTATAATTATTTATTGTAGGTACATATGTCGTTTATTGGATGTTCGAAAAATATTGCACCCATAACTTTCGAACGACTGTACCAAACTGGATAATTATTGGTTTTACTTTTATGTATTGTTAATAAACATAGTCACACTACGTATGCCGGGTCAGGGCGATACTAAGCCTTATATTATGTACATTTCTATTTCATATTTATAATTTATCTACTTAGCCTAGTTTACATAGTTGTTATTTACTTTATACAAATTATGTTTCTCCTTAGGGTATATTGAAAATACATAAATATTTTGGCTCTTTTGGCTCAAAAACGTATTTCGTACGTATTTTTCTTAAAATTAAATACCTATACATTTTAGGGACAACAATCAACACAAGGGAAATTATGTGTCCCCATTTTCCTATAGGTATACTGTGATCTCTTTGCACAGACACACCGCACACAAAACTGCATAGCTAGGTTGGCTGGTAGCTTCTGGCATTAAGTTTGCCATTTTGTAAATAAACTTACAACCTTTCCTTCAGTCGGTTGGTGGTTTATTTATTTATTTGCTTGTTGCATGGTTATACATAGATGTAATTCAGATAGTACATTGTACACATACACATGACGCCTCGTAGGGGCACCGCAAGATGATATTGTAAGCGGTCCAAACTTTTTAAACCATTATAATTTAATACATAGCATAATAAAATTGGGAATAAGTTTGTCATAATTTTTCATACATACGAGTCTTGTCTGATGATTCGTTAATTAAGTCACTTCGTTTATTTGTCAATCAACTCCACCGAATTATCTGGCTTGTTGATTTTTGCGAGTATTTCATTATCGCTTATCAGCTCCACAGATTTGTCTGGTTTGCTGATTTCTTTGGGTGTTCCCTGTCGCCTATCAACTCCACCGTTTCATTCGGCTTGCTGATTTTGGCGAGTCTGGCGGGTCCCTGCATCTATCAACTCTACCGACTTGTAATAGTTCAGTTTGTTGATTTTGGTGGAAATTTCATCACCGCGATGTATTGTCCTAGATTCATCAAAATTTGACTTGTTAGATGACACATCTCTAGTCATAATCAAGGGTGACACGTTTGGGTGTGACTCGTTGAGAACAAACGATAATCAATTGGCTAGTTTGGTGCTTAAATAATTAAATAACTAAAATTGATTAATTGACTTTTGGTTTTGGTATTTCTAGTTTTATTCTGAGCACTTTTATTAACCAGCGCTTATATCTATCTCACTTATTATTCATTTATCAGATTATGGCGTATGTATGTATGTCAATATCTTCACCCTAAAACTATTTGTCAATTTCGCACTTGACCTCATTTTGTTAGGGTATATTATAGAGCACTGTTAATTGATAAATTTATGCCTTTGCCTGTACCATAATCTTTGAACACATTTGACAGATACTTGGGGCGATTTTCACAATATATTAACTTCCAATGGAAAGATAGTTATTAAATATTTTAACACTTCAGATTTCGAGTACAGCAAATAGTATATAGAGAGTATAATCGTAAATAAAGTTTCCAAAAATAATTCTTATTGTTGTGCGGGTTATAAATATAACACCTACTCTATCCTACTTATACAAATATAACTTTTGTAAAATTTTTTTATAGGTATGACTTTTATAAATATAACTTTATAATAGAAGCTACCACCATGTCTGCTTATTGCATCAGATTTGGTATTAAAGGATATTAGATATGACACCTGTGGCGAATAGAAAAACAATTTTCTATTGTACCTGAGCTTCTAGCTCAGTAATAACATAAATTTTACCTCGTTACCATTTTTGTATAGATGCTTCATATTAGCGATGCTTCATATTCAGCGATACAAGTATTTTATCGACTTGTTGTGAATAAATGATGAAAATCTGCTTCGAGTTAACAATAAAGATCCTCAGCTCTCGAATCTTTAGCTACGGGATTTTTCTTTGTCCATGCAGCGTTGCGTTCGTCGGGTACAACGGATGATACTTAAAGTGACTTCATGCGAAATTTCTATGTCTTGAGACGTTCGTCATTTGAACGTTGAAAATTAAATCACCCACTAATTTTTCACTTTGTGATATCCAAAAATTTCATTATCGTTACGAGCTATTTACTTACAATGTCTGGGCCCATAACCTATTGGTATAGGGCGCAGGACAAGGAAAATAAAAAGCATGTTAGTTTTAGATGAGAGAATTTGTATTGATGTAAACCAAGTTATTGACAAATCAATGACAGATAGATTAGAAGAATAAACGATTTAGGAAGAAGGTAGAACTGGATTTTTGTAATATTCCAACACAAAGCACTAAATTAATATAAGTTTTATTTGTGGTTAATTGAAATAACAGTCACACCTGAGACTATCGATATCTGTCGCAACCGTTAGGGTCCTATTCATTTTCATTAAAGTATTTTGTTCAGAATATAATTAACTCAGGACTAACTTCAAAATTGATTGCTATTGGAATTAGAAGTAAGCTATTTTTAGCGAAATTAAGAGCGTCTAAAAGATGAGTGTACCTTCGAGTATTCCCATAAAATTAGTCTCCGGTTTTATTAGACACAAGGATGGATGTGGGTTGATGAATAAAGTTAGTTGGTATAGTCCGCCAAATCGTATTATACAACTTTTACTGGAAACAAATTAACCAATGATTGTAGTGCTTTATTTCTGCAAATTGCTACTATTTATTTATATTTTTATGTGCATTATGTCTTTAAAATATGAGAACTTTTAGCTTTTTGGGAACAATTCTTCGTTTTTTGCCAAACGTTTGATGATATCGGATAGGACAAAAAAATCTTGTTTAAGCTTCGTTGCAATCTCAAACTAGTACATTTAGTACAGCAAAAGCAAAAGTGTATAATTTTTACACATTTCAAATTCAATGTGATGATCGACTTTGAAATTGTGTTTTGCATTTGAGTATATTGGCCTAAGAATTTTATGCTCTAAAAGTACATTTTTTATTATTAAAGCCCTCTTTATCCTAACTAATAGGCTTTGTTTTCTTCAACAGGTTACTCCAACGCCCACTACGGCCATCCTCGAAATGTGATCAAGCCTTGTCAAAGCGAATCTATGGCCGATGGGTGGGAGACAGCAAGGAGGCTGGATAGGCCCGAAATTATTGAAGCTAATGACGACGGCACTTTGAAAGTACCCGGTAAGTAATCAAATATAGTAATCAAATAAGATATAAATACCTTTTAGGAACGATATTGCATACGCCTTTCAATTAAAGTTAATAAGTATCAAATAATGACTAAACCTAGTGGATTATTGACTAGGCAGATCTTTCATAGTTCACGCAAACCAAAAAAATACTAGAAATACCGATTATTTTCTTAAAATTTGAAGTTAAGCGAGCACGTATACATATGTATACGTATGCGTATACATATGTATACGTGCTCAATGATATCTAGAGATTATCTTTGGTATCAACAAGATTTCCGAGTCACTCAATGCACGCTCCGAGATTTTTCTTCCATCATACATTTTCCTAAAGTTTGAGTTACTCCAAATGTTACTTCAACCAAGCAATCCCTTCGACTAATCATCAAAGAATAATTTATATTGCTGTATATGCCCTTATTAAAATTAGACCTCGTGAAAAAGCTTTTAATTACGACCAAAAGGTCATGAGTTTATTTACTTTATCGTATCGCTAGCGACTTATTAATGAGGAGCTTTGATACGTACTTAATTTAAATGTACTCGTGAAATTGGCTACATTTTCAAACAATTTTATTGGCTACATTTGTACAGATTGATAATGATTTATCTCTTTACAACGTTTTTCTAAATTACATCCTTATACACAATTCATACATAAGACAAACCCTAACGCTTAAATCCAGTTTTAATTGGCTATTTTAGTAATTTATTGGCATAAAATCTACAGCATTTGGGAGTAAAAGAAAATTCTTTTACATACTTTTAGTTGAGATAAATTGTATAACATATATATTTTTTGTTGCACAGGTCAAGAATGGGCAATATTCAAATTAGGGTTCCCTGGCACAATCCAGAAGATCTGTGTCGACACAGCGCATTTCAAAGGAAACTTTCCCGATTCTGTGAAAATCGAAGGAGCACATATGGGATATGCGGATTGGTGTGCGGAATCTAAATACAACTGGACCAATATCTTGAATACTAGCAAGGTAAGCAATAAATTCCTAAATATCATTCTAGTAAGAGAGGACATCGTATAATATCGGAACACCTCAATTGCTACCTACAATTTTCATTTCTAAAACCATACCGATTAATATACAGTCTATTGGCTACTAAAAATCGTGACATCACTACTTTGATAATCCTTGCAAAACATTATGAAATAATCATGTTTTGACAGCTACTTAAAATACCTATATCAATTTACTTGACACATCTTCACCAAAATTAACAGATGACTTTTTTTTATTTATAACGTTTTTTTTTTCTTTCACAGCTCTCCGCTCACAGGGAGCACTGGTTCGACTGTAACTCTGACAACGTGACCCACATTAAGGTCACCATCGCCCCCGATGGTGGGATCAGCAGGGTTAGGGCGTATGGCCTCATTGACCCCATCAGCAAGTTGAAGCCTACTTGAATCAACCCTAAAACACCAGTGCGCGTTTCATAAACTTTTTTCTGTGAGCATTTGAATTAACGATAGTGTTTGTCGTCAAGAGATATGTCTGGATTTCTGATGATGTTGTGTTATGAAGAGGAAATAAGATCATGGCGGTAAAATACTTGTTTATGTAAAATTATTTTAATGTTATAGAATAGCTGAGACATTGTTTTATCTCAATTAAATACGAAACTCTAAATTAGGACATTATGTCCTATACAGAGGGCTTACTCTCTGTAGCTTGAAACCAAAGTTTCGAAGGCATTTTAGCACTTTATTACTAATGTTACACTTCTTTAGGCGTATGCCTTTTAGTTAAGATCTTTCTGGCATGCATGTCAAGTCCGATGTATATTAAACCTCGAGAGCATAAGCTGTGAGTTATCTGAATAACTTCGAGACAATCTGAAACTTTAGTAGCACATTTTGGAGTAGACCTACAATATTTAACTTTGAACATAAATAAGAAATTTTTAGATAGCAACTAACAGATAATTTTACAAGTACCATAACTATACAAACGTAAAAATACAACAAAATGAAGTTTGCAGTAAATATGTGATAAAATTGTATACTTGGACTTAGTTAGGGACATAGACTGTAATTAATATTAAGTGTAGATTAAGAAGGCGAAAGTATTATTACGAGTTTAAATAAAAAATATCTAAATAAATACAAGTTTTTAATTCCAATTCCAACCAAAACTAGTTAACTTTAGGATGTCTACTTAAGAAAAAATTACGAATAGGTAAAAAGTATTTATTAAAACCAGTTTCACCATCATAATCACCATGCAGTCGTCCATTGCTGGATAAATTCCTTCCTCAATGACAATTGTCAAACCCAGTTAACTTTAGGATGTCTACTTAAGAAAAAATTACGAATAGGTAGATAATAAGTATTTATTTAAAACCAGTTTCATCATCATCATCACCCTGCAGTCGTCCATGCCTTCATGCATAAATGCCTTCCAGAACTTCCAGACTATTGTCAAGTAATTTGGGGGATTTGTCTCAGCTTCCTATGCGGGTTGGTGACCGCAGTGTGGTTTCGGGATATATTCTTAACTGGCTCGGTGGCTCTGGACTGGCTGAACCAAGGGTCGTGGGTTCGATTCTCATCCGGGACAAACATTCGGACAACAAACGTAAAAGCGTTTACTTGGGTACAAACAAAACCACTGCGGTCACCAATCCATCTGCCAAGCGTGACTAAGGCTGACACTGATGATGATGATGATGATAAGGGATAACATCTATTTACACATCGATCGAAATCATCAACGCCTACCTATATTCTGAAATGGACTTTACTGGGTCCTATCGACCCTTCCTCAATGACAGGTTGGGTATGTTTTTAAGGTGTTGATAATTTGGCATTAGCTGACGAAAACAGCGTGCTAGTCACCTACATTATGTACATCATAGTTTCATCATAGTTTAAGAGAGGTAGGGCATAGCGAATCTTCGCTCGTATTGAGCTGCCCGTCCGGGGAAGGACCTCCACCCTATAGAATACCGCAGCCAAATGACCTCCGGGTCGTGTTTCTGCTGGTGAGTAGGGTCTCCGGAGCTCGTGGGGGGTTAGGGTTAGGCCGGCATGGCAGTGGCAACTGACAGGTAACTAACCAGCTACTTGCCAGTTGTCACAGCGACTTGGGCTTCTCTTTAGCTTTCTATCGTAGGCGTAGGGAAGCCATTATGTAGAGCTACTATATAAAAAAAAAAAAAAAAAAAAAAGTTACACATTACCGAGAAACGGGCAGTCGCCAGCTTCAGCTAAAAGTGGCCTCGCCCAGCCCACTTTAATCCCGTAGTGTGGCTGCATAGTGGTGTTTTGAAAAGGCCGCTGTCTGTACAAAACCGACCCGGTCCGACGGCGCATTTACAATCTCCGTACAATATCCGGATTGAGCGTGTGATCGCGCGCTCATTGAGCGAGACTTGTGTGTTGTATAGGTGTGTGGCAAAACCGAAACAGTCCGTTTCCAGTACTATAACAGCGGTCAATCTCCAAGACCACTAGCTAACGTTGCGTAGGAGATTGTTGAGTTAAGATCGTCTAATCTAAAATGACGTTTTAATTGGGCATTGATATCGTAATTAACAAGACTTCTTAGTTCAGTTATCTTTTTTTTGATCCGGGGTTACTAATTCCTTCACAGGAAAAGCTAAACAGTAAATTTGTCTCGATCCGGGATGCGAACCCTGGATGGAATTTATTTACAAAGTAAGTTTATCAGTTGTCTAGCATCCATAGTACAAGCTTCGGCTTAGTTTGGGGCTAGATGGCGATGTGGCACAGCGATGCATGTCTTGGGTTATTTAATTAAACAGTTTAGTGATTCAATAGCTCAATATTAGAAGCGATCTAGTGTAGTCAGATAAGGTCACGACTTTGATAGCCTAAATTTCGAGCGAGTTCATAGCTCGCCAAACTTGTATCCCGAGAGACGGTGCGGTGACATATCAATCGTACGGTCTGCTGAGTTTGGTTTTGTTTCAATGACCGCGGTCTATCTCCAACCTGGGGAATAACTGCTACATATTATGCTACATAGTTATTTGTGTTCAGTTTATTTATTTAGAAATACAAAGAAGTAAAAGTACAAAGTAACTGAAGCCTACAATAAATAAATAAAACCAATTCAATTCAGTTCAATTTTGGATTTAATATATGTGTACAAGAATGATTTCTAATGAGTTCTATTTCAAAAAACAAAAATAAGAAGGTCTTTCCGAAATATTTAGCAATCTTAACTACAATGTTTTTTCTCGAATCTCATTTCCGAGAGAGAACTTTCTAATCATGTGTGCGAATAGCCCCCCAGGAGGGTAAAGTGGATTCTATCCATCCATCCAGACAAACTTTCGAATTTTTGTTATTAGTAGGATTGTTTGAAGAACCAAAGTCAACAAAAACTTCTTTTACATTGCTTTTGTTCACATTTACGGTAGCTTCTTTTACATTGCTTTATTCACGTTTTTATATTACTTTTTACATTATTTTTTACTTGACGATTCATAAGTGCTTATTTTAAGTCTATGTGAATAAAGGTGTTTTCATTTTCAAAGAATTTTACGTAAAGAAATAGTACGTACCTATATCATACACAGGTAAAGAATATGCTAATATCAAACTAATGGATATAAATCCCTTTGACACAGATATACTTTTTATAAAATCATTTTAATATCATTAACGAAAAGATACCGGCTACATAAAAGCATTCTTGTTCAGCGAGCATATCGCGATTATTACTTGAGAACGACGCCACCGGAGAGAGAGCGAAATTACATTTTCGCACATTCCGCTGACCTCGTTGAATTATGAGCTTTATTACATTAAATAAAATTATATTTTACGGGTACGTAGGTACGTTGTGAGGAATGTGTGATGTGAAACTATGTGTATGTGAACAGAAAACGTAGTTGAAATAATCAGAATACACTTGACACAATTAAACGACTCATTCAAACTACATTTTAGTTCTATTTTTTTTTATAGTAGTTCGGCATAATGGCTTCCCTACGCCTGATGGAAAGCGAAAGAGAAGCCCAAGTCGCTGTGACAACAGGCAAGTAGCTGGTCAGATACCTGTCAGTTGCCATTGCCATGCCGGCCCAACCCTAACTCCCACGAATTCCGGAAACCCTACCTACTCACCAGCAGAAACACGACCCTAAGGTCATTTGGCAGCGGTATTCTATAGGGTGGAGGCCCGGGCAGCTCAATTCGAGCGAAGATTTGCTATGCCCTACCTATCTTAATTTCGGACTAAAATCGACATTTGCTATTTTCCAACATCAAAAAGCTCACTGTTTCGGAAATTTGAACCAGACGATTTACCAGAAGGAATTGCTGACATACTTAATGAAGATCAAATTAACTTTAGCCGCTGAATACTTGATTTGGTGTTCAATTTACGAATCTATCAACGCAGTACCTAGTCTAGTTTTGTAAGCAAGTGATACTTTGTAAGCAAAGACATCTGTTGGTTTGTAATCAATAATTAAATATTCCATTTCACTTTAAACCATGTGACTTTAACTCGTACTTTCATTTATTTCTAAACTAGCGACCCGCCCTCGCTACGCTTCGGGTATTTCATTAAACATAAACCTTTCTCTTGAATCACTCTATCTATTAAAAAAACCGCATCAAAAATCCGTCGCGTAGTTTTAAAGAATTAAGCGCATATAAGTATATAGGGGCGGAAAAAGCGACTTTGTTTTATACAACCTATGTAGTGAAACTTTCACTCTTACAATACCCATTGCAATAATTTGAAACACCCAAATCCATTAAAAATAAATTGAAACCGTTAAACATTCCAATTTTAATTTTAATATTATGGTTTGCCGCACATTTGTAAATATTTCTTTCGCTGAATAGTCTAAAAGGGCTCTTTTAACCATAACAGCATTTTATGATTAAGTACGTCGGCCATTACCCCTTGCACAGCCATATATAAAAAGGCACAAAGTTCTGCACATTTTAATATTCACATAGGATAAAATTGCATTCCCTTACAGTGGTAATGAGGCGGGTGAAAAAGTAAAACCAGCAGTATTATTTTCATTTGCATTTTTGCTGTTGATACATTTGATGTACGCTGCAGCAGTCTTTCTCAAAGTGGGCGGTAGCACCCCCTGGTGGGCCCTGGAGGCTGTTTTTACTAATTCTTCTTATTGTTGAAGTACCATCTTCTACCGGAGCCCGGCTATCATTATGGCCGTTCTAATTTTTGACACAGAGGTACGGACAAAGGAGCTTGTGCTCAGATTGAACCCTGTCCGGAGATTCGTGCGTGAGCGTCTTGATCAGACTAATGTTATTACTTACATACCGTCCTTGAGTATAGTTAAATTTGTAATTGTTTCTATTTTTTTATGCAATAGGCGGCATACAAGCAAATGTGATACCTGATGGTAAGCAGTCGGCACCGACCATAGACACCCACAACACAAATCGAGTTCTGGGGTCGCTTCCGGCCTTTTAAATAGGAGTACGCCCGTTTCTTCAAGGCTCCCAAGTCGTAGTTCGGAAAGACTGTCGCAGAAATTTGGTTCCTAAAAACCGATGCGCGAGGTAAGAAGATCCTCTTAAAGCGTACATTGGAGGATCGCCAACCATCGAAATAAAAGGATATTATGTTTTTTGAAATAAAGGTATGTACAGATAACAAGCGTTCAACGCGCGTTTTGATAACGCGAGTTTACAACTACATACATTTTCATTCAACCGTACACAATGCTAATAACGCACGTTTTATTAAAACGCGGATTGAACGCTACGCTAAACTCGATTGTTCTCAGCGCGCGTCAACACGTGCTGTGAAATCATTGGCTTACTATGTTTCCGTTCCGGCGCGCGCGCGCTCTTGATTCGGATAGACATATTCTAGGGTTCATCGGTCGTCCAGAAATTTACTGACTGAACCTTGGCGGTTGCAGCAACGTGCTTTCGACGCCTGGCAAGCGCTTGTCATGAACACTCTTCAAAAATTTTGTGCGCATTGAATGCTTGTCATCTGAACATACCCTAAAGAATACTTTCCATCTGTCTATGAACGGGTAGGAAAATACCAAAATGAGATTCATCTGGATTCTTAGAACTCGTATATAAGCAGTGATAACCTACATCGACATTATGCAACAAAAGGCACGTGTCAATCACGATAATATACCGCGGACTTTGGTTAGCTATCGGCCGGTAGTATCTGGTTAAGTTCGGCTTGTGTTGCGAAACGTAACAGAAACTTCCACGTTTTTGTATGAACTGTTTTTTTTTGTTAGTAATGGGTTCGCGCTTGACCATTTATTGAGTTTTTGTGGATAATTGCGATGTTCGTTTATCTTGGTTCTTTATTTCTTATTAATTCGCACAGTTTGTATTGTTCTGGGTGCTTTCTATGTATAATATATAATATACATATTTATTTACAAAAATAGTAGTCTTGTACCCATAGTAGGTACTAGGCTTCGACTTAGTTTGGGGCTAGACGGCGCTGTGTGACCCACATCGTGGCATGTCTTGTCTTGGGGTATTATATCGTCGTTTTTTTGTCTGATAAATGTTTTCGTGTTTTATACACGGCACCATTATGAATAAATCTTATAAAATTTATTGCTCTATCTCATTTCATGAGTATCGTAGAACACGACTAAGGGAATATTAGAAAACGGGCAGCAGTTATGAATTCATATTCTATTAAAATGATAATCTTGTCAATATGTAAACGATTTAGACTTGAGACGTAATAGTTCCACACAACTTCAATAGATGGCGTTGATATTCATAACAAGAGATTCCTACAACACGTATTCGAAATTACAACAGTTCCAGTAATAAAAGGATAGTTAAAATTGCTATAAGTTTATAAAGAAATACTAATTTGTGGCAAAACTAAACCCATTACAGGTACATTTGTATGACTAGACAGCGTTTACAGAACAATCATGTTGTTTACGAACACATCTATTTGTATACAAATTCACTCAGTTCACAAATGGCGCGCCAACTCCAAACTAACTAATCAACTAAACGTCAATAATATAATTCGTTTCCAATTTCACAACATCAAGCAGTAACAAGTTATCTAATTGCTAAAATGAAAACGCTATCGTGAATGTTGGTTATATTCTCATTCGTACCTGATTATTGTTGTACATTAGTCACAGATTCTATCCCAGCACATTAAAAACATTTCTGTGCACTTATATGTCTGCTTGTATTTGTCTGGTTGTTTGCTATGTATTATTATATGTTGATTATAGCTACCAATCAATAATGTTGATTATAACCCTGGTCCGTCCACTGCTGATATATATGCCGTGGGCCTCCTTCAATATACCGATACAAAGCTATTATACATTAGCCCTAAGTTGGGCGCCAATACAAAAAAAAAGAGTGATTTCGTTTTGTCTCTAATTTAATTGGAAATGCGTATAATATTTCGTTAAAATATAAACAAAACGTCTTAAATTGACACTTTTATTAAAGGATTACGATATTACATTAGAGGAGGTTTTATCACACCAACAAAAGTTAAATTTGGTTTTAACGCGCTTTTATACTATAGAGAAAAAATAAACAGATAATTTAATTAAACACGGCCATATCATCTCCAAGCTGAGTTAAGGCTCAGCAGCAAAACGTGTGTAAGCCAAAATGGTTGTTTACAAAATTCGCATCTCGTAATTTTCCCCAACAAATTACTATTCATGCACAAGGCGTATAAAATGTTCGGCATGCGTGGTTCGGGCCCACGCTAATTGCACAGTGGTCATTTGCTTTGGATCCGGCGAGTTGAATTTAAATAAAACGAAATTTTGAATTCGGCCACGTATGCCTTCGGTGGTTTTGCATTAACTTAACCCAATTTTATTCCAGCAGATTAATAGGTTACGTGTGGATTGCAAATGGAACGCAGTGAGCGGTGCTGTTTTGGGAATAAATTATACAACGCGGATGAAATTTTGACTGAACACAACAACATATTTTATTGATGTTCTTTTTTATTGCTAAGCTTGAATTCGGCTTATCTGTTTTCAAACGGTAACCATCGCTTATAGATACGTTGTTGTTCATCTACTTATTTTCTTTTTTTATGGTATACTAGTACAAGGTGTAAGAGAAAACCTTAGTTGGGACTTAGATATTAATCCTGAACCTTTGGCCAGGGGGTTACTGTGGCTTGTCTGGAGCATCAAATTTAATCAGCCTCTCACCCTTCACAGCTGATCATGGGCCTTTTCAATTGTTCGTCACTTTGCTCGGGCTACCTTCCTTGCCAGCTATCCAGCTCAACTCATCACTCCATCTGGTTTGAAGGCATCCTACACTAAGTTTGCCTAAAAGCGGTTTCCTAAAAGCTCCTTTACTACAACTGGTGTCGGTTAATTTCTAAATGCAATATATTTTTAAGGACAATAAATACAAAACAAAATTGTACAACCGTTTTAGAAGGTTTAAATGTTATACAATTTAAAAAGCTTAGAATAAAATTATTTGATTTTTCGTAAAATAAACCGCCTACTGTTAATTTAAAATATTTTTCTCGCCCATCAGGAAAAACATTACGTAGATTTTAATCCTAGAGTTGAAACTCTGAAGACAGACGTACTTTTTCAAAATATAACCGAGAAAATATTCCGGCTAAATGAGAAAGTAAAAATAACATGGCAATTAATCAATCCTTATTCTTGGTGACAGAGGAGCCAAAAGAATTTCTCGCATCGCGAGAAGGGACGTTTTATTCTTCCTCCTTAAAAAACAGAATGAGAATGCAAAGTTTCCTACTTGGGCGATCAATGGATCCATTTGGATATTAAGCGTAGTCAAATGTGAACCCTGATAGACGTTTCCGAGCCAATAAAGATTATAAAATACAGCTCTCTTTCCGGCATCTCCTCCCGCGAGTATTTTAAGGGACGACTAACGGATCTTGAGAATTCAGGTTTTTTTTTATAAGAAGAGCTTTCAGGATGACCTCACTCCACCTGATGGTAAGCGGTCGTGAGGTCCAAAAGTTAGGTAGACAGGCACAATGGAACAAACCCATTGCGCCTGTCGCCCTCACCCTGAAGGCCCACAGAGATGCCGTTTCACGCCACGCCTAAAGAACCCAGGATTGTAAGAGAACGATTTGTAGACAATAAAAGCATTAATGTTTTTAAAGTAATATGGTTTGTCTGTCTCGCTGTCAGGTCAAAATTTAAAAGTAGCCATTTTCTAAAAAGATTATGAGCATCCTCTCTGCAATTGCGGTACCTACCGTTTCAGGTTCTATAATAAACTTACCTAAAAGATCTTGTAATACACACAAAATAGCTGCAATAAATGATTGAGTATTGAAACTATTCGGTTCAGAGGCGGCTCGTCTCGAGCCCTGAAGTGGTCTTAAGTCAAGTTTCAAACAATGCACTAACCAATATTTGTCCATTAAACAATGCAAACAAAGACGCTACCCATGTTTCCTGTTTGAATAATCGCTATAAAACGTGCGTTTCCCAAACTACACGCGGGGTTTATATGTTAATCTTGAAGAGGAATGGTTGCTGGGCACAAGTTTTGTCGTTTGCTTTAAGTTTCTGTATATTTAGTATCGTCCTTAAGAAACGTCTAGAATTTCGAATATATTTTACATGATTCGTGGTAGGTCGATGTTAATTCATTCAGAAAACATCAAATTTCAACGATGCCCCAGTAAGAAGCTTGAGCTTGTGTTATGGAGATCAAAACAATGCCGCAATACAATGTTTTGCGATACGGTAAATATGACCTCCTCTAAACACGATGGTTAAGGTAAAGCGGGCAAAAGAAGACGTGTTAACATCAGAGTGGATAGGAATTGTGAGGATTACTCAACTGTTCCGACAAGCGTAGGAGAAGGCCAGCTATACGGAGATGACTGCCAATCTTCAGTAATTGGAGAGGCACTTGAAGAAGAACACGATTCCACTTCCATGACATAGAACTGTCTTGATTACATTGCGTTGTTGCTACAAAGAAATGTTTGACAACCTCTGCCCTTCTACAGCTTGATAGTGTTTATATGTTTTGATAGGATGCTGTATATTGACTTTATCACCTCATCTCTTAATATTGGCTGTTTTCGTAGAGAAATTGGTAACATAGCTAATTGAATATCGTACTACATACCGTTAGGTAATGGATTAGTGCAATGAATCGTAGGTATAATTTGCCTAGTTTTAAGTACATAAATTAGTATTCACTCAAGATATCTATTTATTCGTCTATTTAATAAAGGTAAATTACGATAGGATCTAAAATAAAACTTTTAACGAGAAAAGAAAAGAAAAGCCTAATTCTTGCTTGAAGAATTAAGATACTTTTGGTTTTCACATAACAAATCTGTCTAATTTAAAATATACAAGCACCCGCCTGAGAATCAGGACCAGTTAGATAACAGTTTATACCATAATAATCTTAACTAATATTATAAAGCTGAAGAGTTTGTTTGTTTGTTTGAACGCGCTAATCTCAGGAACTACTGGTCCGAATTGAAAAATTCTTTTTGTGTTGAATAGACCATTTATCGAGGCAGGCTATAGGCTATATAACATCACGCTGCAACTATTAGGAGCGAAGAAATAATGGAAAATGTAAAAAAAAAACGGGGAAAAAATAACTATTCCACGCGGACGAAGTCGCGAGCACTGCTAGTATCTAATAATATGAGGGAACTAAAGCAAAACCCCAAATGATAATTGGGGGCGGTCTATCCAGCAGTGGACACCTGTGGCCGATCAGACGGCTATAACTTAAAAAATGCACCAAGTACACTGAAATGATCCAGGTACATTTACCAAACAGAGACATCACATGGTCTCCACTCCAGAACTCGTTTACCCCAACGGTTATCGGTTCTGCGGCTGATGTGGCCAGCCCACTGCCACTTCAGCTTACTAACACGGTGTCAAGTGCTGCGAGAAGCCCAGGATTGATCAAAGTGGCGAACATTGGGAGAGGCCTATGTCAAGCAGTGGACTGATAAAGGCTGATGATGATGATGATCCGGGTACCACGTGTTGTGTGATTTCAGCCGTATAATTCGTTAACATTTTAATTTCTGGCAAACTGACTGGTGGCGACAAAACCATCACGATAGAAGGCGTAACTATATATCACAGGCCTATGACGGGCAGCAGCGTCACCGGAGCAAGAAGCTACGCCCTGCGATCGCCAACCCGCCTGCCCAGCGTGGCGTTTATGGGTATATCCTCCAGCTGTTTGCCCTAAGTGGCCAACACCTTGAGAGGCCTATGTCCAGCAGTGGACTGCGATAGGCTGATGATGATGATCGTGCATCCGACTTCTATGGAAACGCACGCCTACCTACACTATCATTGTAATTTAATATTAGTCATTCATTAATTAACGGATACTTATATCCATTAACGCCATCACGATCGAACCGTTTCGGCATCGAGCTAAGCCGATATCAGGTCTCGTTTCATTAAGCCGCCTCACCAGTACATAATTACTTAATAATAACCTCATGCATACATCAAACAGATTGCACAGATAATGGCGGGCGTGTTGTTCAATGTGAACAGATTTTAACATGTGGCCGACACAAAGGGATAGCTTGGTTTTATTCGATGTGGAATTTTTGATGAGACTGGTTATAGTTTACGGATGGGCCTCTAATACTAAGAGCCTCTATCTAGGTCTGTTCTGAACCTCCTGTCAGTCATTCGCAGCTCACGTAAGACCTTTTATACTTGCCCAATTATTTAACGGGAATTTATAAAAAGAATCAGGCCTTAATGTTGCGTGCCGACTCTGTACATTCAAGCGGAATTGTCACCCATGACACCCATGTCTCCAAACGCTCGGATGGCGGATGGGGAAGAAAATATAAATAAATAACCCAAGACATGCCACGCTGGGCCACACAGCGCCACCTAGCCCCAAACTAAGCCGAAGCTTGTACTATGGGTACTAGACAACTGATAAACTTACATAAATACATTTTTTTTTTGTAAATAAATACATATTATACATAGAAAACACCCAGACCAATACAAACAGACATGTTCATGCACACAAATGTTTGTACTGTGCGGGGATAGAACCCACAACCCTTGGCTCCGAAGGCAGAGGGCACTACCAAATGAGCCACCGAGCCTGTCAAGTGTTGGATTGGATAATGTCCCTAGAAGCCAAACGGAGCGTGAGATGTTCACCGGCATGACGTTTACCGTGGCTCAAGTGGCTCTGAATCGGCTCCAGACGCAGTTCGGTGGAAGTAAGGAGAATATGTGGAAATGGGATTAGTTCCTCGTTCTTGCCCCGTGCCATTAAATCATGGAATGCCCTTCCAGCTCATGTGTTTCCTTCCTCTTACAATCCTGGGTTCTTTAGGCGGGGCGTGAAACGGCATCTCAGTGGGCCTTCAGGGTGAGGGCGACAAGCGCAATGGGTTTGCTCTATTGTGCCTGTCGACCTAACTTTTGGACCTCACGACCGCTTACCATCAGGTGGAGTGAGGTCATCCTGTCAGCCCTCCTTATAAAAATAAAAAAAAATGGGGTTTCACGGATAGATCCGACCTGACTTATGCTTGTGGATTCACTCCTCAAACTATTGGCGCACCTCGCGGCCTGCCCGGCGTGCCCATCAAGTTGTACGCGGGTCAAGCTGATGAGGCCGTCCAGAGGAATTCAGGGGGGCGGTTCATGTGGCTGAATACTGGGCGGAACTTGTTTAAGCTGTCATCGACAACGACGAACCGATGATTTAAAAGAAGGTGGCTGGCATCGGATGGATCCAGATTTACAATTTAGGCCAGGCCAATCATCGCTCTTTTATTATTTACTAGCTGTGCCAGCGGCGTCGCTCGCGTGGATATCGGGCTTAAAAAATAACGGACTTCCATATAATACCCATCTATACCTTGTGCCTAAGTTTTAAGTTAGACCTCTAGCAATACATTGGTGAAAACCGCATTCAATTCTATGCAGTAGTTTTCGCGTAATGCGCGTTCAAACATACAGGTTTAAATTTCTCGCGTTTTCCCAACACTTCCCGTCACTGCTCCGCTCCTATTGATTGTAGCGTGATGAAAAGTATCCTATAACCTGCCCAGGAGTATGAAGAATAATTGTACCAAGTTTCGTCAAAATCTGTTCAGTAGTTTTTTTTCTATAACGAACATACAGACAGACAGACAGACAGACAAAAATTTTACTGATTGCATTTTTGGTATCAGTATCGATCACTTATCACCCCTTGATAGTTATTTTGAAAAAATATTTTATGTACAGAATTGACCTCTCTACAGATTTATTATAAGTATAGAAGATTTATTTATTAGTATGTAAGTAACTCGTCCCATCTTATCTCGTGGGTGTCAAAGAAGATAACTAAGAGAATATCAGGAAACAGACAGCAGCGTTTACCTGGGTATAAATAAAATGTACTGCGGTCACCAAACCGTCTACCGAGCGTGGTGACTACGGCAAATCCCTTCAAATGACATTTGTCATTGGGGAAACCTTTTATCCAATAGTGGACTTTTAAAGGCTGGCGATGAAATTACTGCGATATTTTTTTGTTTAACTACTTATTTTACATTTACGAACTTGACCGTTATTATTAAAAGTTTTCTCAAACAAAATGAGACGAGTCGCGAGGACCCTTCATACAGCTAGTAGCCTGCCACAGTATAGTTACTTGCCACAGTGATAAAGTATTTTTGACTCAAATTAATTAGAAAAACAAAATCTTAGCCTTTTACCTACATCTACACTTATATAATATAAAGAGGAAAGATTTGATTGTTTGTTTGTTTGAAATGCATAGGGTCTGAAACTACGGGACCGATTTGAATAATTATTTCACTGTCAGGAAGCTACACTATCTCCGGTGAACATAGGAACATGGCCATAAGACTGCACAGATGTGGGCACACCTGGAGAAGACGGGATTTATCTCCTGCGTATTTGGCTTAATCTCCTTAGAGATTGGCCGAAATAAGAAGGTAAGGTAGGAAAAGAACAGTTTTCACTGTTAGCTTTGTAAGGCTTACTTTGTGTTTAATTCTAATATTACTAATTTCCTTACTGTTATTTACAGTCTGTCTAACAACGGATGGCGTGGAAAAACTCCGCTTAAATCTCCAAAAGAGCCATTTTACCGTATTTAGACAAAACTTTGCGCCATCCCGCCCCGGCCATTTTAAATTGTTTGCCTTAAAATAATAAACATCGTTTTCGAGTTCCTTTTTAGTTCTCGATTTGAGTCATTTAAATACTCTTTAGCCCCATCAGATAACTCGATTTTAATAAGTTTGTATTTTTATTCAACGCTTTTCAGAACTACGCAGTTTTGTGCACACAAAACGGTTTTCATTCAAATATTTCTAATTCCTAATCTTTCATTAAAAATTATAAAAATTATGTTTGCTAATGATTTTACACCAACCCCTTTATTACTTACAAAAAATGTTTTGAAACCAAAAAATATCTTTATATACCTACGTAGATTGTAAATAAATACGTACCTAAAAATCGTCAAAATAAAACAATCGTCCACCGGATAATTATCACTATTATTTACACAAACAGTAATAGGTTAATAAGAGATTTATTTGGTTAGAAATAAACATGACACTGCATGTTTAGATAAATTTTGTTGATAATAATAATATTTTTAGAATAGAATAGAATCTGTTTATTTGGTACATTAACACACAACACTTAAACACAAAATTATACATCTAGATATAAGACTTAAAACTAAAACATAAATTTGGACAATTTCAATTATAACACTTAAAAGTAAATTGTTGATAAAATGTAACAAAATTATTTTTGGCTGTTTATTATTACGTAATATAAAGATAGATAGGAAATATGTACAAAAACTAAATTACAATAAAGCGTGTCAGCTCATGCTGGAGGTTGATTGGAACAGGATAACATCTATAGAGGACCCTAACAGAGCAACTGAGGAACTGATTGACATTATATCGCGTGTTGCTAAAGAGAGCACAAATACAATTACCGTATCGAATAGAAAGCAGATATTCCAACCTTGGATAACTCCTGGTCTTTTGCGCTGTATGAGATTTCGAGACACGTTACACAGAAGACATTTGAAACATCCGAATGATCTAGAACTAAAAACTACATACAGACGGTACAGAAATCATTGTAATGATATACTACATAAACTAAAAAATGAGTATGACAAACAAGACCTAACCGCTAATAAAAGTGACATAAAACGGACTTGGAGCGTAATTAAACGTGTATGTAATTTGAATGTGTCAAACAAATCCCAACCCTCACAAGAACTACTGAAAGTTAAACCTACTCCTTTGGAATCCGTGAATTTTGTAAATGACTTCTTTATTTCGGCTGGCTCTAAACTATCCGAAAACATCTTACAAAAGTTAAAACTTACTGAAAATGATCTTGTTAACAAATATAAATATAAAAATACTCCGATTAATTCATTTGATGTTAAAAACAGATGAAACAGAGGTGTATGATATTGTTATGACACTAAAAAATACTACATCAACGGGCTGGGATGGAATATCTGCAATATTCTTAAAAAAATGCATAAATATACTTGCGGCACCTATAAGCCACATATTTAATCTTTGCTTAACTAATGGTACATTTCCAAATGTGTTGAAGAACTCCATAATCGTACCAATTTTCAAGTCGGGGGAGAGAGACAATATCAGTAATTATCGACCGATATCACTTTTACCAACCTTGGCCAAAGTTTTGGAAAAAATTATAAATACAGGGTGGCGCAATAGAACGTGCATATTGCGTCATCTTTTTTCGCGCGGTAAAGAGTGCGTGGGTGGGGGAGCCTAGCGTGGTTAGATAGTGGCACTCGTGGAGTTTTAGTAGCCATGAGTCACTTCGACGGGAAGTGTCGCGCTTTTTGTGTTCGTACGTATTACGAGAACGGGCATTCATACATCTCTACAAGGCGACTGTATTGCTCTGAATATGGATTAAAACACATCAATGAAGCTCCGAGTGCAAATTTAATTAAAATATGGATAAAGCGCTTTGAAGAGACCGGTTCCACATTTAAACCACCAGCAAAAGGTCGTCCAAGATCGTCTAGGACCACAGACAATATTGAGAGGGTGAAAGACTCAGTACGAAAAAATCCGCAAGTGTCTACTCGGAAGCGATCGGCGGCTTTAAACTTGTCGCGACGAAGTTTACAGCGAATTTTGAAGTTACATCTTATACTGCATCCCTATAAGCTACAGTTAACTAAGGAATTAAAAGAGACCGACTTTGGAGCAAGGTTAGCATTTGCTGAAGAAATGCTTCGTCGATTTTCCACTTTTGACAACATCCTTTTCTCTGACGAGGCCCATTTCCATTTAAATGGGTTCGTAAACCGACAAAATTGTCGTTATTGGAATAACGAGAATCCAAAAATGAAACATCAAAAACCACTGCATAGTCCGAATGTAACGGTATGGGCAGCAATCTCAAACAAAGGAATTATTGGCCCTTTCTTCTTTGAAGATTCACGAGGACGAAACATCACCGTTAACACAGAACGCTATGTTACGATGTTAGAAGGATATTTGACTCCAGAACTTGCGAGATCAAGAATAGCGAATTCGAGGACTTGGTTCCAACAAGACGGAGCGACCTGTCACACATCGAATGACTCTATGGCGGTTGTGAGACAGATGTTTCCAGCTAGACTAATTTCCAAAAGAGGTGATATCCCCTGGCCCCCCCGTAGCCCTGACTTGACGCCTCCTGACTTTTTTTTTGTGGGGATACCTCAAACATAAAGTCTACATGAACAATCCGAGGAACATCAGTCAACTAAAGGAAAATATCCGTGGGGAAATGGCAGCAATCACCCCAGATTTATTAAGAAGAGTTTTCGAAAATCTGCGTACGCGTTTAGAGGAGTGCCATCTTCGAGAGGGCCGTCATTTAGATGATGTTATTTTTAAAAAATAAACTACGTTTAATTGCCTCTTCATCATAGCTTTTATTTCAAATATACCTTTTGTATTTATTTTTTTAGCCTATACTTAATATATGCACGTTCTATTGCGCCACCTTGTATAAGACTCAAAAAATATTTGGAAAAATACAAAATAATTTCAGAAAATCAATTTGGTTTTACAAAAAACAGATCAACTATGGATGCAATGGAAAACTTAGTGAATTATGTAGTAGATAATCTTGATGCAAAGAAAAAATGTGTTGGTATATTTCTAGATTTAGCCAAGGCGTTTGATACGGTCTCTGTCCCCTTACTTATACATAAGCTTGAATCCATAGGCATTCGAGGTATCCCACTTGATCTGTTTAAAGATTATTTGAGTAATAGATCACAGGCGGTCAGAATAGGTGACACATTGAGCTCTAGAGCAACAATAAGTTTTGGCGTTCCTCAAGGATCAGTACTTGGCCCCACGCTGTTTTTATTATATATTAATAGTCTTTGTAACATCAACCTGCCGGACTCAAAACTGATTACATTTGCCGATGACACTGTACTGTTATTCAGACACTCAAATTGGGCTAATGTTAAGAAGTCAGCTGAGGATGGGCTTCGAATACTGGCTGAATGGCTTGACTGTAACTTACTGACATTAAATTTAAGTAAAACAAAATATATTACATTTAGTATTAAACAGAACTTACAGCCACCTACAGACTTCAATTTAAAAGTACATTCTCCTAATTGTCTTGATTCCAATAGTTGTGGTTGCTTTACTTTATCTGCAGCTAAAAATGTTAGATATCTCGGCATCGAAATTGATAGATGCCTAAACTGGAAAGACCACATACAAACATTACGAACGCGCATACGCAAGCTCATACCAATTTTCAGGAAGATCAGAAATTTAAAAGATAAGAAAACTAACAAAACTGTATACTTTACATTGTGCCAATCTGTTGATACTTATGGGATCTCAGTTTGGGGTGGAACCCGAAAAAGCACACTTATAAACCTAGAAAGAGCGCAAAGGTCTATTCTAAGAGTATTAAATTTTAAACGATTTAGATATCCCACGACCAAACTGTATGAAGAGTCTCAAGTGTTAAATGTTCGACAACTGTATATTAAAACTATTGTATTGAGACAACACAGTAACATGGATACTATAAACGTACCTAGAAGGAAACATGAGGTTTATAAGGTGCCAGCGTGTAGCACTGCATTTGCGCAGTGTTTTTCATACTTTCTGGGCCCTTTACTTTATAATCGTATTAGCAAAGTTGAACCGCTAAGGCATCTTACAAGATTTAATTGTAGGAGTGCGCTGGATAGATTCCTGGGTTGTTTAGACTATGATAAGACCGAAAATCTCTTACGTATATGTAAATAAACTATGTCTCCTTGTATTATGTATGTATATATATATGTATGCACATATATATATATGTGTGTGTGTGGATGTATGTGTTGTATATATGTAACTGTATGTATTTTGTCAAATAAAGAATATCTATCTATCTATGTGTCATTCCCATCAAATAACATCTGCATGTAAACAGACATCCATGCACACGAATGTTTGTACTGTGCGGGAATCGAACCCACGACCATTGGCTTAGAAGGCGGAGATCACTGCCAAATGAGCAATCGGGCCAATCATATCGTAGACACATATATGTTTGATATCGTACTATTTTATTATACATTTAATATTATTTATTATTGAAGTACATGTATATATTAGAATAATAATTTAATAATTAAAAAAAAAACTAATATTTTTGCACTGGGTAAAGGTTAGTTGTAGTCTTAGGTTATCTGATCTCTGGTCGGTCCCATAGTTTAGTTAGTTATGTTTTGAAATACCTGTATATGGTCTATACTTATAGCTACGTTAATTTTAAAATATAAAAAATAAAAATAAAAGTCTATATAGTGTCAGAGGCTAAGCTGCTTTGTCTGAATGGTCTGCATATACTACACGATAGCAGCGGCAAGCGAGACGCATAATGCGTTAGTCACCTACCATTATGACACACCTATTAGGTTTTGGTCCTTAAAAGCGTAGGAATAATGTTTCTTTTTCCGGAACGAGATTCTTACCTTGCCGTAACACAGTCGTCGACTAGCACGGGAGGTAATGAATAACATAATTTTGTCTACCGCCAAATTCGCAATACAAGTGATACATGTTATTATTAAGTTGTGCATTATATAGTTACTTTAGCATAATTAGACACGTAAGAACTTTGAATTATTTTTACTACCTATATTGTGGAAATTGTGTGGTTACTCTTATGAACTAAATAAATGGTTTAAATGGTGGTTTAAATGGTTTAAATGGTGTTTATTTGGTACATTAACACACAACACTTAAACACAAAATTATACATCTAGATATAAGACTTAAAACTAAAACATAAATTTGGACAATTTCAATTATAACACTTAAAAGTAAATTGTTGATAAAATGTAACAAAATTATTTTTGGCTGTTTATTATTACGTGTATAAGAAGCTTGTGTGTTCACATAAATTTGATTCAGTTACTGTACTACCATTTTTTTCGGGTACACGCTTATTTAAATCAGATAAATTTCGATAACTTATTACAAAAGATTCCAATAAAAGGAATTATTAATCGTTCAATTAACGCCTATCAAAAGGTTCTCTATCACAGATCTGCCGAAGAGCTTCCAATCTAGAGACAACTCGCTCGAGTTGTCAGCACGATTCACCTAATTACAAACGAATTGTTTGTCGGTCCAACTTTGATAATGGACTAATTGAGGGTTAACTTTTTGACAAGAGGTAAATTTGCATTGTTTAGGTGGAAATGGTTTTGAACGATTTTGTTTAATTTCATTTGGACTTTGGTGATCATTATTTTTTAAGAGTCTGCTGAAGAAAAGAGAGTAATGTTTTTACCCAATGTAACTCAAAGGAGTGCTCGTATAAAAAAACCTAAAACAAAAAAAAATAGCTCCTCATTCTAGATTTAGGACCTATCCGCTCTTAATTCACTAAGAATTTGAAAAAGTCACACGCTATGATTATTAAAAAAAAAACACGATGGTCGTTCCTTTCTTGCTACATTCTAGCGGGTTTACCAGTAAGTCCGTTCTCAATGTCATCCGTAAACGCGCGCTCCGTCATTATCATGCCCGCATCCCTCCTTGCTAATTACCTCCCATTGCCTCCTCCGGCATTTTTCCTCTGAGAGCCTGAGCGGTTTAATCCGGCCTTTGCGCCTCCGTACGAATTGCCGAATAAACGGCGCGCCCGGTGCGGCGCGGCGCGTATTTTGTATTTTTTATTGTTTTTATAAAAATTAAAATGCCGAAAACATTGTTACAGTCCCTTATATACCACTTGCATCAGAATTGTTTGTTTACTAGCTGCGCCCCGCGGCATTGCCGGGAATATCAGTACTGTGTGCAATACTAACCACTAAATAGTATAAAACTAAGTCGCTTTAGTCTGTCTGTCTATCCGTATGTATCTTTAAAACCACGCAACGGATTTTAATGCAAGATATCCATTGTTTCTTGTAAGTGACATAAGCAGTATCACTAACTATCTGAGATAAAAGTAGGTATCTACCAGGAGCGCAGGCCACGTAGGAAGTGTATGGTTGCGTTACGTTGTTTATGAAGATACCTAATGTTCTTAAAAACAAACATGTGGTCTTCGACTATCCATGCGACTTGCAACTTGAACATTCTGGGACTAAACTATTATGCATAAGGGCAAAAAATTCAACACATTATTCCCTATTGTTTTTTATGATAGAGGGGGCAAACGGGCCTGAAGGTCACCTGATGGTAAGTGATCACTTCAGCCCATAGACACCGCGAAACCAGCAGAGTTAGAGGTGCGTTGCCAGCCCTTGAGAAATCTATAGGCTCGCTTTTTGATGATCCCTTGCAGGCAGAAAAAGGCACCATGGAAAACCTCCAACTATCATGATGATAAAAGGAGGAAGTCTAGAATCCGTAAAAAAAATAATTAGTCGATCTTTTAGATTGATCAAAATAAAAGACACGTATTATTTATTTGTAAATTAGACCAGAACTTACAAAGATATAGCCCGTTAAAATTACGCACGACGTCAAAGAGTGGAAGTTTTTCGCCACTGAGTGACGCCAAAGACCCCCACTCCTACATTTTGATGCCTTGTATCTTTGTTATTTTTAGTTTAAATGAAAAAAGTAAAAATACGTGTCCTATATATTTTTATAATCTAAAATAAGGACTAAATAAAACTTCATTATTTTGACCCTGGAAACACCCTTATTCTTCCGAACACTCGCCGTGATATATGTTGCAATGCCAATTTCGCTACGTATGCACTTTGCACATAGCAAGTAATCTAGACGACTAGAGACGTCATAAACGCAGCGTCCGCATCGGCCCATCTCCGGGGCCGATATTCGGTAACCGACGCTCCATTGGGCCCGCTGCCAGATCTCGACCCGTGTCTATGAGCGGGCGGCAATCACACCGAAGTCTATCTATACTTATAATAAATCTGTAGAGAGGTCAATTCTGTACATAAAATATTTTTTCAAAATAACTATCAGGGGGTGATAAGTGATCGATACTGATACCAAAAATGCAATCAGTAAAATTTTTGTCTGTCTGTCTGTATGTTCGTTATAGAAAAAAAAACTACTGAACAGATTTTGACGAAACTTGGTACAATTATTCTTCATACTCCTGGGCAGGTTATAGGATACTTTTCATAACGCTACAATCAATAGGAGCGGAGCAGTGACGGGAAGTGTTGGGAAAACGCGAGAAATTTAAACCTGTATGTTTGAACGCGCATTACGCGAAAACTACTGCATAGAATTGAATGTGGTTTTCACCAATGTATTGCTAGAGGTCTAACTTAAAACTTAGGCACAAGGTATAGATGGGTATTATATGGAAGTCCGTTATTTTTGAAACCCGATATCCACGCGAGCGACGCCGCTGGCACAGCTAGTCTTCATCATCATCATCATCAGCCTATTGCAGTCCACTGCTGGACATAGGCCTCTCCAGTTGTTCGCCATCTAAAGCAAACTTCTGGAGGACATACCCATAATCGCCACGCTGGGCAGGCGGGTTGGCGATTGCAGGGCGTAGCTTCTTGCTCCGGTGACGCTGCTGCCCGTCATCGGCCTGTGGTTTTTAGTTACGCCTTCTATCGTGATGGTTTAACCGCCACCAGTCGGTTTGCCAGAGCCTCGTTTGTTGTTCGGCAGGATGCACCACGGGCAGGTGAGGATGGCTTGGAACGATAAGGTGATAGGTCGCTCCCTTACATCAGCTAGTCTTAACTAATATTATAAAGCTGAAGAGTTTGTTTGTTTGTTTGTTTGAACGCGCTAATCTCAGGAACTACTGGTCCGATTTGAAAAATTTAGTGTTGAATAGACCATTTATCGAGGAAGGCTATAGGCTATATAACATCACGCTGCAACTATGAGGAGCGAAGAAATAATGGAAAATGTAAAAAAAAAAACGGGGAAAAAATAACTATTCCACGCGGACGAAGTCGCGAGCACAGCTTGTTCTACTATAAGTTTACAGGTAAAGTAAGTCGTACCCCACCGGATTAGTAAGCTAAATTAGTAGGGTGCTAGCCAAATCAACCGCAGAACCGCTTACGGTAAATGAATTTTAAAGTAGATACCGCGCATCGACAAAACTAGAACGCCCTCAGGCAAATGGAGGACTTAATGCCATGTGGCATTCTCTACCAGTCAACCATTGGTCGAGCCAGAATACCATAATATGGTACGGTAATATTATAGGCATCCTAACTACTCCTATAATGATGTTTACTAATATACAAGTAATTTAGGTTTCATGTCGCAAACCAGGTACACCCACTTATTCGAATAAATATCAAGGCAGTGTTAAAAAAATTCTTCGATCAATCGACGATTTTCGCTTCGGTGTGACCGAATCCAATAATTTAGCTTTACGAGGACAGTGGGTGTAATTCTAACTGTGATATTGGACCGAGATTTTGCCGTGAGACCGCTTTAGAAAATGTTTTACAGGTGTACCGTGTCTCGTGGTCATTTAAATGCATACTGAACACACAATAGACTTGCAAGCATTGCGGTGTAGCTGAATGATGCTAAGGTTTGCTCCCATTTTAGCCTTTCATTAACAGAAAGAGGTTATCATCATCATCAGCCTGCAATGTTCCCTGCTGGACATAAGCCTCCCCCAATCACAATAGGGAATATGCATGAAAATAGTTTCCCTTATTTACTAATTTATATTAAAATAGATAAAAATATACTACAAACAGTGAAAAAAAAATCAAAATTGGCTGATACACAGTCGTTGAAAGTAAATATATCCGTCTCTCTCACGCGAAACAGTTTCTTTTATGGAGTTTGTATGGCGCGCACGGTAGGACCGGGCAAGGACCTCCACCCTATAGAATACCGCAGCCAAATGACCTCCGGGTCGTGTTTCTACCGGTGAGTAGGGTTTCCGGAGCTCATGGGGGGTTGGGGTTCAGCCGGCATGGCGGTGGCAACTGACAGGTAACTGACCAGTTACTTGCCCGTTTTCCGTTACAGCGATTTGGGCTTCTCTTTCGCTTTCCATCAGGCATAGGGAAGCCATTATGTCGAGCTAATATAAAAAAAAAACAACAAAAAAATTCTGTCGAATTGAGAACCTTCTCTTTTTTTGATGTCGGTTAAAATACAAAAAGTTGACAATGATCAGTAAGCACGCCTGTTGCCAATGCCAACTTACTTATAAGAAATTTGTATAAAATCCATCATAACCCAAAAATGTCTTACCCAATTGGCTCGACCGTTCTCAAAACATACAATATGTTTGTCTAACTAAAGGGCTTCTTGTATCACTTTGTATTTTTGTTTGACAATACATTCCCGTAATACAGGGTTTGAATACACGCAAATGTCGCGGTAGATAGGAAAATTTATTCTATTAAGGAAAATAGTTCCGCCTGGCTGGCGTATGGGGTAAGTGGCTATTTTAATGCGAAGCTTATTTTCAATATGAGACGGGTCGATAGCTTTTGTACAGTCGACTTCAATGCCAACTCAACATCAGATTGTGATATTTATGTGAATTCCAATTTTCTGAGATGAATGAACACAATGAACGGGTCAAATTTATGTTAGCGTGTAAGTTGAATACATAGGTATAGTCGTATTTTAAATGTAGTGTAGGACTCCCACAGGCCAGGTGGAGTGACGATTTGCGCAGGATGGCTAACAAGCCCGAGAGAGATCAAAGTGGCAAGCAAGTGGTTTTTTACGGCAAGAACATACAGACAGAACATTTTACTGATTGCATTTTTGGCATCAGTATCTATCACTCATCACCCCCTGATAGTTATTTTGTAAATATATTTAATGTACAGAATTGACCTCTCTACAGATTTATTATAACTATAGATAAAGTGTGTCTATCTGTATGTTTGTCTTTCTTTTACGACAAAACGGAGCGACGAATACGGATGATGACAAGGTATGAAAATGAAGAAAATAATTAGTCCGTCTCTATGATAATAAAAAAATATAAGACCCGTATTTTTTGTTTTGTCGAAATAACAAGAAAATACTTAGATATAGCGCATTAAAGTTACGGAGTGGGGGCTAACTACGTCACGTTAGAGTATATTTTGTACTCTAACGTGACGTCATGTGACATTTAAAATCAATGTATCTTCGTAAGTTTTTGAACAAGAGGCAAAATAAAAAATACGTATCCAATATTTTTCATTAATCTATCTGATGGACATTAAATTATTTTTTAGTCATCATCCCAATTGACGTGATTTTTAAGTGGAGATAGTTGAAGGGATGGAGAGTAACATAGGCCACTTTTTGCCCCTTTCTAACCCCCCACTTCCCTAAAATAGGGGGGGGGGTGGAAGTTTGTATGGAACATTCACACGGGCAAAAGCTAGTATTAAATTAATCAAGGCTGCTAGATCATAGTCATAACACGTCCTTGTATTTTATGCACAAAGCAATTCAACGGTATTAAACTCAGATGAGGATGACAAAAGCAACTTAATGCGATTCAAACTTTAACGAGGCATCAGAAATCAGATAAACATAACAAGAAAAAAGTTTTGAAACTTAATTTGCTGATAAATTGGCAGGGTACACTCAATTTCTTCGTAAAACAATTTCTAAAAGGAAGGGAAATCAAATTCCTTTACATAATTCCTTTTAAGTCCCGTGAGCTTGAATGATACTTTAATAAAGTATCATATCCTTGAAACATATCGAGGAGCTCGGGGGCGCCGCGGTCTTGTACGCTTAACAATGATCGCAACGTTGTGCAACCATTGGCGCGGTCAATCCGATGATGGGTGACCAAAACTTGACACCGATTTCCTCCGTGCTTCGGAAGGTACGTTAAGCTATTGGTCCCGGGTGCTATCTTTACCAACTCAGATAGCAGTCGTCACATCATATCAGAGATGATGATAACTCCTAACTGGGAATCTCTCAGTCTAGGAAGCCGACCCTGAGACAATCGGGAAAAAAGGCTAGGATGATGATGATCCTTGAAACATATATTATATATTAAGTACATAATAAGCCCTTCTGTTGAGTTGTTGCACCCTTATACTCGTAGAGTATGTATGATATATCTCGGAAATAATTAATGCTAGCGAACTAATTTTTTCACTAATATTTGTTTTATAAAGTATAAGTTCTCTTACTACCTTCTCTACCTCTGTAGAGCATAGCGAATCTTCGCTCGAATTGACCCGCCCGTCCGGGGAAGGACCTCCACCCTATAGAATACCGCAGTCAAATGACCTCTGGGTCGTGTTTCTGTCGGTGAGTAGGGTCTCCGGAGCTCGTGGGGGGTTAGGGTTGAGCCGACATGGCGGTGGCAACTGACAGGTAACTGACCAGTTACTTGCCCGTTGTCACAGCGACTTGGGCTTCTCTCTCGCTTTCCATCGGGCGTACATATGCTGTTATGTCGTGCTACTATAAAAAAAAGGTATTTATATGGTTCTTCGCCGCAGTGACTTGTACTTCTCTTTCACTTATCATCAGGCGAAGGGATATAAGAATGCCGTGCCATCATAAAGAAAAAAAAAGCATACAAATTCCACACCATTATCGCTACAATACTTTGAGCTCCACAAACTTTCCCATACAAACGGCGGTAACGCTACCGTACCCTATTGAATCCTACTCCAGAGTATTTGCCTTCGGACTTTATTCATCTGAAAGCTAGGCTCCACAGAGCAGGTGCGCGTAACCTTTCGCGCCATTATAATTGGCACTCCACACCCTCTTGTCATACCCTCCTCAAACGGTGCTATTTGCTTTGAAATATTCGCCAGAAATTGCCTTCTCTAATGCCCTGACGGTTTATCAATAGACCTTTGCGGGTCCCCGTTTTCGATAGTGTCAATATTTTCCCCCCCTTTTAAACGCTTTTAAAGCTTCTGTGTATTTGCAGTATTTTAATTGGTGTAGATGACGGAGTATGACACCATACAATTCTGGGGATGTAAGGGAGCAGCCTATCATCTTTTTGCTCCAAGCCCGTGGTGCATCCTGCCGAATAACAAACGAGGCGCTGGCAACCGACCGGTAGCGGTATAACCATTACAATAAAAGGCGTAGCTAAATACAACAGACTGATGAAGGGCACCAGCGTCATCAGAGCGAGAAGTTGCGCCCAGCGATCGCCAACCCGCCTGCCCAGCGTGGCGATAATGGGTATATCCGCCAGATGTTTTCCCTAAGTGGCGAACAACTGGAGAGGCCTATGTCCAGCAGTGGACTGCGATAGGATGATATGACACGGAAAGTTTGACACTTGACGATTCATAAGTACTTATTTTAAGTCTATGCGAATAAAGGTAGGTATTTTCATTTCATTTCAAAGCGACATCCATATGGTCAAATCCAAGGGAAAATTTCAGTATTTAGAGTACGCTTGCAATGCTTGCATATGAAAGGCTCTTTTTATACTACTTAACCTCTCTTCAATTACTTAAAACAATGGAACACAGAACAGTGGAAACTAATGAAAACTGAACAAATAAAAACTTTATTGTCTATTGTATTGTGTTTTGTACTTTGCGTTGTTTCTGTAGTATTGTGCTCGGGATTTCTATACGACCAACATGGTTTGCCCATTTGACTAAGAGAACTCTCAACATGTTTCATTGTGAACGATTAATGAATGAAGAATTTCTATGAGTAATAGGAATCTTAAAACAAAAGAGTTCTTTCTGTATGGGTGTCGTAAGAGCACATTAAAGGACATAGCAATGCTATGTTAATGTGCTATAACAGCATATTTATACCGCCCTGCATCGAATGCGAATCTTCGCTTGAATCGATCAGACCGTCCGGGGAAGGACCTCCACCCTATAGCATACCGCAGCCAAATAACCTCTGGGTCGTGTTTCTGCCGGTGAGTAGGGTTTCCGGAGCACGTGGGGGTTAGGGTTGGGCCGGCATAGCGGTGGCAACAGGCCATTTACTTGCCCGTTATCACAGAGACTTGGGCTTCTCATTCGCTTTCCACCAGGCGTAGGGAAGCCATTATGTCGAGCTACTACGAGTATATAAAAAAGTCTCTAACAACATCCCTATTTCAGCAAAACAAATGGCTAATATGATTTCTACTGTTGATATCAAGTTCACCGGCATTAATTAGCCTTATACAGTTCCATATTAATTAAGTATGGCATCGATTCCTACAAAACGCCCGCAGCTAAACGCTCCCAATTATGCCTAATAAAACCAATCCTACCTTCCCACTCGATTGGTAGTTATCACAATTCTAACAAGGCAACCCGAACTATATCAAACAAATAGGTTTTCTGTCATTAACCGGACTTGCTCCGGAATAATCAACCTTATCGATTGCAGATAGATTTCCAATTGCATTGAGGGTAAACAATAGGGTATGAAGATTTATTTTTTCCCCTTCACATAGTAGACGCCGTGACATTATACTCTTGTTATTTCCACAGAATGGCTGATAAATTTTATGATACATGGTTGGGTAATGTACCGGAGGGGGTATCATGTTTTCCGCATAAACAAGTGGCGCTTAGTACACTCCATTGAAAAAGTGCTTTTATATTTAAGTACATTGAAGTAATTTTTCAATCTTTACCTGCTAGAAATTTAGGCAACCGACTAGTGGCAGTATAACCATTACGATTGAAGGCCTAGCTAAATACCGCAGACGGATGACGGGCGGCAGCGTCAAAGTAGCGACAAGCTATGCCTTGCGATCGCCAACGCGCCTGCCCAGCGTGGCGATTATGGGCATAGTCTCCAGATGTTTGCCCAAAGTGGCGAACAACTGGAGAGGCCTATATCCACCGAACACCAGCAAACAAAATCCAAAAAAAAGCTCACCAAAACGTTCTTATCAAACCAATATCAACACACAAAAAAGTTGACAAAGACTACATAACAAGATGTAATAAAATTTGTCCGGATCCGACCCGCCGCTAATTCAACGAATTGTCGTTTCTGTTTAGCAAAATTTCTTTGGGGCCCGACGGACAAGATTAAATTTAGATAAAGACTGATAAAGGACTTGGCTGGTTCACTGTACGTCTTTGCATGCAAATTTATGCAAAGCACGAAAGTCGATACGCGGTCTCTTGATAAAACAGGACTAGCATCTTGCCAGTACATGTCTTCAAGGTCCTGTCTCGATGGGACGCCGGGCGCTCAATATCGTTCGGTATTTTTTGCAACAGCTGTTTTACTTAATTTAAATTAACCTTGTTAAAGAAATGACAGTTGTTGCTGTGCAATGGATAAGTTTTTAAAAGTTACTTCTAAATGAAATTACTAAGACCATAATTAGAATAAACTTTATTTTTATAAAACACATTTTGAATCTAGAGTAAAAAATATTGAATATCAACTTTCCTTCACTCCTTGGTGGTTTACATAAATATTTGAATTATTTAACTAGGTAGGTACAGCTTTAACGAAGCGAGGGGCTACGCCCTGCGATCGCCAACCCACCTGCCCAGCGCGTGGCGATTATGGGCAAAACCTCCAAGCTATAAAAAAAAAAAAAAAAAAAAAGCGTTTGCCTAAAGTTTCGTGGTATGACTACAGGCCAGCTTAGCGATGGCAACTGACAAGTGATTGATTTTCTGACTGGCTCGATGGCTCATTTGGTAGTGACCTCTGCCCTCTGAGCCAAGGGTCGTGGGTTCGATTCCCGCACAGTGCCTACAAACATTTGTGTTCATGAACATGTCTGTTTGTATTGGTCTGGGTGTTTACTATGTATTTATTTAAAAAAAAATGTATCTAAGTAAGTTTATCAGTTGCCTAGCACCCATAGTACAAGCTTCGGCTTAGTTTGGGGCTAGATGGCGATGTGTGGCCCAGCGTGGCATGTCTTGGGTTATTTAAAGTGAGTTTATCAGTTGTCTAGTACCTACCCATATTGCAAGCTTCGGCTTAGTTTGGGGCCAGATGGCGTTGCGTGGTCTTGAGTGGCATGTTTAGGATTTGTTATTAAAATTTACTGACGCCTAAGTGGGCTACTCTTTAACTCTCCAACGATAGGCCAATTAATTGTGCAACTATAAAAAAAAATCTCGCCCGTTTTAAATCTCTCGCCTTCACATAAAGGTTCTCCGTGCGTCAGCATACCTCAGACTCCACATAACGGCAGTGTAGTAAGTGTGTCGGGTTGAGAGAGCCCGGTAAGCAGTTTTAATACTCACGGTACCGCTTGAAAGTTAACTACTTATTTATGAATCAGCGTAAATCGTACGGGTACACGGCAAGTTGTAAGTTGGCGTTTGCTCGGGCAACTTTATGGGGTAGACCGTGTACGGGGATAGGTATTGGAGTTATTTGGCTAACGGTCTGCTTGGTACTGGCCTGTGGTTAGGTTACCTTGTTTCCTCTCGTTTGTGTTTTGTTGGATGTTTAAATTTACAATTAAGGGCCCCCACAAATATGTATTCGAATGTTTTTTTGAGTTACTTAAAAAAAATAACTTACCTAAATTTTCTCCGGTCTGGGTCTTTGTCATCTGCTACTCAAAGCGCAAGGGAAAAATTAATTTGAGACCAATTGGTTTGTGCGAGTTTTCTTGGTTCTCTTTGGTGGATTCTTTTCTAAATATCAATAAAACGAACTCTTTTAACTCTAATCAAAGTCATTAGTGAATAAATCTTCATCTGCTTCCCGTTCTTTTGTCCGTCCTTTATATACCTACCTATTCAAAAGATATTGACCATGAAAAATAAAAACAAAAAAAGGAGTTATATAAAAAAACAAATGCATAAATTATATAAAACAGGGCAAGGAAGAACAAGGCAAGCCAACGCATTTAGGCAATACATTTTTAATATTAAAAACGTACGCACTCCACTTTACCTCTTTACGTTAAATACCCATTCTTAATAACACAATTTTGACATAATTTCACCTTTTAAAAAAGAAAACATAACCTTTTACTCCCATAATTACATAGAAGCGACGAAAGTGAGTTAGGTGCCATTTCTCGAATATTTTATTAGCACAAAGCAAGCTCATTTTGTTTTTATTATGTGTGGGTACTTGGCCGATAATATCGCGGGTTTAAGGTCGTTGCGTGAGCTCGGCATTGTTCAATAACAAAGATGTTAATTATTTTTTTCAGGAATAGGTAATGTTGACATTGCGTCGTCTATATAGTAGTAAAGTACCTTTTTTTTTTAACCGGAGAGAATGCCTTTACGCATACCACGCCACTCGGGGGAGCAGCGGGCTATGTGGGACTCATCACCGCCTCGGAATGATGGAAGTGAGGCGGAAAATACCCACTAAAAACTCCGGTCCCTTCTGCAAAGCGCCCCAAAGATGGTGCCGTGGGTCCTAAAAATATGTCCTCCACGACAACACCGGCGCGGCCTGGGCAGAACAGGCCCCTAACGTGCTCCCCCCCCCCCCCCCCCCCCCCCCCAGGGGGAAGTTATGGGAGTGGGAGTGGTTCGAAGGGAATGTCCACTCCCATCCGACGGGGACGGAGGTCCGTGCAATGCAGGAGGGGGTGCCCCCGCACCACCTGCCCTAGTAGTAAAGTACCTAAGTAAGGCACTTAACGGGCCCAACCCCCATTTTTAGAATACAATATTTTTATTTTCACAGCAAAGAAGACTATGTTCAGCAGTGCGATAGGCTGATGATGACGATGATGGGAGAAGCCCACATGGGCTTTTGGTACATACCTAAGCACAGATAAAACCTACTGCGGTCGAGGATATGTGGGTAGGTAGCAAACATATAAAAAAAATCAGTGGAATTGAGAACTCCTCCTTTTATGAAGTCAGTTAATAAGATGAATACCTACTTACATTAAAATAAAAACAGCAGTTGGTATTTGAACGTGACCTACTGTCTAAAAATAAGCATTGAGTTACGACTAAAACAAAAGAAATTGTCTACACAGGAACAGTTGGTCAATCGAGACACGTTTCAACATAAAATATTTCACACAAGATAATATAAACCCGATAGCGGCCCCTCGTTTTCGAGCGTAATCGTTTAATAATTAAAAATAATCCCTGGAAAATGTTGTCCGTAATTATTTTTCAGCTCGTGGCAACAGCTTTATAGGTATACAGACGTATTGAGTTCAAGGTCAATACTTATACGAGGTATAGTTGAAAGGGAAATTGTGAAATGAGTCTCTTTACAGAAACCCTACGCTTAAGGCTTGATTTCCTCCTACGCTGTACGGATGCATCGGTAGTACGCATACATGCATCATCTGACTGGCTCGGTGGCTCAATTGGTAGTGACCCCTGCCTTCTGAACCAAGGGTCGTGGGTTCGATTCCCACCCGGGACAAACATTCGTGTGATCAACACTTGTGTTTGTTCCGTGTCTGGGTGTTTATATTTGTATTTAAGTATTTATTTGTGGTACCTTCGTTGCTCGTTGCTCTGATACCCATACCACAAGTGCTTAAGCTACTTACAGCTAAGGATTGGAGCAATGTATTTTTTTTTAATATCACGCAACATCACATGCCTACATTGCTCCGATGTATGTGATGTTGTCTGATATTTATTTATTTATATTTTATATTTATTATCATCATCCTATCGTAGTCCACTGCTGGAAATAGGTCTTTCCAGTTGTTCGCCACTTTGGGAAAACAACTGGAGGCTTTACCGATAATTGCCACGCTGGGCACGTGGCGATCACAGAACGTAGTTTCTCGCTCGGATGACGCTACTGCCCGTCTAAACTCAGCCCAAGACTCAATTTGAGTCGCTTAGCCAGTGCAATTAGTTTTTTATTGAAGCTCAACATAATGGCTTCCCTACGCCTGATGGAAAGCGAAAAAGAAGCCCAAGTCGCTGTGACAACGGGCAAGTAACTTATCAGTTGCCACCGCCATGCCGTCTCAACCTTAACCGAGCTCCGGAAGCCCGACTCAATGGCAGAAACACGACCCGAAGGTCATTTGGCTGCGGTATTCTATAGTGCGGCTGCGGAGGTCCTTCCCCGGACGGGCAGCTCAATTCGAGCGAAGATTCGCTATGCCCTACCTCTCTTAATCAGAATTTGTTTTCCATGATTCCGTGGAAAATCCGGACAAGAGATTTGAAGGTTAATAATACCTAGTCCACGAAAGTATTTATACATGTGAACATATTTAAATAAATAACCCAAGACATGCCACGCTGGGCCACACAGCGCCATCTAGCCCCAAACTAAGCCGAAGCTTATACTATGGGTACTAGACAACTGATAAACTTACTTAAATACATTTTTTTTTGTAAATAAATACATAATTATACATAGAAAACACCCAGACCAATACAAACAGGCATGTTCATGCACACAAATAATGTTTGTAATGTGTGGGGATCGAACCCACGACCCGTGGCTCAGAAGGCAGAGGACACAACCAATTGAGCCACCGAGCCAGTCAAAATTTATTTACTAACCCACTTAATTTTGCTCATACTTTTTTTATAAGAGTATGGAGAGAAAGTACGAGCCGTAATTCCTTTTACCTATCAGCTAACCTTGTTGAATCACCTCGTGTTTGTGCTAACCAACAGTACACGAGCAAAGGACGTGATCTTGTCTAACCGCGCGGGATTTGATGCTCAGGAGAGTACATGCCAGAATCGGTAAACGATGTTTGGTCGTGATTAAGGGAGCGTCGACAAACAAAACAAATTCGGCGTGGGTACACACAGCCTGTTGGATTTTGTTCTACTTTTTGTAAAAGGGTTTTTCTGCTTCCGATCGTTTTGTTTGTTATTTGAACGAAAATAGAACACCTACCTATATGTTTATGCTTTCTGGCATATTTTTTAAACGTAACGTTTTGTATTTTGGAAACATAAATAAATAAAATAAATAAATATCAGACAACATCACATACATTGCTCTAATCCCAAAGTAAGTAGCTTAACCACTTGTGTTATGGGTATCAGAACAACGAAGGTACCACGAATAAATACTTAAATACAAATATAAACACCCAGACACGGAACAAACACAAGTATTCATCACACGAATGTTTGTCCCGGGTGGGAATCGAACCCACGACCCTTGGTTCAGAAGGCAGGGGTCACTACCAATTGAGCCACCGAGCCACATAGACAGTTCAAATTGTCTTTATGCAGTACTCAAGATCACAGAAGTTTTCAAGCAACAAGAATAGTTCGGATATATTTAAATTGTTCATTCTTTAACCCTTTAACCCCAAAAGGAAATGCGCTTAAAATCGTGAAACACTTGTAGAAACCCGAATGTGAATTCCCACACCGCTGCATTGGCTAGGAAAGGGGCTCGGAATGAAAGTAATTGGTTATCCCTTATCTATGGTAGACTGTCATATAAATAAAACAAAATATCGAAATACAACTCTTTATTAAAAATGAATTGAAACATCCATTTCGATACAGATACGGGAACATTTATAATGCAATAGAAATTATATTTTTACAATACGTTACCATAGAGATCCAAATAAAACATATCAATACTTTTAATTTATTAATACATACTTTTTTATTTTTACACACAATCTTATTTTGTAGTTTTAAGATAATACAGTTATGTTACATAGACATTTGGTCTCTTCCAAACCAAAACACAAAAAGCAAGTTGTAAGAGCTTAACTTCTAATTGTTCCTCATGAAACTTAATTTGAAACTTAAGTTACATGCATTATTTACATTTAATATAATTTCGCTAAATGTAGTACAAGTATTTCTATTTTATAATATTATTATAGACAATTCCAGTTTTACAATTACACCTACTTAGGTAAATAATTACAAAATCACGTTTCCTTTTAAAAGCATTTCATTTCAGTGCTATTCTTTTTCTAGTAATAATAACATTTTTATCTAATAGGTTTCAATAACAATTTTTTCGTCAGAATAATGTTATGTAAGGTTCCTTAAGAAGATTATTTAGAAGTTCTCTTAAATTTCGCTTCACGTTTTGAAATCTTTTATATCTGCGCGCCAGATACCGGTTAACAGTTTTGAATATCCAGACAAATATTTATAGCTTTGTCCAATTAAGCTGTAATTTTTTAAATCGCCAGATAAAGTTTAAGAAAATAATAAAATGTAATATAGACGTCATTTATCTCTTAATACATATTGATTTTTATCAATCGTGTTCCGTCTTCTTCATCTATCCATTGAAAGTTATTTGAAATAATACATGTTTGAATCGCGACAATGTTTTTCATTTAGTTAATTAATTAAAATGTCTATTGTAATAAAATATGTACAATATCATATAGCCATTACTAGGTATTCATACTTTTTAACAAGTTACAGTAATATACCTATTTATAAGCTACCTTTCGGTAGCAAGCTATATCACAAACGCGTTTAAATACTAGATAATAATAACATATCATTAATCACACTATTTTATTATATTTAATTGAAGCACAAAATTTATTATTCTAAAAATAGTTTTCTAGTCTAACTAGATTGTTATTATTACGACTACTATACAAATATATACATTTAATATCGGTTTAATATAACTGAACTAGATAGATAGTCATTACTCATTCCAATAACTCGAAATTTGCCGTTAAATTCCAATGGAAATTTAGCAATTAATGCAAATCTAATAAAATTCCTGGAGAGCAAATAATAGTCTAAGTCATAACAATATGAGTATGAGACGAATGTACCTAATATAAATGCTGACAGAAATGTATTAAAATGTGACATTAACATAAAGTTTGAACATATCAGAGCAGTTCACACTTAATACGCGTTCTGAATGTATATTCTAGCGCGGGGTTTAAAGGAACACGCTTGATTGAATTAGACAATTGCAATTAATGTAATTAAATAACATATATTTCTATGATCATCGTGCTCTTTTACAACGTCGACAATTTATATGTACAAACCAGATGAAATGCCCAACCAAATGTTCACTTCCCGTCATACTTATTCTTCTAAGAACTACACTTTTATCTTGTATGTTTTCTGGCTAACACGTCTCATGTCAGGCTGTTCACAAAAATATAGTAAGTAGTCATCACATCATCCCATTACATAGCACGAGATAACTCGAGGCACCTCATCTTACTTTCACTTCAATAGTCCTGCACGCTTGACTCTTAGAGCGGTCGTAGACAGACTGCTTCAAGCAGTTGCGAGCCGACTGCTTCAAGCCGCGAACAGAAATAGACATTCATACGCTGTCGTACACATGACCGCTAAGGCTCGAGAAGTCGCGGCCGCTTCTATAGTTCATTCGCGTTAAGAAAATAGTGACTCATCACCGACTGCCTAGAAATTATAATTTCTAGCGTTTTAATTGGCTAGTGGCCGGCAGTCGGTGATGAGTCACTATTTTCTTAACGCGAATGAACAATAAGCTAACCGCGCGGTCGCGGCTTCAAGCAGTCTCGACTTCTTGAAGCAGTCCGTCTACGGCCGGGCTTAAACTAACACGTTCTAGAACTGTATTACATAAGGCATTCTATAGACGAATCAGCGCAGCTAAGAGCAGGGTGATTGTGTTTATCATAAATGATGCGGCCAGTGGTGCTGATTCCCCGGCAGCGGCTAAAGCGCTGGCGGCCGCTTCGACGCACTGTCTGTACGCCAGATGCTCTAAGCACGTGATCGCGCAGAAGTGTTGGTGTGCGCACGCGCCGTCGCAGTTCTCGTTGCTGTCGTATCTGACTGTGTATGCTCGGAGGTACCTAATGGAGAAAATGTTTTGATCATGTTCAAATATAATTTGTCTCATTACTCTGAAAGTAGCATTAAATGTAAACATTATCATTCTAAGACTACGCAGTAAAGATTGCATCTTGACGATTACCCTGGTGGAACGTGATCGGATTTTATTTCTCTGAACTGGTCAGATTCCTCATGATATAGGTATATAAACTTTTTTTTTATAGCGAAAGGCAGAAGGCAGACGACTATGCGACCCTTAATACGGTAGCTGCTGCCTATGGCTTTAGCTGCTTAACTGTGAAGAAAGAGCTATACCTACTTACAACACATTAATCACGTAGTTTGGTGGTAGCGGGAAAACCTCTATCAAAATTCTTCATTGACGCTTACCTGTAGAACACAGTGGTCTCATGTGCAGCGCCTATCCTGAGCATGGATTTAGCTTCTGCCTTACTGTGAGGAAAGAATTCTCCATAGAACAGAAGCTTAAACTTTCCTCTATTGAAAGTTTGTATCAATAGGCTTACTTGTAGAAAACAGTAGTCTCATATGGAGCGCCTATCCTGAGCTTGTCGGCTAGATTGTGGAGCGACACAGCCGTAACCTCGTGAACGCCGTAGTACTGCGTCAGATTGTACTCAGCTGTCCACTCAGCTGCGCCCGCGTTGCGATTGGCAGCCGCAAGGTCTAGGTAGTATTGGGTGTAGTCTAGTACCTGGAATAGAGAAGAGTTTTAATTTCGGAAATCTGGATCTGACTACTTGGACATGTTATGCCATTCATGTCATTGAAAGCAGGATTCTGTCATCACCGTGACGTCAATTGTCAGTGGTGCTTCTTCATTTGAAACGAGTTTACCGAATCTGTTAATTATAGTGAAGCCTTTTCAAATGACCTTGACAACTACGAGTAGAAGCAGATCATTTTTTTTAAACGACAATATACTCACTTTTCCATTAATAGTGTCAAACTTGTACAGCCTAAGGCCAGGGTTGGACGAGCCACCCGGGTCTCGGTGAGGACTCACAGATGGAGCCAGCAGCGCCCACGACACCGGTCGATCTAGATATAACAAACATTAATTTAATAAAATGAATAAGCCGGGCCACTGGGCCTGTACATACAAATGCACCACACATACATTATTATTGTTCAACATAAACACATACATGTACAACATAAATCGGCTCTGGCTCAATTTTATACGCAAGCTCTTAACAACCGCCACTCACCATTATCGTAAATGACCCTGAAGGTATCTGCGTGCAGGTGTCCGAAGAACTGTCCGGCAATGATGCGCGCGTGCTTCCTCACCATCCGGAGGTACTTCGCGTTGGCGTCCGGAGACGTGTCGTACGCGTACCGGGAGTCCGAGCCTGGCGCCGCGTGGCCCACTATATACACCTGTGGGAAAGTCACCAGCTGTTCAAACGTCGAACGTCAATCGAAGGTATTTAAAATTTGATTGACGTCGATTTGGTCAGAGATGGCATTGCCTGTCTAATACATTGCGGGGGCGTTGTGATTTTTCTACAGTATAAGCCCCCTGTCGACATGAGCGACGACGTTGCTCGTTACCTCCAGTACAACGATGAAACCAGTGATCAGAAATAATATACAGTGATGAGTGTCTCCGAGTGACAGTTTTCTACACCAGTCATAATATCTTCTGCCTAATAAAGTCAGGTTTCGGGTCATCATCATCAGCCTCTAACACTGGACATAGGCCTTTCCCATTGGTCGCCACTTTGGTGGAGCCTGGGCTTCTCTCGTCCACCACCGGCCGGCCGTCCTGCGCAAATCGATACTCCACCTGGTCTGAGGGCGTCCTACACTTTTGAATTTGTTACTGTTGAAACCAGTTGAGAAAATCTGCCGAAATATAATATTTTATATACTTTTTTCGTCACCGCGCGGATAAAGTATACAAAACACTATACTATACCTCGGCAGTTTTTTTTCAACTCCGGGTGGCCATTAAAGTGCATTAAGGTGTTACTACTTGTACTTACATAATTTAATAAACACTAACTTAAAATGCTGCTTTTAAAATTAACTTACCTACCGTTTATAATAGCGTAATATGAAGACACACACGTCAATGTGTTAGTCAAAGTCAAAGTCAAAATAATCTTTATTTGTATAGGTTTTTATGAAAAACACTTACAAATCGTCGAAGCTACCACCGGTTCGGAAAGCAGCGTTCTACCGAGAAGATACCGGCAAGAAACTCGTGTAGTTGCTCTTTTCAAAATGGTGTTTACAATATTATTATCACATTCATACCTACTTTTAACTACGACCACGTCATACAGTCTGGGGCCTTACAAAATTAATTATAAATTAGATTTTAAAAAAAAATTAACCTTAACATACTCTATATAGGGCAATCAGGAGTAGACCAGTCTCCAAGGCAGCACCTGTTCACAAGTATGACGTGTGTACCAGCCATCGCTACATTCAACCATATTTGAGGGAATGTAACGACCCGCCACACAGCGCCACCACCCCAGAAACATTTTAGTGAGCATGACTAATTGACTAGTCCAGTTACCCCAATATAAAATATTTGGCAAAATCATAAAACCAATAAATGAATAAATTAACTGAAGGACGTAGCTCACATAGAATAGAAGTTACATATGACTCTATATAAACAACCAATGAAATGGTTATAATTTTATTATGATAAAGTGCAGGCGAGCAGCATCCGCTTATTTGGCAGTTGACCATACAGTCTTATCACTTAAATAGTCTTCAATTCTGTAATAACCAGACATCCTTTAATATATAATTTAAACTTTTGTATGGGTAGATCAATTAATGTTGTATTTAAGTAGGTATACCTATACATACATAACATTATGCCTTTCTGCCAAAGGGGTAGAGAGAGACCACGTCCTTCCATTTGCAAACGATCCTGGCACACAACTACTGCTTGTGCTCCACATTCGTCAATCTCTTCATACATAAACACTTTCATGCATGTATACTTATAATCATCGTTAATTGCGATATTCAGAACAAAAGTAAATAATCACTTTGGAATCGTTTCAATGTAGGTAAGTAATGTTCTCTTATGCCTTTATTCATTGTAACGAACCCTAACTTTAAACTTCCCTTTTTATTTTATAAAAAAGCTAATTTATCACACAAACTGTAACAGACGGCATTAAAATGCGCACACGCAAATAAATTGAATTTAAATCCCTAGATTTGCGTCGGGTATTTGTTGGGGAAAACAAATTGGATTTTTCCGCACAACCTTGTATATTGTCCTGTGAAGCCACCGTATCCATACTGAACATATGTAACTGAATTGTTAAGTCCGTGTGTCTGTAGGATGAATTAATTTACATAATCAATACATGTTTCAAAACAAGAGATAGATATTCCTTAGAGCACATAGCAAAAAGCATTAGTGGAAAACACATTAGAAACTATAAATATATATCAGACAACATCACATACATTGATCAGACCCCATAATAAATAGCTTGAGCACTTGTGTCATGGGTATCATAACAACGAAGGTACCACAAACGTATATTTAAATACACAAATATAACCACCAGAAGCACAAAGAAGAAACACAAGCTTTTAAAGCACGAATGCTTATCCAGGGTGGGGATCGATCTCACGATCTTTGAGAAGCTTCATAAAACTGGGAAGTCCTTCGTCGGATTAGGTACTAAATTATACAATAAGCTACCAGAATATGTTGTTGAATTGCCCACTCATAAATTTAAAGCATATCTAAAATCATTACTAATGAAAGGAGCTTACTATAAAGTAGAGGATTTTAAGAACGACAACATTCCTTGGATTGCAGATTCTTAGTCAACACTCCTATTGAATTGTATAAACTCAATTTATAGCTTTGCATTGTATAAGTTTAAATTTTTTTATTTATAAACGTTGTAATACAAAAATTGTAAGAATTTTGGCGATGAAAAAGAGTAACTATCGAGTTTCTTGCCGGTTCTTCTCGGTAGAAAACGACCTTCCGAATCCGGTGGTAGATTCATTGTTTGTACTTGCATTATTGGACGATTCATAAGTGCTCGTCATGAGCCTACTTGAATAAAGATATTTTTCATTTTCATTTTGGTTCAAAAGGCCTTCTATCAATTGAGCCACAGGGCTAGTCATTAGTCCAAAAGAAATTTTTCATAGTACAAAATTCGCCGCTAAGTGGTCGCATGCTCGGCGGGTAAGCCCTACCACCGGCTTTGGAACTGAAGAGCTGCGTGTTAAAAATACCAAATTTCCTCACCAACGTAAAACCTACAAAGATACAATGTGACTGATAGGCGTACCCCCAACAGTGACGTCTATCCATCGCCCTCTCAACCATATTTCACATTTTTCCGAAACTCAACGGCTCGATAAAATATTCAAATCCAAAATGAAACCAGGAACGTGTACATTTGCAACTCATCCCAATTTTTTATTCAATTGTGCTCGCAAAGCAACGCAATATCTCATAAAATAAACTTTGTTGTTACTCTGTGCGTTATGTACATGTTGCTGAGGCTACATTAGCGGGCTACGGCGAATATTCTCGTTGAAGCAATGAATGCGGGTAAGTCGTTGCAACGCACATTTACATACGATCTAGCAAGTTACAAACGCATACACGTATGCAACGCACTTGTAATTCCCTTGGTGTATTAAGTGATGGCATTGGGTTGAAGTCTTTTATTGTAGACGTATGTAGGTTTCAGGCAGACTCGGGTAGTTTGGTAAGTGGGTGTGTGTACCCTTGTTGTGCTCTGTATCGTTCAAATGCTTATCGCTTGACTGTATGGTTTATTACTTATGTTGTGTTACAAATACACGTTTTTTCTTTCTTTCTTTTAAGTGATCACTTTTGTTTGATCACCATGGTTAGAAGATAATCTCAACTCCAAACATTAATTTACTACACATGTCAACAAAATCCAATGATTTTGCCACTGGCCTCGATTGGTATAGTTACACCACTGATCGGACCTCGATGTTATAAACAAGCGCGCCAATGCGACACAAATCTTCGTCCGCTAATGTAGCCGCAGCATAACATAATGCATTGTTACCGCAGAATATCCATCCATTGTACTTTTAGCTGTATCAAATTACTTTATTTCCGTTAGTACCTAGTATAGTGTAGAATAACCAGTTGAATAGAGATTAAATCGCGAAATAAGTCGAATAGTAAATCACGCGAACGTAATCGTAATTCGTTCCAGCTGTAAATATTTACATAAACTTTAATCCTAGGTCTTGTACTTACACTTTGTTACACTGTATCACTTTTAGACCTAAGATTTTTAGAAAACACCCTTTTAGGGTTCCGAAGCCATAGGTTAAAAACGGAACTACATTACCTAACGCGTACTAAAACTTCTTGTCTTCTGTCCATCTGCAAGAGCTAGACAGTTAAAATTAGCTACATAATTCACATAATAATTACTATGTATTTCTGTAGCCATCTAAAAAAACAAATAATAAAAATAAAATAAATATTATAAGGGGGGTTCCCATAAAACAAACGCGACATTTCCCTTTTTTGTTGCATTTTTTGTTCGATATCAATAGTTCGATGGCAACATGTAAGCACTTGGAATATTCGCAAAATACTCGATTCGCAAATTCTCTGAAATGCCTGAAATATTAAGCTAATATAAAACAGAAGAAAATAAGGCGACCAATTGTAAGGTCTGCAAGAAGCTGTTGGTGGTGAAAAAAGAATCAAAATGTTAACTACCTACGATATTACAATGATAATAATCCATCTCAACCACTTTTATGAATTGTACACTTACATTAACATACACGAAGCAGCGACTTTATCAAATTATTTAGCTAAGCTTTACCAAAAGCTGTTTTAGCACTCATATTTTTATAAGACTATTTCTTAACTTAACGAGATTGAAGTTAACAGAAAATGTGAGTTATTTATTTACTTGATATTTGCCCACCGTAAGATAAGATGAAAGAAATATTATATTTTACAGTAAGTGAGATTTCAGTAGACCGTACAACATTATACTCGTGAGATCATTAAGTATTCACTCGTGAACTGAACCGAAATATCTCCTATAAAGGTTTTGATTTCAGGCATTTTTTTTCTTTTTCGTCTAGACTAGAAAGTTCTTTCATAGCTTTTTCTGTGATCATCATAATAGCCTATCGAATTCCACTGCTAGGCATATGCCTCTCCAGTTGTTCGCCGTTTTAGGCAAATATCTGGAGGTTTTACCAATAAACTCCACGCTGCACAGGCGGATTGGCGATCTCTGGGCGAAGCTTCTCGCTTCGATGACGCGGCCCGTCATCGGCCTGTGGAATTTACGTAACAATCGCCTAGTTTGATTTGATAGAACCTCGTTTGTTATTTGGCAGGATGCGCCACGGGCAGGTGAGGGTAGCTTGGAGAGAAAAGATTTTAGAGTTACATCCCAGAGACAGATTACTTATTATAAGCCTTTTAAAGTATCTAATATTTATAAGGTACACTAAACTTAGATGTTCAGTTTAAACGGGTTTGCCGCGCTATCGAAAAAAAAAGATTTGGTGAATAATACTTCGGTACTGAATTTTAGTAGATCTCTCTTATTTTGTTTAATGAAATATTAATTAATAGCCGATTAAATCTCATCGGGTCACCCAAAAGACTATAGGTCGCTCCCTTACATTCCGTACATAGTTGAGCATTAACAAATTTTAATATTTCAAACACATTCTTTTTCTCCTTACATCTAGACTACAAAGTTCTTTCATAGCTTTTTCTATGATTTGTTGATATTACAGCGATGTTTATTTGAGTCACGTGGCGAATACATTACGCCGTCCTGACGTACGGTTTTTATCTACTCTGTGTCAGTGCTGTGGCTAGAGTCGTGCGTCGGTTCGGTAACGAAAATGTTTCGGGTTTCGGTTTAAGACAACAGTTTGGTGCAAAAAAGAAAACGACCAATATGAAAAAAATTTACGTCTGAATTTCAGCCGCATCGGTCAATCTCTAAAGATACTAAAAGTAAACTAAATACCTACACAAGAATATTAAAATGTAAAATCGTATGCGCAGCAAATCTAGGTGCAATCTTTGTTGCTTCACTAATTATGATCCGACGGACGATAGTTCGACACGACCGGAGAGAGATCAGTCGCATGACCAACAACTTAGCGTGCCGACGTACCACAAAGTCTCGAGCCCCAGTGGACAGTAATTTGCATAGATACGGGTACCTCAGAAGCATAAGGCCGAACCCGTGCCTGTTCCGGCCAGCCACATCTATGACTTGTCATTTGACAAGCGACTGGCGCCCTGTTCGAATATACGAACTAAAATACGTCAAAGTCGATTTTCAACAATTTAATTGATATATTAGTACACGGGAGGGACAAATGAGAGGGATTTATGGGGCAAAAATACACGACCCGTTCAACGAACGATCGTTTTCGTTTTTTGTAGTAGGGCCCCTGGTATCGATTCTCTACGACCACTCATGTCCCACATAGTCCGACTGGATATTCTTTATTTCATAAATTTTTAATTCTCAATAACCGTACCCAAAACCGATTGACTCAGTTTCGTTTCCTTCTCAACGTTACTCGGACGTCCCTATTCCCTCCCATTTGTTACCCTGAGTTATCGTTGCCCTATTGAAATGATTCATAATTGTGGATGCGGAAACCCCTGCCCGAGGTAGTGGCTGAATCTAATGTAATACAAAGCAAAACCTTCCAGATACGAACAATAAAGACGAAGTAAACGAGCCGTATGCTATAATAGCTGTCGGTTACTACTGTTAATTGCCTTTAGACTATTGGTAGTTAGAGATATCTGATAATAGATACGTTTAATTAACTGTTTAACAATACAATTCTGTGTTCCTTTTATATTAAGGAACATGCATGACTTTTTTGTGGATTTATTGAGATCTTATATCTTCCAGATACATAAATATCGAAGATTTTTTAAACCATCTTTTCTTTTAAGCGAGTTATAAAGTGTTAAACGTTATTGCCTAGATAGAGAGATCCGACGTGATGGATGACGTCACGTACCGTGCGCGCCATACAAACTCCATAGAAAAATCTGTTTCGCGTGAGAGAGACGGATATATTTACTTTCAACGACTGTATCTCGCCCATTTTTCAACCAATTTTGATTTTGTTTTCACTGTTCGTAGTATATTTTTATCTATTTTACGATAAATTAGTAAATACATACATAAAACTATTTTTCATGCATATTCCCTATTGTTATATTTTTGGATATACCTGCTCGTAAGTAGGTATTTAGTAAATTCATGGAAGTATCAAGTACTAAATTTCAACAGTATAGTTACGGAAAACTGAGGCTGTGACATACGGACGGACAGGCGAACAAGACGAATCTTTATGGGTTTTTTTTGCCATTCGTCATCATCACCATCATCAGCCTCCGCTGGACATAAACGGCCTCTTGGACATAATAGGCCTTCTCCAAGGACAATAGACATTTAGGGTCCTTAGTCACCATGCTTGGCAGGAATTGGTGCCTGCAGTAGGTTTTATTTGGACCCAGGTATTAGTGATATTCTCTTAGTCCTCTTCTATGACACGTCCACACAAAAACCATTATTACCTTAGAACAAGTTTTTACTAATTCTCATTACTGGGTAGTTTAGTTGGTTAGTCGCTATGGTCGAAGTCCGATCCTCCTGACCATATTTCGTATTATAAATAGACGAATAAGCCACAAAGGGGGATGCAAGGGAGCGGCCTATCATCTTTTCGCTTCAAGCCAACCTCACCTGCCCGTGGTGCACCCTGCCGAACAACAAACGAGGCGCTAGCGACCGACTGGTGGCGGTATAACCATCACAATTGAAGGCGTAGCTAAATACAACAAAACCGATGACGGGCAGCAGCGTCACCGGAGCGAGAAGCTACGCCCTGCGATCGCCAACCCGCCTGCCCAGCGTGGCGATTATGGGTATATCCTCCAGATGTTTGCCCAAGTGGCGAACAACTGGAGAGGCCTATGTCCAGCAGTGGACTGCAATAGGCTGATGATGATGATGATGAATAAGCCACATTTGTTAGTTCACATAATATAAATTTGTTCGATATTCATGCCTTGCAGCGTCCAACCAAAACAGACGCCTGAAACCCTCCCACCACCGCCCATTCGTAAGAAGTGCAATAAATCTCCGTCTCTCACCAAATAAAAGTCAAACAAAATATTCACGGGCCAGCTTTTAAAAATTACTTTCCACAGCTATTTGGAGGCGATTAGATTAACGAGTTTCTAATCTGTAATTTATTAGAGCGATGGCGGCAGCGGATTTCCCCCGGCCTGTTCCGGCGGCTAGTTATGAGACCGCCATTGCATTACAGGCCGCTTGTTTAGATAAACACGCTAGATTTTCAGAGAAAATAGTGGAGCCGGGTGTGGTTTTGAGAGGGGAATGTACGTACATGGAAACGGCTGGGGTGTGTTTGTCAAAACGAGAGGCGGAACGTGTAAAAGGATGTATATTTTTTGTTTTAAATTACGGAACCCCCTGAAAGTTTTTACTCAACATATATATATAGTGGTATAGCAAAGAGAAGCCCAAGTCGCTGTGGCTAAACAAGTAACCAAATTAATCACTTATCAGTCGCTACCAAGAAGCAAATTTGCTCCGTGGTTGCTACCGTCTTCCTGGCCTGAAAGATACCTAGGTCTATACACCGATGAATACCGAAATGCGACCAAAGTCACTTCAAGGGTGTTCTGCTGAGTGGACGATGGTCGCCAGTCCGTAAGGCTAAGCTACGGTAAGGCTGAGAAGCTGAAGGCTGACTTTTACGACAGCCATAGGAATGAACGGGGCGATAATTTGTATTCTTTTGAAAAAAAGCAGTTGGGAACTAGAAATATGCCGGTTTTAAAACTATTAGCTAGGATTTCACATCAACTGAGAAAACATGATGCTAGGGGGTCAGTTTCCGTCGCGACGCCCCTATATATCGGAGCCCTAGGCTGCGCCCAACCTTGGCTTTTTTTAAAGAGGGGAATGCATTAGGCACCTTCATGCCGTCTCCGGGGGGAGGCGGCATGGTGTGTGGGACTCACACCTCGAAAAAGGGAGGGCATACCCACTAAACCCCCCTGTGTCGCCAGTGGGCAGCAAGTTGTACGGACATGGGTAGCGCCGAAGCATACGGCCACATCCCTGCCTGCCCTGGCCAGCCGCAGATAATAAGTGGCACTCCTGGTCCGGGGAGGGCAAAACCCCTGCCCCCCGATCCGGGGAGCAATAAAGTGCTCCCCGGGCGGACCTCGTGCAACGGTGTAACTGCACCCACCACACCGTTACGCCCCTATGAGTGGATCGCGCCCCCGCACTCACCACTCGGGGCACGAAGGAGAGGCTCAGAGGGCATACGAGGCGCCCAACCTTGGCCTACTCTAACGCCACTACTGTACTCACCATTTCCATATTGGCTGTGGCCTTATCTAGCACAGCGTCCAGCCACTCCCACTGCCTCTTGGCCTGGGCACTGCTGGACTCCCTCACGCTGAACAGGTTCGTGTTCAGGGCCACTATCCTGAGCTTGCTGTATGACTGCTCTATTGTGTAGTATCCACCTGGAACAAAATTGTTAGACGTTAGTAAAATAATACAGTAAATATTTCTTATGGGGATGTAAAGGAGCAGCCTATCATCTTTTCGCGATCTTATCATCTATTTTTTTCTAGAGGGGATTGCATTAGGTTCATGCCACCTCCGGGGGGAGGTGACATGGTGTGTGGGACTCACACCTCCCGAAATGGGAGGGTATACCCACGAAACCCCCCTGTGTCGCCAGTGGGCAGCAAGTTGCAGGGACACGGGTAACGCCGAAGCATACGGCCGCATGCCCTGGCCAGCCGTAGATGACAAGCGGCCGGCACTCCTGGTCCGGGGAGGGCAGATACCCCTACCCCCGACTTCCGGGAAGTAATAGGGTGCTCCCCGGGCCAAGATCCAAGATCGCTGCAGCCACACCATTGCAAGAGGGACCTCTTGCAACGGTGTGGCTGCAGCGATCTTGGATCTTATCATCTAAAGCTAACCTCACCTGTCAATCCCCCAATTTCAATTAGAAAGGACGTGGAAAAACACAGAAATGCCCTGCGTTTTACAACTGAGATTAACAAGAGTATTTCTGTCTGTTATTTAAGATATCACACTTTATGTAACAGTTAAGACATTTTTGATCACTTCTTCTTTTCGTAAGAGAACATATTTGTGCATAGCCATCGGCAATCCCGAGGCATGTCACATTTAGTGGCTTTATGAAATGTGCGCTGTGATAGAGCAACGAATACACTTCATCATTATTAATCCAAATAAAGTTGCCTTCTTGCCATTATGTTTCACAACAAGATTGTTTGAAACAGTATCTTGTTCGTTCCAGTTCATTTTATATCCGTAATCTCCTAAGATATTTCTGAAGATTACCTTTTTCAGACTAATAGCACGATCCCGGCCATAATGATACCTTTTAGGTGAAATTATGGAGTTGTTAGCGATTCTCGTATTACCTTGGTAAATTACTTAACGTTATTTGAGCTTGTTTCGACAAAAAAGAAACCTAATTTAAAGGTAAAAAGTAGCCTTAGCCTAAATCAACCTTTCTGCCAATGGCCTAATTAGATCTACATTGCTGAAACAAGCTAGTTTGACCTACATCAGCAGCGCACATAATATGTCCCCACAGAGGGTCTAGACCCTTAACTAGGCCCTAGTTAAGGGTCTAGACAGACTAAGGCGATAAAGCCCTAAGTGAATCATGCTGGCTAAGTTCGTTATGCTGTATGCATTCCACTGCTACTGTGGGGTACAGGTCTCTCCAGGTATTCGCCCCTTTGGGCAAGCACCCAGAGGTTATACCGATAATCGCCACGCTTTGCAGGCGAGTTGGCGATCGCAGGGCGTAACTTCTCGTTTCGGTGACACTGCTGCGCCTTCATCAGCCCACACAACTACGCCTATCATCGTGGTGGCTATACCGCAACCATTCGGTTGCCAAAGCCTCGTCTGTTATTCTGCAGGATGCACCTCGTGTAGGTGAGCCCGGCTTGGAGCGAAAAGATGATGGATATGATGGCTCCCTTATATCTCATGTATTATTACATACCTATTTTTGTTAATGATAGAGGGGCAAACGGGCCTGAAGGTCACTTGATGGTAAGTGATCACTTCAGCCCATAGACACCGCAATACCAGGGGAGTCACAGGTTATATGATATGATGCTTGGTATGTTTCTCCACATTGACATGATGACCTAGTAGGTTATTAACTTGTAATGCACATTCATAAGAAAGCGTGGTTTCCGGATTTAGAATAGGACTACCCCATCTCATCGTGGGTCTCATGTCTGTCAGGACGTCTTCAGGCAGATGATGACAAAAGCTTACCATTCTGGAACGTCTGCAGTGCCTCCAACGGGAGCCAGTGCATCCAGAGGTTGGTGAGGCTGGCGGACGGCGCGGGGTCCAGGTGGCCCAGCACCGGGAACACGAAGTGCGAGCTGAAAGTCTGGCTCAGCAGCTCCGTCATGTTCCTGATCGCCTGGTTCTTGGCTTCCTCGTTGCCGGTGTAACGGGCTGCTATGATGTCCCTGAAAATTTGGTTAACGTTAGTTTCAATATAAACAAATGGTAAGAAAGAAAGAAAGAAAATCAGTTTATTTGGTGCCACACATCACAAATTATGAAACATACATATTATTAAATTACAGTGACAAATATTAAAAAAAAGAAAAAAAAAACACAAACAAAACAAAAATAAATAAAAAGAAGAAGATCACAACAAAACGGTTATACATTATGACACGGCAAATACAAGTGGGCGCAATAAACGAAACATCATACACTCACAGACAACAACAATACAGAAAAAAAAAAAATTAAAAAAGAAAATGGATGCCGGCTTTACATAACAACTAAAACGCTACTCGTGGTTAAATAAATCGAATCATTATATAGAAATTAATTGAAATAATATATTGTATATGTGTGCGGGCAGCCAAAAAGGTGCCACTCAGCATTTGTCTTAGTGCGTTTAGCACTTGGACGCTGATTTTCAGTGACACCAGTCGGAGAGAGAGACAGAATAATAGATAAAATACAATACAATTTGATATACAATTTGAGATACATAAATAGCTTTAAATAAGTATGAGCAAATGAAATAAAAGTGTATACGTCACGTGAATAACAATATTATGTTTAAAAGTATATTACCAGTGAGTGGTAAGTGATATCATCACCATCATCATCAGCCTGCTAAAGTCCACTGTTGGACATAGGCTTCCCCCAATAACAATTGCACTTTCTAGATACGTTTTTACCCTGCTTGTATGGTATGGTATTCGTCGTGATATCTGTTTGAAGATGACGAAACCCTAAAGAGAGAAAGGATTTCACTGGGACCACAGCACAAACTAGACGTCATCAGCGGACTCGATGTCATCAGCCCAACGGTTTTCGTGCACCACGTCTAGCTAAAGTCTACTCCAAGACTCGGTCTGTTCCACAGATTGTCGGTTCAACTACGCTGTGATAGTATAAAAATTAACTACCAAGGTTACCACTTACCCGGTCCACAGCACAAACTCGACGTTCTCCGAGTGGCGCGTGCGCATGTACCTCGCAGCGGACTCGATGAGCTCCAACGAGCTGTCGCACGAGTAGTCTCCGAAGCGGCCCAGGGCCCTATGGTGCCCTGAGCTACCCCGCTCATCAGCTCTTCGACAATCTGTAACAAAATATATTGGTGATACAATCGTCCTGCACTTCACTCGGTAGGACTCACAAAAAACCAGCGGCGTCGCTTCTAGAATGAGACCCTTATATTTTGGACTTGGGATGTAAGGGAGCGGCCTATCATCTTTTCGCTCCAAGCCAACCACACCTGCCCGTGGTGCATCCTGCCGAATAACAAACGAGGCGCTGGCAACCGACTGGTGGCGGTATAACCATCACAATTGAAGGCGTAGCTAAATACTAAAAACCGGTGACGGGCAGCAGCGTCACCGGAGCAAGAAGCTACGCCCTGCGATCGCCAACCCGCCTGCCCAGCGTGGCGATTATGGGTATATCCTCCAGATGTTTGCTCTAAGTGGCGAACAACTGGAGAGGCCTATGTCCAGCAGTGGACTGTAATAGGCTGATGATGATGATGATGATATTTTGGACGTCGCAATAACGGCTCGGTCTCATGGTCCTGTTTTTTTTTATTCATTATGGGTTTTCGCTTGGCCACAATTCACCTGATGTTAAGTGATATTGAAGCCTACGATGGAGCACGCTTACCCAGAAAATACCGATTCACTCTCGCCTTGACCACCTTAAGATTATATGTCTCCGGAAACAAAGAGTCCGGCAAGGAGTTCCATTGTTTTTATCTTTGTGTGTTTAATGATACATTTACGCGCTTGTGGAGACTTGGCAAGCTTCTACAATACAAGCATGTGAACGGAGTGTCTGAAGTGGCCTGTGTGAGCGTGCGAGAAAGCACTATGATGATCCGAAGGGATTCTACTTTAAAAAAAAGCTCAAACGACACACAAACGTTTGTAACAGCTTGGAGCTTGTAGAGGTTTAAGAGAGGTAGAGCATAGCGAATCTTCGCTCGTATGGAGCTGCCCAACCGGGGAAGGACCTCCACCTCCACCCTATAGAATACCTCAGCCAAATGACCTCCGGGTTGTGTTTCTGCTGGTGAGTAGGGTCTCCGGAGCTCGTGGGGGGTTAGGGTTGGGCCGGCATGGCAATGGCAACTGACAGGTAACTAACCAGTTACTTGCCAGTTGTCACAGCGACTTGGGCTTCTCTTTCCATCAGGCGTAGGGAAGCCATTATGTCGAGCTACTATTAAAAATAAGAGGCTTGCCAAGTCTTCACAAGCATGAAAAAGTACTATTAGACACTGAAATCTATTTACCTAATCTATTCACAGAAACAAAAAGTTTTATTTTGACTCATTAAACTGCTACCTACACTTTTGAAACAATAAACGCAAGCTTATTAGTACCAAAAGTCGATTCAGTTCGTAAATAACAAAATGTTCACTCATTTTCGCCGTTGTAAAACGTAGTACTGAGCATAATAAATTTATTAAGCTCACCAAATTAACTAAATACACCCTCTTATTACCCTCACTGAAAGGCAACATTTTGGCAAGTTATTTCGAAATATGAAACACATTTTCCTATTCAATTCCGGTTTTTGAGTACATAAAAGCAGCAAAATGCGATGCGTACTCGTAACACACTTAGTTCAGTGAAGGACTATTTCACATAATACATACTGGTTATTGTTGTGAAATGTTACAATACATTATAACGTATAATATGTATTTATTTACAAAAAAAAAGTATTTAAGTAAGTTTATCAGTTGTTTAGTACCCACAGTATAACCTTCGACTTAGTTTGGGGCTAGATGGCGATGTGTGGCCCAGCGTGGCATGTCTTGGGTTATTTATTTATTATTATTATTTATCTGTATGAAAATATTACTCGGCGAGCTTAAAGGGCTATGCTCATATTGCTCATGTCTATGCGGGATGGAATCGGAAAAGAGGTAATGGTGTTTTGTGGAACCAACTTCCTGCGATAGTCTTGCCGAACGGTTACGACTTGGGAATCTTCAAGAAACGAGCGTATTCATATTTAAAAGGCCGGCAGTGACCCCAAACTCGATTTGAATTGCGGGTGTCCATGGGCGGTGTCTACTGCTTACCATCAGGCATCACACGTCAGTCGCCTCTCGCATAAAAAAATGAGGTGATTCGACAAAGAACTAAGTGATCGACATAGCTCATCAGATTAGTAAGCTAAAGTCGATACTCCGATGAGTACCTAGTAAGTTTACATGCGGTGTTTACTTAAAAAGGTTACACTTAATTGGTAAGAAAAACACTGGTAGGTACAACAAAATAAATAAATGTATGTTTTCCCGGGTGGAGATTGAACTCACGGTCCACGGTTCACAAGGCAGGCTTTTATTTCAGCAACAAAACTTGTTGAATGTGAATGAGCCGGGCATTAATATTCCATAAATTCAGGTCCATAAATTGTATTCTTTAAGCAAATATCGATCCTGATGTTTGGTAATGAATGGAAATTATATTCGTTTCGAGAGAAAAATATTGTTTTTCCATTATAGGAAATTTATTTATTATGGTAAAAGGATATAAGTATATGTCTGGGTTTTGAACCCGAGATCTTCAAGTCCAACATTGAACTATCGAGGTAATCAACATACATTTAGTAGCCGAAATTTGAACTAACGCCCGCCAAGTATACAAAATGTTAACTTTGACAATCTGGATTATTATTTTTGTGTTTGAAAGGGTGGGTCATACTTTCTAGTTGGTCATATTATCATCATTTTGAAGTTTTTTTTTACATATTTCACCGCGTCCGTCAGCCTCACCCTGAAGGCCCACTGAGATGCCGTTTCACGCCCCGCCTAAAGAACCCAGGATTGTCAGAGGAAGGAAACACACGAATTGGCCATCTGATTAGTGATTAGGTACCATCATTCTAACAAAAATACCCTAATTAAATCTTTAAATGAAAACGTAAAAATGTTCCAAAATACATTGTCCTCCACAAGCTTTTCATTACTGAAATGTTATAAAAGTTCCGCATAAAGCATTTGACTTTAAAATAAACAGTCCTTTTTGAAGGCAGATCAAAGTTACACGATGCTAGGCACATAAAAGCACATTTATTCAACTTCATAAACAGACTGCAGAGATGTTATGTAAATCGGTTTACTGCAGAAGCGTATGTGGAACACATTAAACATTTTCAGCCGTATCTTTATCTAGAAATATCGTCACTTACTATAGGTTAAAAAACCTATATTAAGAGTGATGTTTACTGCACTCATGCCTACCCAATTCAGGTAGGTATATTATGTATGTCTTTTAAACATCATTATCAAAATCCACAGCTGGACATAGGCTTTCTCAATTGTTCGCTACTTTGCACGATCGTGGGCTTCTCGTATCCGCATCGTCGCACAAAATCCAATGCAAAATGTCAAATTTTCATTATTATTACATTAACATGAGCACTATGAACAGTGACTGATAAAACAAAATGTACCAGGAGCACATAGATACGTAGGGAGTATTTTCTACGTCTATACTGTTAGGTTGCATTAACTTACATATAGGTAGCTAAGAAGATACATTTTCTTAAAAACAAAATTATGGTTTTTAACTTTTTACTTATTTATGCGCTCCTGGTACTTTTCACTCAGAAATTGATCTTGTTACGGTGACAATTTCATCATCATCATCATCAGCCTATTGCATTCCAGCTAGGCATAGGCTTTATGTCAAACATCTGGGATACCTATAATCGCCACACTGGGCAGGCTGGTTGCCGATCGCAGGGCGTAGCTTCTCGCTTCTGTGACGCTGCTGCCCGTCATCGGCCTGTGGTATGTAGCTACGCCTTCAATTGTAATGGTTATACCGCCACCAGTCGGTGGCCAGAGCCTCATTCATTATTTCAGCAGAATGCACTACGGGCAGGTGAAGATGGTTTGGAGCGAAAAGATGATAGGCCGCTCCCTTACATGCGACTAAACGCTTGCATCCAGCCATTTTGTGCAAGTAGCATTGGACGTATGGCAATTGTATTGACCTTGTCAAAGTGCTAAAGCCGCTAATTTCAACAAAACGCATTTAAAATAAAGCCAAAAGAATATTTCATCTTTTATGACACGCCCCCTATTATACTTGAATGGAAGCTGAGTGGCTCAAAGAACTCGCACGATCCGAGTTTCTTATCTACAGTAATCGATGCTTTAGCCGGGCCAAGTCTGTATTTTATTCCGTTTGATGTTATAAATCGTATTTCCAATGCTCAGAACTTTAATCCTATTACCGTTTAATCTACTTAAGTACTTATATACAGTTCCTTACGAGTTATGGGGCGAGTAACACGGGAAATACGAAAGGATATCGCTTGATTTTTTATTAGGAAACCGTGAGGTGCGGGTTGTTGCAAATTTTTTGAGAAAAATCAATCATTATCAGTAGAATAGATCATTTGTAGAATCAGTCATTTGTAAAATCAGTCATTTTATGAATTGTACATTTCGAGAATTGGTCATTTATAGACCATGTACTCATTTTGCAAATCGGTCATTCTTTGTTTCAAATGTTTTAGTCTAAACACCTTTCGGGTTTGGTCAGTATGGTGAAAGCACTGATTTCTTATTAGCCAAGGTTTCTAGTTGATTTCTTAACTTTTTTTAACTAGATTTTTTTTAATTAGAATGTTCTGGGTCACGCCCCCATTCATCTTCTTGTACTCATAGAACAACAGTTAACCTTAGTTTAATACCAGATATTAAATTTAATCTTTCGTTCTCAGGTACGAAATCGTGTACGAAATGAAATATATAAAAGTTACTTAATAATGTTATACCTACGTCTTCTAGTGTCGCCTTGTGGTGTGTACAGCGGGTCATAATGGAAGTCCGTGATGTGCCAGAAGTATCCTGTAACAAAGAAATATACATTAAATTGACTGTTCAACTCATAAACAGACAGTAGGTAGTACAATATAGAAATTCTCTTCTACATTTCTGTTTACATGACAAAATATTCTTTTCGGCTATTGCAGTTAACTGGAGATAAGTCCAAGAAAACTAGCCAAGTTGCTAGTCACTTACTAGACTAGACAATAGACATTTTAGTGCACAAATGTGTATGCGCAAAGGTACAGTCTTTGTCTTTAATAAGTTTAAGTTTATTCAAAAGAAATCATGTACATCTTACATACTACACAGACATAACTAAAGCAGACTTTTTTTAAATAACTAAAGCTTACAAATTCTGCGCCATACAAACCTACAACTCATTGCAAACGTCACAGGAAATAGCATTAGCAAGACTAGATAGTACATAAGTTATAACGAAGCATAATTAAATATACATGGACATATTATTATAACTAAGTACAAACGTTAGTTAGTATAACTTTTCTTAGTAGGTAGGAACAGCAAGCAAAAACATCTTAAACATCAAATTCCAGATGAACAAAAAAAATTTTTTTTTTCTGTAAGAGGGTATACAGTAAGAGTAACATTACCCTCCGTGCTAGTTGGATAACTGTGTTACGGCAAGGTAAAGTTCTCATTCCGGGATTACCGTCCTTAACTCCTAAACATAAAAGACCTTTTGCTGCACAAATTTCAAAAATTTTTACATTTTATTGGCATTAAAAATATACACAAGTTCACACTCAACAACTCAACACTCTTTTGTGTTGAACAAAAGAAGTGCGCGCACGCCGATTTTATCGATTAATCTCAATTGGTAGTGACCCCTGCCTGCCTTCTAAACCAAGGGTCGTGGGTTCGATTCATACTCGGGACAGACATTCGTGTGATGAACACGTCTTGTGATTGTTCCATGTCTGGGTGTTTAGTTTATTTGTGGTATTAGTATTTAAGTATTTGTTTGTGGTGGCTTCGTTGTTCTGATACCCATAACACAAGTGTTTAAGCTACTTACTTTGGGATGAGAACCATGTATGTGATGTTGTCTGATATTTATTATATTTGTGCCTTCACGCTCATAATCCGATGATCGCATCCGTAATTTAGAGATCGGCGCAGCGCATCAGACTAACCAACCAATAAATAATTCTAAGAGAGATAGAGCATAGTGAATCTTTGCTGTGAAGTACCTCCATCATATTGAATACTGCAGCTATTTGATCTCCGGGTCGTTTTTCTGCCGGTGAGTAGGGTTTTCCGAGCTCGTGGGGCGAATGCTGCATCGACAGTCGGGAGTTAGGGCGGTCAACGCACGTATGATACCTTTTGTGTTGCAGGCGTCCATAGGCTGCGGGAACCGCGTAATATCAGGCGGGCCGTAGACTAGTTTGCCAAGTTAAACAAAAAAAATCTTGATAGAAAAACCCAATAACAATAATTTGGCACCAACCGAGTTTTAAGCTCGGGACCTCTTAGTCCTTAGGAGGCATTTTTTTTTTATAGTGGCTCGACATAATAGCCTCCCTACGCCTGGTGGAAAGCGAAAGAGAAGCCCAAGTCGCTGTGACAACGGGCAAGTAACTGGTCAGTTACCTGTCAGTTGCCACCGCCATGCCAGCCCAACCCTATCCCCCCACGAGGTCCAGAAATCCTACTCATCGATAGAAACACGACCCAAAGGCCATTTGACTGCGGTTATCTATAGGGTGAAGGTCCTTCCCCGGACGGGCGGCTCAATTCGAGCGATGATTCTCTATGCCCTACCTCTCTTAATACGCATTTGCTACCACTGCACCAAAGAGGCAACCTCTAGACAAACGGGTGTAAAACGAACGAAGCCAACATGATTTATCCCTATTTACGAGATCCGTGCCAAGTTTCACGCTACACTTTCGGGAGACGTTTTTGCTCGCGCCCAAAGAAAACGTTAATGTTGTAATTCGTACGAGTTATCTCGTACGCAGCAAGAACTTGATTAATGACGGTGTATTCAAACGTCGCATTTAATAAGGTCGCTGTGACGGTGCGAGGTCTGAGGACTTTGTTATTTTTTTATAGGGTTTTGTGCAAAAATTTACTACATGTAACTAACAAACATGAAAAGTTCGATGTAACACTTGAAATAAAAAAACGTCGTCTTTTTATTTAATACAAATCTTAACTCTTAATAAATAAATAACGCAAAACTTGCCACGCTGGGCCACACAGCGCCATCTACCCCCAAACTAAGCTGAAGCTTGTACTATGGGTACTAGACAACTGATAAACTGAGTAAATAAATACTATACATAGAAAACACCCAGACCAATACAAACAGACATATTCATTCTCACAAATGTCTGTACTGTGCGGGGATCGAACCTGCGACCCTTGGTTCAGAAGGCAGAGGTCAGTACCAAATGAGCCATCGGGCCAGTCACGCGGTAACGCAGGTAGGGCAGGTACCTGTAGGACCAGGGTAAGGTCAGTTTAGAAGGCCAGCGTCGGGTACGAAAATACATTACCACTTCAGAAAACAGCAAAATTATAATGAAAAAAAAAAGCAATATCAGACCCCTAAATTTGGTACTTACCACAATCGCCCAGAGAGCGAAAGGGCGAACTTTTTATACGTGCCCAAAGAAAACGTCACCGTTTGTAATTCGTACGAGTTATTCCGTCCGCGGCGCAAGAAGTTGATTAATGGCGGCGCATTCAAACGTCGCCTTAACAAGTTTACCGAGCGGGATATTGCTGAATATGTGTCAAACCCGTGACGGAAATAGTAACGTTATTATTTTTGCTCTAGTATCTACTTTGGCACCATAATGAACAATGTTGGACTTATGATTCACATGAACAATATCACATGATTACAATTGACTCTATACCTACATCAGCCAAATCCGAACAAAGCGTTGCATCAGAATTTTACAAATGTCACAGTTTATTTTTAATTATTTTTGTCTTAGGAATTTTGCTTGTGTAATTTGTTTCTAAGTATTTTTAGTTAAATAAAGTATTTTTGTGTATACCACATACCGATGACGGGCAGCAGCGTCACCGTCACAGCTCCGACCGGTGGCGATATAACCATCACGATTGAAGGCGCAGCTAAATACTACAGGCCGATGACGGGCAGTAGCGTCACCGGAGCAAGAAGCTACGCCCTGCGATCGCCAACCCGCCTGCCCAGCGTGGCGATAATGGGTATAACTTCCAGGTGTTTACCTATAGTGGTGAACACCTAGAGAGGCCTATTTCCAGCAGTGGACTGCGATAGGCTGATTATGATGATGAAACAAAAAGTAGGTATTGCGTTTACTAACGAGGGGATTAGATCACCTGGCTACATATCGCATGTTCATTATATTCTATCATGGTATGTCATATGGATTCATCAAATATTCCCCTTTGAGGCCAGATATGATCGTGATTACTACGACATGTTTTACACAGAATGTATGCTGCAAAAGCGCAAACATATAACCTGCCACTAATGAGCTAGTAGGCTAAATTATGCGTGATTTATTGAATGTTAACTTTGCATTAATGTATTTTATACAAATCAGAGTAAACTTTAATAGTTTCAAATGTGTTTGTATGAAGTAGACAGTTTCTTTGTTTATTCTTAACTGGAACTATCCCCATGGACAACCCGTCTTCGCATTAAAAAGGAGCCTTTATCCTTTCTCAGATTCTAGACTATGTCAGGAATATACAGAAACTTTATCTGGGTGTTTATTTGAGACAAGATCAATGTACTTGTTATTTTAAGGTTAATCAAAATAGTTTTCAAGACTTTACGTCTTTCTGAAGGTTGTCTGAAAGATATCGCTTACTAACGAAAAGACCGACTAAAATGTGCTACAAGAGGCATCTTGCATATCTAAACTTACTGGACGAATCAGGCTGAAATTAGCAGGTTGATGTTATGACGTAGGCATCTGCTAATAAAGATTTTGATCAATTCTACCCGTAAGGGGATATAATAGGGGATGAAACTCTATTCCACTGCTGGACATAGGAATGTATCAGTTTTCATTTGGGGGGTATTGCCTCAGTCACCGCTCTTAGCAGGCGTGTTGGTGAGCGCAGTAGGCTTTATTTTGACAAAGGTAAACGCTGTTGCCTGTTTCCTGATATGGAAAACGACTAAGGGAATAGTCATCTTCTTCGACAAGCCCAGAATAAGATGGGATGGTCCAGTCTAAATTCAGAAACCACACCGATAACATATTGACAATATTCAATAACTATTCTCCACATTCAGTAATACCTCAAAACAAAACTCCGTCAAACAAAATGTTCCCATCAAAAGTTAAACAATTAAAAACCAACTTTTAAATTAATTTTTACCCAAACGGGATTCAAGCAAAGATTAAACCGGTTCAAATTTTCTATTTTGGTCAGAAATTATATCCGTAAGCACAATTATCTTGGCTCCGCTAAAAGGTCTCGGGTTTATATAAATTGTTACGTCGGTATAATTGTGTTCAGTCCGACTCGACTGAATAGGTCAAGGTATATTTGAAATTATAAGGGTTAGCTCGCCGAGTATAATGTAGTATAATGCGAAGCGATTAAAGCGACAGTTATACTGCTTACATTTAGGTAAGTGCCATCTCTATGTCGGTTTCGCCGTGAAATAGAAGTGTGTAACCGTTTCTGTGTTTCGAGGAAACGGCACATACGTGACGCTTACTCTTACTAGTTATGAGTATTACAGTTGTTATTACGTGCCACCTTGTCGCTTACTCGTAACCAATGGTTCTGTGGCACTGTAGCTGTTATGAGATACGATTTCGCTTACTCAAATTAACCAAAAAAGCTTACTCAAAGCTTAAGCTTTTTTGGTTTCTCAACCGTGACGCATATTTTATAACCAATTATTTACTACAGCTGTTATGACCCATTGTACTTATAACTAATGGTGGTTTGGTACTACAGCTGTTATAAGCCAGTGGCGTTTCCTTGTAACAAACTATTGTTCACCATTATACTGTGACACATACTGTGACGCTTACCTACTCATAACCATTGGTTGTTTGGTACTACATCTGTTATGAGAGACCGTTACATTTACTCATAACCAATGACTGATGTAATGAGCTCACGTGATGGTTAAGTTGCAAGATTTTACTCGTCCCGTTAAATAACAATATAAAATTTAATACAAACTTATACAATACACGCTTAGCTTATAAAGCATTATTCCAATTAAAATTGTCCCAGAAGCCACAAAGGGCGATTAAACAAAACATTTCGTACAAGTACACCCATATGTACTTGCATTCGTTTATTTCCGTACATACGTTACGCGGCGGCAAAATTTTAATCCGAGCCCCGTCTTTACATTTAAATGTAGCGGCGCCCGCTATTATAAGGGCCATCTAATAAATTAAGACAATTTAATCCAGCGGCTATACAAATCGCTTGTCTAATTTATTTCGCGAGTTGGATTCCACCGAATTTGCCAAGTTCGCTCCCGCGAGAGCGGCGCGATTCTCGTAACAAGATGTGTCGCTTGTTTTATTTTGAGCCGGTTAGTGCTCGTGACTTTGTTCGCGTTTAACTGACTCTTTGTATTTATTTCAATTAGTTAAATAAATAAATATCAGACAACATCACATACATTGCTCTAATCCCAAAGTAAGTACCTAGCTTAAGCACATGTGTTTTCGATATCAGAACAATGTATTTAAATACAAATTATAATACTTAAATAGGTACAGTGAGTGGTGAGACTCTGTAAAGGCTAATTAAGTGTATAATAAAAGTTACCAGTCATGTTCGTTGCAAAAAGCTGTTGAGTTTTCAATATTTACGACACGACTGTTTGTCCTTACTAATTGAGCGTCCGGGCCATTTAAAAACGTAAATTTTCGTAATTCGTGCTATTGCGACTGTCGAGCTGAGAGTTTTCTTTGACGTTCGAATTTGGCGATTCAGGGATTATGGCGTTTGAGGGATTAGCAGCGGTATGACAAATATGAAGGACTGTTCACTATGAAAAATGTATTTTTAGAGCACGTAACTTTTTTTTTTATTTTATAATGGCTCGACATAATGGCTTCCCTACGCCTGATGGAAAGCGAACGAGAAGCCCAAGTCGCTGTGACAACTGGCAAGTAACTGGTTAGTTACCTGTCAGTTGCCACCGCCATGCCGGCCCAACCCTAACCCCCCACGAGCTCCGGAGACCCTACTCACCAACATAAACACGACCCGGAGGTCATTTGGCTCCGGTATTCTATAGGGTGGAGGTCCTTCCCCGGACGGGCAGCTCAATTCGAGCGAAGATTCGCTATGCTCTACCTCTCTTAACTAGAACTCTTCTACTAGTAATCATGTGTGCTTTTCGGATATCTCTAAGGTGATACATCAATATCAACTCCAAAAATGTCGTCAAGCTAAGAAAAGTTAAATAAATAAATTTTACACGTGTAATACTTAAGAAGACAAAGCGAAATCAAAACAAACGTACCATAAAAAGCAAGGAATCCATCAATAAATGATTAATTTCTCTGTTACCAGCGCCCACGTGCGTGAAATCCTTTTGTCTCGCCAAGTCATTATTTTTCCATGTCACGCCAAAAGGGAATCAGAGAACTGTTCTCTCTCAGACATTAAATCGATGTACAATAATATCTTATGACAAAGGAAAGAAACGTTTGGTTTTACTAAAATTCAATTGTACTATGTTTTTTTAAGATCACGCGTTGAGTAGTGCTTAAATATACACCCCTTCATGATTTTAAATAACAGTCAATTTTTTTATTATTATTTATTTTTATAGTTCCACTCCTTCAAACTACTTTAAACAGTCTCAAAGATAGATCATCCAAGATGTATTTATTGTAATAATCCCTTTCAATAATATTTTCTCAATGTTTCCCATTGGCCAATCCGCGTAATTGAAGTTTTTTTTATGCATGAGGCGGCAGACGAGCAAGTGGTTTTTTCTGGGTGAGCGCGTTCCATCGTAGACTACGATATCGCTTACCATCAGGCGAATCGCAGTCAAGCGCAAGCTCATTTTAAAACTAAAAAAAAGTGTGATGCCTGATGGTAAGCAATCGTCACCACCCATGGACACCCAACTCAAATCGAGTTCTGGGGTCGCTGCCGGCCTTTTCGTTTCTTGAAGGTTTCCAAGTATTTTGACATGTTCCTAATTTTATTATAGCTAAACATTATTTATTGAACATGGTTTTTAATCATATGCATATAAATTTTCTAATAAACAACTTTTAACTGAAACCTCTATATTTTGCAATAACGTCATCTCTTCTTATCTAAAGACACGAAAACGTTGCATGCCCACAAACGGAAATGCAACTTCATTGTAGCTATAATGAAGGCAGGCACCAATAAACGTCTGAACCCCATTGGACGGGGGATGTGTTCATCAATCATTGGTGTTATTATGTGTGTTCAAACAGCCTGTGAACCATCACGCGATAGGCTTCGTAAGGCGGGTCGCTAACTATAAAGTACGCAGTTAACTGCGCTATTAACCATGTTCCATTTTTCCAATCGTAATGAAAGGGTATGCATTTGTAGAGCGATCATTTAGATGGTATACGTAGATAATTATTATTGGATGCCAAGCGATTGACACTAGAATTTAGGTATACCTACTAAGAACGTTGCAACCTACGGCTTTGACCAAGTGAAATTTAATTTAATATACTCGTACATATAAGCTATAGGTATCAAGATACGTAGTTATTAAATGAATTAAATCGTTTTTCACATGGAAGAGCGACAAAACTGATGATTTAATCATTTTTTTTTCATCATGAAAGTTAGGAGTTTCGGCACAAAGTTAGGAGTGGGAGTCTTTGACGTCTAAAAATGCCTCACCGCACTCGGTGTCGTGCACGTCGGCACGTCACTACGTCACGCGTAAATTCAACGAGCTATAACTTTGTAATTTTTAGTCTAATTTACAAATAAAAAAATACATGTATTTTTATTTGGATAAGCTAAAAGACGGATTAATTACAATTTATAGCCATAATAGCCTATAAGGTCTGAACCTTTTAACTCTTTAGGCAAACGCCCACATAACGAAAACGTACATAGCTACGTACGCTACTGACTATGTCAATCTATTTTCAAATTACGCTACCACCTACATGTTTCTGTCCTCCCACGCTCTTCATTCTTAATTACTAAGCCAAAGTCCTGTAAATCTGTACACTAACACTTCTCGACACTCTCGAACATGTCAAGCAAGCCCACTTTATCCTCTTAAAACCACTACACTGCCCATCTTCTACCCACGCCTGATCCCTTATCCATTCATTCAAATGCCACAGAACAATGTAGAGCCCGTACCATTAATAATACCTGATTTATTCCGGCCAAGATTCACCGTAACTCACGAACGCAGATGATACTAACTATATTTCATTGAGATTTATTAAAATGAAACGTGCTGTGAGTGGCCCACATTGAAATTTAACGGGAATTTTGAAATCGTTTCGGAGAATGTTGATTTCTTTAGAGTGTCTTTACAATTTTCACTGTTTGCTTTGAGCATCATTGTGTAATAGGATTGGCCAGCTTATGTCCTAGTCGCTATGTTTTGGACAGGTTCTATATAATCTGGCTTCCCATTAACACGTGAAGAAGACTATTGTTTGAATCTTTGGGCCCAACTCTAACAATCGAACGAGCAAAAAAATGATCTCCCGATACTCGCCTGCTTACGGATAGATTAGTTTTAAGGAACGTCATCATCGATATAACTCTAGTATTTTAATGACAGCAAGGAAACCTTTGTCAACATAAATAAATGTACCAATAAATTTGTATCTTTTAGGAAAAAATAATTAAGCTTAACAATTGCGCCATTGAGGCTCAAGCTAATTAACCTGGCATGTCCCATATTTTCAGATGGTATAAAAGTCATCCAAATAATAACATCAGGGTACTATCCGAATGGTATTGATCAACTCTTGTTAGTTCAGGACAAACAAACGACGAAATAATATTTACTGAAAGAAGCCGTGACCTATATACACAGAACTTAAAAAGCAATCGAGGAAACTACATTGTATTGTTTGTATTAATCAACAAATAGTCGAAGAGTTAACAGGAAAAGTACATACAACGTTTGCTGGGTCTAATTACATAGGCCTTGTTTTTTTTATTATATTTCTTTTTATTCTCGACAGTATGGCTTACCTACGCCTAATGGAAAGCGAAAGAGAAGCCCAACTCGCTGTGATAACGGGTAAGTAACTGGTCAGTTACTGTCAGTTGTCACCGCCATGGCGGCCCAACCCTTTCCCCCCGGAAACCTTACTTACCGGCAGAAACAAGACCCGGAGGTGATTTAACTGTGGTATTCTATAAGGTGGAGGTCCTACCCCGGACGGGCATCTCAATTCGAGCGAAGATTCGCTATGCCCTACCTCTCTTAAAAAAACATTTAAATTTAAATAAAATATATTTTATAACCAAAGGTTATCTGCAAAAGAGCGCTCATAGAGATAAGACTGCCTAAATTGTACAACTGTATACTTTTTCTAGTTCTAAGTATTTTTGGTGGGTGTAAAAACATAATGAAATCCACAATAGACGGTTTCAATTAACCCCTTGAAAACAACAACTTTAATATGCCAACCGAACGTTAAGCTGTTTGAAACATGAACGTGGTGTTTAAAGTTTAATTCAAAGGTGCTTATTACAATCGCCCAGTCATATGACAATTAGGTACCTATAATATTTCCCACACATGCCCAACCGAACCTTTTGAAAGCAAAATGTTGTAGTTGTATTTTTTCCGTGACCGCGGTCATTTGAAAGATTGTATCGGCTCCCCAGTGATATCTTAATTGGCGGGTTGTGAGTTTAAATACAGTGGTATATACGTCGTTTTGAATGTAGGTAGCTGTTAGCAGATATTATAATGTTGTCGATAATTGTGGTTTTGTTCAGCAAACTTGGTAAATGATTTTATTTATTACTAACTGTGCCGGCGGCGTCCCACGCGTGGATATAGTTTTCGCGTGATGCGCGATCAAACATACAGATAAAAATTTCTCCCGTTTTCCCAACACTTCCCGTCACTGCTCTGCTCCTATTGATTGTAGCGTAATGAAAAGTATACTATAACCTGTCCAGGAGTATGAACAAAAATCATACCAAGTTTTGTTTAAATCCGTCCAGTAGTTTTAGTTTCTATAACGAGCATACAGACAAAAAAATTACTGATTGCATTTTTGGCATCAGTATCGATCACTTATCACCCCCTTATAGTTATTTTGAAAATATATTTTATGTACAGAATTTACTTTTCCACAAATCTATTATAATTATAGATAGTAGATTCTATTAAATGGTTAGTATTATCTAACTGATATTTAAACCATTGTGTTAGTCCAAATTAATAGAATTTAGATAATTTACACGGCATTTTTTTTCATATAAGGCGACCTTATCGCTTTCAGGTAGAGAATATAATTAAAAGAGGGGGCCAGATGTCAATTTACAAATGAAAACTAATAAAGTGATAGATTTTATATGCAAGAGGCGGCAGACAAGTTCGTGCTTTACGTCCTATCTCAAAGAAAAAGGTACATTTTGAACCCTCTTTTCCTGTCTACTGACCCCAACATTCTTTAAAAGCCACATACACATTGAATCGACAAGATCTCTCCGCCCTTATCTCTTATAACTATAGCGAACTATAGATTTTCCGACAAAAATTCACCCCCATCTGTGCGTTAAGCTAGGGGGGTAATAACACTTGGCATTCACACTCCGTACCGGCTGTTTTATGTCGCACCCAAATTTTCTATCATGAATACGTTGAGGCGGTAAATTTGGTGCGGGCATCAGTAGATATCGATCGAGTAGTATGATAAAAGGCCTTTATCTAGGCTCCTAATATTTTTACGGTACGGCTTCCGAGATTATTCACATATCATATCATAACTACTACACATTTAAACAAAGAGACATACCGATCCCATAATAATGAAGATGACTTCTTGGTCCCCAATAAAGAGAAGAGTAAATCTGCAATGATGATCTGTGGGAACGCTGCGGTGAGGCTCCTGTCGAACAGCAGATCACGCGCTGTAATTGGAATTGGATGGGCCATACGTTTCAAACGAACCCTCACCACAAACCGGGGCAAGCTTTAGACAGAACTCTCTAAACGGGTATCGGAATCAGCCGCCCTGAAGAAAGCGAAGACGCTAAGAATTATAAGAGAGGTAGGGCATAGCGAATCTTCGCTCGAATTGAGCCGCCCATCCGGGGAAGGACCTCCACCCTATAGAATACCGCAGTCAAATGACCTCTGGGTCGTGTTTATGCCGGTGAGTAGGGTTTCCGGAGCTCGTGGGGGGCTAGGGTTGGGCCGGCATGGCGGTGGCAACTGACAGGTAACTGACCAGTTACTTGCCCGTTGTCACAGCGAATTTGGCTTCTCTTTCGCTTTCCATCAGGCGTAGGGAAGCCATTATGTCGAGCCATTATATAAAAAAAAAGAATGTCATAAAACAAAGTGAAGTGCGGGATGACGACGTATTGTGAACGTCCTCTGCCCCATCTAGGAGACATAGAGCATTAAGTCAAGACGTGAATCGTGATGGTAATACCGCCACCAGTTGGTTTCCAAAGCCTCATTTGTTATTCGAGTGCACCACGGGCAGGTGAGAGCGAAAAGACGACAGGACGCTTCTTTACATCCCTACACTCGATACATTCATGTTAATATACCTCTATCGACAAACTCGATTACAAGGTAAAAGCGTAGACAGACTGGCGGCAATTACTCACATGTCGTCGCAACAACGTCATGAATGTCAAACTCCTGACAGGTTAATGCAAAAACCCTATTAGACTTGTTTCAAACACGCTGTATGGGGAGAACACACCGTGCTGTACTCACGGGCCCTATTACACTTAGGTAGAACAGTTCGAACCAACATTTGTGTTCATGAACATGTCTGTTTGTATTGGTCTGGTGTTTACTATGTAAAAATGTATTTATTTACAAAAAAAAGTATCTAAGTAAGTTTATCAGTTGTCTAGCACTCATAGTATAAGCCTCGGCTTAGTTTGGGTCTAGATGGCGATGAGTGGCCCAGCGTGGCATGTTTTGGGTTATTTAATTATTTATTTTACATAGTAAAGACCCAGACCAATACAAACAGACATGTTCATAACCACGAATGTTTGTACTGTGCGAGAATCGAAATCTTGGCTCAGACGTCACTATCAAATAAGCCATCGAGCTAGTCACCAAATCGCCACCAAGGCAGCCTGCAAGGCAAGCAACATTTTCCTTAATACCGCCTAGTACCAACTAAGAGGTAGGGCATAGCGAATCTTCGTTCGAATTGAGCCGCCCGTCCGGGGAAGGACCTTCACCCTATAGAATACCGCAGCCAAATGACCTCCGGGTCGTGTTTCTGCTGGTGAGTAGGGTCTCCGGAGCTCGTGGGGGGTAGGGTTGGGCCGGCATGGCAGTGGCAACTGACAGGTTACTAACCAGTTACTTGCCAGTTGTCACAGCGATTTGGGCTTCTCTTTCGCTTTCCATCAGGCGTAGGAAAGCCATTATGTCGAGCTATTATAAAAAAAAAAGTACATACATATTCTTGGCTCCTAGTACCACCGGGCCCTTCGAAGATTAACTCCACATCGGTAAAGTCGGATCATCAATCAAGCCTTCCCTTCAACAAAGGCGGGCAGCCTGTGATTAGCGCCTAAATTATCTACCTTCGTGCGTGTGTGCCGAATAAGGCCTACAGTAGACGATACTACTTCATAGTAAAGATATCAATTATTTGGTAACTAAACTATTTGATACTTTTCATCGACTTTAATAAACACAAAAACAGAGAGGTTCTCAATTCAGTTGTCTTTTTTTTCTTTTGGCTACCAATTTCGTTAGAGCTGAAATTAGACTGAATATTTTATTTTTGTATTTACCTGCTTTCTTTTATATAAACAATCTAGGTTTTAGTTATCTTGGTTATTATAATGAGATACCTATACACACAGCCTATAACTAATATGTATAACAAAAAAATTTAAACACAGTTTTGAAAGTATGAATAATCGCGGAACAAACATACGGTGATTCAGATACCCCGCGACACGAGGGATCTAATTTTTTTTACATCTATGTTCTGCCACCCGGAATAAAAATAGTTATGCTATTGACCAACTAACTTTAACAGTACGAGTAGGTATACTTTCTAACTTACTACTAACTACGAATTATATTTTAACGGCAACAAGCCTATTAAAGTAAGCAAAATTTAAGTAGTCAAGTGTGGGAAGAGCTTAATAACAGATGCGCATATAGAAAAGAGCCTTATAAAAAAGAGCAACCCGAATTTATTGCTCCTATTTTATTGGTTATCTCGTGTCAATCTCAAGTGTGAAATACAAACAAAGCCACGATATAGGTCAACTATAGGTCGGCCTTACGACTATACAAATGAAAATTACAAGTTCATTGTTATGAGGAGGAACTCAGTGTGAGTTGAGTATTAAATTTTGACGTTGAAATTAAAATTATTATAATGTTAACATTGCATTTCAGATTAAAAAGTAACAACGTGAATTATTATGTATCTATCACCTATCACCTGGCTTCCACTAATTTATTTCATATCTTATACCTAATGCACCTCATTGTAAATGTACCTATCTGTATTTGTGAGAGAAATAAATAAATTATTATTATTATAAAATTATTATCTATGAATTTAGCCATCAGATCTCTTTTTTTCAGATTAATTGCATTGGTTTCCATGGGCGGTGTCACGGCAAGAGGCGGCAGACGAGCAATTGTGATGCCTGATGGTAAATAACTGACTGTTTACTGTTTATTCTGTGCTGTACTCGTCTGCTGCCTCTACATAAAAAAAAATGTATTTCTAACGAGAAACTAAAGCTCCTCTTTTCAAATGTTCACATTCACGATGCTTAATTACTCTAATACAGTCAGCTACTACCGCAAATCCATTTATTTTATTTACTAGCTGTGCTCGCGACTTCGTCCGCGTGGAATAGTTATTTTTTCCCCATTTTTTTTTACATTTTCCATTATTTCTTCGCTCCTAATAGTTGCAACGTGATGTTATATAGCCTAAAGCCTTCCTCGATAAATGGTCTATTCAACACAAAAATAATTTTTCAATTCGGACCGGTGGTTCTTGAGATTAGCGCGTTCAAACAAACAAACAAACTCTTCAGCTTTAAAATATTAGTTAAGATAAACAGTACGCAAAAAGAGCAAAATTCCCTAACTAACTACCGTCTTTTATCGCTTCTCCCTCCAAATCGATAAATGTGTTCTTACACACTCGCAGCTAGCCGTAAAATTCCTCCCAACACATACCTAGGTGTTAGGTTCCCGACATTCCCGCTAGCTTGTTGGGATGGCTTTGTGTCAGGCGTGTCACCGCGTACCCTAAGTTGCTTAGTATATTGAAATGTACACTTTTATAAGGGCAGAGTTAGAGATAGGATTTGATATGGTTTTTTATAAGCTAGGCTAGCTGTAGGCACGAAGTTTTTTATTTCTTTTACTAGCTGTGCCGGCGGCGTCTCCTTATAGTTGCAACGTGATGTTATATAGCCTAAAGCCTTCCTCGATAAATGGTCTATTCAACACAAAAAGAATTTTTCAATTCGGACCAGTAGTTCCTGAGATTAGCGCGTTCAAACAAACAAAATATTATTATACTTTAGTTATTAATTACTGTTAGTGGCAGACCAGCAAGTTCGTCACCGCAACTAATGCAAGTTTAATATCTATCAAAGCTGTACCTACCTTGTAAGCCTACTCCGAAGTGTAACATCGAAGTTTCGAGCTATCACGAAGCTTATCAATAGATAGGTAGCCTGATGGCTTGTACGGGATCATAAATAGACAAAATCTATACTTATAATAAATCTGTAGAGAGGTAAATTCTGTACATGAAATAATTTTTCAAAATAACTATCAGGGGGTGATTAGTGATCGATACTGATGCCAGAAATGCCCTCAGTAAAATTTTTGTCTGTCTGTCTGTCCGTCTGTCTGTCTGTCTGTCTGTATGTATGTTCGTTATAGAAACAAAAACTACTGAACGGATTTTAACGAAACTTGGTACAATTATTCTTCATACTCCTGGGCAGGTTATAGTATACTTTTCATCATGCTACAATCAATAGGAGCAGAGCAGTGACGGGAAATATTGGGAAAACGGGAGAAATTTTAACCTGTATGTCGCGCATCACGCGAAAACTACTACATGGAATTGAATGCGGTTTTCACCAATGTATTGCTAGATGTCTAACTTAAAACTTAGGCACTAGGTATAGATAGGTATTATTTGGAAGTCCGTTATTTTTGAAACCCGATATCCACGCGTGGGACGCCGCTGGCACAGCTAGTATACAATAAATTTAAGAATAAAGTCCTCCCCGTGTCTCGGCCTTTCATTTATCCCTCTTCGGACGTAGGACTCCTCCAAATCTCTCCATCTCCTCCTACTTCTTCCCACTCTCATACAATTTGGTCCAGATGTCTTGGTTATCATGAAATATTAGAGGGTCTATGAAGACCCATCTCATAGGGGGACGACCCATCTCATAGACGTATCCATAGGACGTAACACAACTGAAACATCGGATTTCGAAAAAAGGTGTGTGAGCGTTACCCGTACATGTCATATTACTTATTTTGTGTTGAAATTATTATTATATAATAACTTTGGCAACAAAGATTAGGTAATCAGATCATACACAGACGAAGATCCTTATCTAACGAACGGTGACTAATATTTAAAGTGTAGAAATGAACCCGAAACTTCGGCGATAAACTTCGGAGTAGGTCCCCTTCTTCTCGAAATCAATCACGAAGTACAGGACAGGATTCCAGGCATTCCTAGTCTTCCCGTACGTGAGAATGTGTCGTCCTTCACATTTCCCGTTTTATCGCCCTGTACGCATTTACGGGCGGGGACGGGATCCGCTTTATGAGTGTCACTCAGTTATTGCCAGTCACTTGCCAAGTTTATAGCTTTACCAATTTATAATTTTTTTTTTGAAATTTTCTTCATGTATCTTTGGTGCACAAACCTTCGAAAGCCTTTTGACTGGCACGATGGCTCATTTGCTAGTGACCTCTGCCCTCTGAGCCAAGGGTTGCGGGTTCGATTCCCGCACAGTACAGGCATTTGTGTTTATGAACATGTCTGTTTGTATTGGTCTGGGTGTTTTCTATGTATAAAACGTATTTATTTTAAAAAATGTATCTAAGTAGGTAAGTTTATCAGTTGTCTAGTACCCATAGTAGAAGCTTCGGCTTAGTTTGGGGCTAGATGGCGCTGTGTGGCCCAGCGTGGCATGTCTTGGGTTATTCATTTATTTCAGTCAACACAGTTACATAAATATTTCCTTTCATTAATCGTAGACAAAGGAATCGTATTTTTACAGACACGGCAGTATTTAATTGACTTCACTGTCAATATCACCGTTCAGGCGTTTATTTGTTCATTTCCTTTGTGCATAATTGACATTCAATGGGGAATATTTAAAAATATTTTCGTGTATTTACAAATTTATCGTTAAAAAAAAGTACTTCTATTATTATGAACTGTGAGAACAAAAACGAAATTGACAGAAAAATTAACGAGATTAAAGCAAAATATCCATGTATCTTACACATTTTTTTTTTTTAACCGACTTCGAAAAAAGGAGGAGGTTCTCAATTCGTCTGTATGTATAATATTTTTTTTTTTTTTTTATGTTTGTTCACCGATATCTCCGTCAATTATGGATGGATTTCAAAAATTTTTCGACAGTTCGATAGAAGACACTTCCGAGGTGGTCCCATTATCACCAAGTCAGGATCTGATGATGGAATCCTGGAGAAATTGAGGGCATCAACCGAAAATTGTATGGTCATATGGTGTTTTTGTTACGTAATCGTATTTTACTCAGGTTTATGCTTCCGGGCGTCAACATCTGGTGCTGATGATGAAGCCACAGAACTCCTTAACGGTTAGGAGTTAGGGGACAGTACTGACATTGGTCGATATTAAACTAGGTAGTAGTATGTACTTATGCAGGGCTAATAGGGCAGGTGATTTGGTAAGTGATATGCTTGATTCTAGATCGCAGTCTTCACTTGACTTAAAGCAATATTTTTCATTCCTAAGTAAAACACTTAAGGACATTAATTAGCCTTTATTCAAGGTCACAGCACATTAACGCAACTAAAAATAGAGAAATAAAATTATTTTAAAAAAAAAATTAAACCGACTTCAAAAAAAAACAAACGACCAAAACTAAAAAGCGATAAATAACGTAAGTAATTTTATCCTTAATACATAATTATTTAAATATTACAATTATCACTTATTTTTGAAGTCGGTGCCAGACAAACAAATAAATGTGTATGGTCGTGTGGATTTGCCGGCCGCGCGCGTCATACAACAACAGTCTACGTTAGGTACCGAGAGGCTGGCACCGACTTCAAAAATAAGTGATAATTGTAATATTTAAATAATTATGTATTAAGGATAGAATTACTTACGTTATTTATCGCTTTTTAGTTTTGGTCGTTTGTTTTTTTTTGAAGTCGGTTTAATTTTTATTATAAAAGTGGTGAAGCGCGTGAGTAGAGTGACGTCATATTTCTCATAACATCTCTCCGTGTAATCTATTTGCTTTTAAAATTATTAACTCGGGTAAAAGAAAAGATATTTTAAAAACTACGATATTTCGAAGTGTACCTATACAGTTGTATAGGTGTGGGAGGTAGTGATCTACCCACTAACATGGACAAAATATATAACCCAAGACATGCCACGCTGGGCCACACAGCGCCACCTAGCCCCAAACAAAGCCAAAGCTTGTACTATGGGTACTAGACAACTGATAAACATAATTAGATACATTTTTTTTGTAAATAAATACATATTATACATAGAAAACACCCAGACCAATACAAACAGACATGTTCATGAACACAAATGTTTGTACTGTGCGGGAATCGAACCCACGACTCTTGGCTCAGAGGGCAGAGGTCACTACCAAATGAGCCATCCAGCCCGTCAAAATTATACAGATGTGGTTAGAGCATGGCCACTTCAGCTTATTAATTCGAAGAACTATGTCAATGACGTTGGATCACTTCATTTATATCCGATCCCGTAGAGAAACTCATAGCCCTTTCCATAGCTCGCTGAACAACCTAGTAGACTAGGAAATAACCTTACTACATAATACTGGCCTGAAAACTGCTTGTTCACACTTCATTATAACTCTACTCCTAGATTAATATCGCTGCGGGAAATGAGCCCCGCTCCGTCGACCAGTCGGGCAACAAATCCACATTGTACGTTATAGGATTATCAAACTTATGGATCCAGGCGTCGTCGCAACCTCTATCAGATTCCTTTGCCGCCCTTCGCATTTCCCGTTTTATCGGCTCGCGCGCTCCATGTTTACGACTTCGGGTTCCGCCAGATCGAAACTTTATGGATGTTACTCGATTATTGCGACAGTGAACATGTTACTCATTTTATGAGGCATTTTTTGCGATTCTTGGGTTATGAAGATGCGGTGGCGTCGGGAGTTGTGATGGTTTTGGTTGTGGTACGGGAGCTGCATTTGCGTCGTTTTAGGGTTCCGTAGCCAAATGGCAGAAAAAAGTTCAAAATTTTTGGGGTTCCCCATACATAGAACTGACACTCAAAATTTTTTTTTCATCAATCCTATACTTGTGGGGTATCTATGGATAGGTATTTGAAAATGATGTTGAGGTTTCTAACATCATCCCCCACCCCCCAACTAATAACATCATCGACAAACACAATTACCTGTAAATGACCAGACCATCCAAGTCAATTTCACAACGACCATTCTGTCCATTCTTCACAGCGCGAGCGTAATGTACATTATATCGGCCCGTACTTCTAACCTCTGAAAACCAATAAAGAGACAAACTTGTTCAAGATAAAATCCTTAGAAATTCCCACAGCTTGCGGGAACTAAAGCGATATTTCCTTTAAAAAGATTTTTATCCCCGGCACGGGTCGACCGACCGTGAGGATGGCCTTTCCGTGGATTCATACATAAATCAGAGGGGAGATCACAATAGACAGGAAAGACTTACATGTTTGTGTACCAAATGCAATGAATACTGACTGATTTTTTGGTCTTCAGTTCGTAACTCACGTGAAGATCAAGAAAATATATTTTTCATGATTATAGAGGTATGACGACCGTGCGGTTTACGGATTTGGAATAGGAACAACCCATCTCATCCTATGGGTGTCGTAGAAGACGACTAAGGGAATATCAGGAAACGGGCAGCAGCGTTTACCTTGGCACGAAATAAAATTACTGCGGACGACTACCCACCTGCCAAGCGTGGTAACAAAGGCAACATTTGAAAGTTTATAATGATGGGGTTATTACTTCTTCTCGTATCAATGCTAATCCTAATTATATGAAACCCGTCTAAAACTTAGCAACTTGGACACCGCTATCGTATCGGTAAATATATATCATTTAAAGATGACTGACTGACAGATATAGTAATCTATCAACGCATAGCCCAAACCGCTGGACGGATCGGGCTGTATTTGCATGCAGATAGATGTTATGTCGTAGGCATTCGCTAAGAAAGGATTTTGATCAATTCTACCTTCAAGGGGATGAAACTTTATTCCACGCGGACGAAGTTGCGGGCACAGTAAGTGTTCTATAAATCTGCCTTGATGCACCACACATCATACAGTCGCAGCTAGGTCAAAACAGAAAATTGGCTTGAGATTTACTGCGATGGTGTGGCGGTAGTACAAGCTAAAAATCAAGAGGAATCCAGAGTTTGAATGCCGGGTCAAGTTCAACATTCTACGGTCTTTTGCTATCAAGAAACTACTCAGGGGATGTAAGGGAGCGACCTATCACCTTTTCACTCCAAGCCATCCTCACCTTCCCGTGGTGCATCCTGCCGAACAACCAACGAGGCTCTGGCAAACCGACTGGTGGCGGTAAAACCATCACGATAAAAGGCGTAGCTAAATATCACAGGCCGATGACGGGCAGCAGCGTACACCGGAGCAAGAAGCTACGCCCTGCGATGGCCAACCCGCCTGCCTAGCGTGTCGATTATGGGTATATCCTCCAGATGTTTACCTAACTGGAGAGGCTTATGTCCTAGCAGTGGATTATGTCCTAGGAGTGTTTATGAAACTACTCAATAGCAGTCCCAAAGTCATGAAGGTTTCTAGTATTGACAGCGTAGATTGAAGTCAGAATATTGGAAATTGTACACCCCTTTACGTTGGCTATCTCTCCCCTATCGTGTTCATCAATTAAGATTCTATACGAACAAAGGGTGCATGTGGTTTGACACACATATGTGCACACTATCTCTTGCAAACTTGGTTAGTCTGTAAAGAGATTAGCCGCTGAAGTTGAAAATCGGTCTAGAGAATAATATTTAATTCAATGACGCATTAAGATAATAATTTTCTATAAAAAATGGATAGTCAAATTAGGTATATTATACCTAAAATATGCCTACTTACATGGGGTGCAACTTTTTTTTTTCTGGAGAAATTAGGTTAGGCATCCCTGTCACTGGACTGCAATAGGCTGATGATGATGATTATGATGATCCCTGTGACTTGGGGCAATGGCAGGGTATGCGGGACTCACCTGTTAAAGATTGTGGTGAGGCAGGGAATACCCACTAAAAACCCCGGTCCCTCCGTCAAACGCTTTTTTTAGACAGGCCACGCTGGGCCACACATCGCCATCTAGCCTCAAACTAAGCCGAAGCTTGTACTATGGGTACTAGACAACTGATAAACTTACTTGGATACTTTTCTTTTGCGTTAATGGTGCATTTTGTATTTTTCTATGCAAAAGTCATATCAAATATCGTTTACATAATAGTAGAATTACATAGCATTACGTCAACTCTATTTGTAATTCAGATCCATGTAATATTTGTAAGTTACATAACAAGTTTGAAGTGCCACCTTAACTCTTAGATATTGTAGACTGCCGAGAATACCTAGGTCGAAAATTCAAGACCTGTGGCACGTAGCCAAATATACTTTGTCAACAGTCGGTAGGTCTTAAATCTGTAGTTTTTGGAAATTATGACTTTTCATTTGTGAAAGAAGTGTTGATCGAGATCTAGGAAAACTGTTGTATTTGACACAAAATGTAATTAGGTGGAAGTAAGATTTTCTTTTGAAATGTAAATAAATAACCCAAGACATGCCACTTTGGGCCACACAGCGCCACCTAGCCCCAAACTAAGCCGAAGTTTGTACTATGGGGTACTAGATAACTGATAAACTTGCTTAGATACATTTTTTTTGTAAATAAATACATTTTATACATAGAAAACACCCAGACCAATACAAACGTGCAAATGTTTGTAATGTGCGGTGATCGAACCCACGACCCTTAGCTCAGAAGGCAAAGGTCACTAGCAATTGAGCCACCGAGCCAGTGAATGTGGGCTACATGTTTTAAACTCTTCTATTCTACGAATGAAAAGAGCCGGGTTGGGCGAAAGACCTACTTGGACTACAGATGGTCAACTGGTCTGAGCTGAAAGAATGGAGTCTTGTAGTTTCGGAGGTCAATATCCACTGCCGGTCGCAGAGCTAACGGAGTAAGCCTGAGGTATTGCGTTTCTTTATTGACACGTTGTCCCAAGTTTAATGGTACCTTCGTTGATTTCTATATTCATAAAGCAAGTGCATAATGGCCGGCAGTTGACCGGTTAAGCTACTATGTACTTTAATTGACATGTAATAATTATAAATTCCATGTAATTGACTGTAACTCTATGACATTTAACATATCGAAAAAATTGTATTTGACAAAAGATAATATATTTTATTTATCTAATACATATAAAAGACAAATAGCAATATCGCTATCATATTTTATTAAGTGTTCAGCCAAGAACTTGGCTACTCAACTTGCTTTTATTGAGCAGAAAAATGACATTGAGAACTTGAAAATTACTTCATGTAATTTAAATTATACCACAAGACAATAGAGGATAACTCTAGCAATGTAATTATGTCAACAAAGGGAAAGTCCGACCAGTTAAATATTATTCATCAAAATATACAAGGCTTTCCTGGCAAAGAACTTGAATTAGAATTATATTTAAATGAAAAAAATATACATGTTGTATGTATGACCGAACATTGGTTAAGACAATTTGAGTTGTTAATTAGTATTGATAATTACAAGGTCATTAGTTCGTTCACTAGGAGTGCTGCGATTAGGGGTGGGTCACTGATATTAGTTGAAAATAGTCTAAAGTCAAAAGACCGTAAAGATGTATCATCACTCTCCATTGAGCGAACCATTGAGCTATCCTGTGCAGAGCTTGAGCAGTACATCATTGTCTGTGTGTATAGGCCCCCTTCTGGTGATTTCAATTTATTTGAATCTACTATGGAGGAGGGCTTAAATAAAGTATGTAAAGGTTATAAAAAAGTAGTTGTATGTGGGGACTTTAATATAAATATTTTAGATAATTCACAGACTTCAGTCAGGTTCCTAAATTTATTTAAATCTTATGATCTTTTTCAGCTCTTTGATGAACCTACTCGAATAACACCCACATCAGCTACTTGTCTTGATAATATTTTTTGTAACTCCAAACCAATCAATAAATCAATAATAAACTTTATAAATTCGGACCACAGTGGCCAAATGGCAGTATTTGAGCGCCATCATGACCGTAAGTCAGTTAACTTCGTATATCGACCTATCACTGTAAATCGCATTGAGAGATATAAAAAAGACATAGATTATAAAATCTCTCAAATATCTTACACTGAGAATAATAGGGATATTGATCAAATGTATGCAAAGCTATTTGACACAATTAAAAATGAATTTAATACAGTGTTTACTAAGAAAGAGGTTAAGGTAGACAACACTAAAACAAAATTTAGTGATTGGGCTACTCCAGGAATTTATAACAGTAGAAGAAAGTTATTCGAACTCTATGAACTTAAAGCCACTTCAAAAGATGAGAATATTATAGAACATGTTAGAAAATATTCGAAACTTTTTAAGAAAGTTTGTATAATGGCGAAGGCAAATTATCTTAAAGAAAAAATTAAAAATTCAAAGGATAAAGTTAAAGCCACCTGGAAAATAATCAATAAAGAGACTTGTAAAACTCGATCACATAATCACAAGATCTCTCTTAAAATAGGTGACAATTGTCTTAGTTCTGACGCAGAGGTAGCCGCAGCATTTGAAACTTATTTTTCCAATATACCTTTAATAACAACAAGTAAAATAAATTCTTGTCCGCTTGCAGCTGAATCTCTTCTCAAAGCAAATGTGGATGAATGTTTCAACAATTTTAAATTTAGCCATATTGATTATATAACGATTTTAGAAACTTTTAACGAACTTAACTTAAAAAAGACAGAGGATTTGTGGGGAATTTCAGTAGTGGTATTAAGAACCATTATACCCACCATTGCCTCACATTTAGCAATCATATTTAATGAGTGTGTAGATATAGGTCAGTTTCCAAATTTGATGAAATACAGTAAGATTGTTCCTTTATTTAAGTCTGGTGAAAGAAGTGACCCATCCAATTTTAGACCTATTTCTGTTTTACCAGCGCTTAGTAAGATCTTTGAAAAAATAATTTTTAACCAATTAGTATTTCACTTTAAGGAAAATGAGTTATTGCATAAAAAGCAATTTGGTTTTACAAAAGGTAAGTCCACTACTGATGCAGGAGTGGCGCTGATGAAACATATATTTGGTGCTTGGGAAAATAAGCAGGATGCAGTAGGTGTTTTCTGCGATTTATCTAAGGCATTCGATTGCGTTAATCATGAAATCTTACTTCTGAAGTTGCGGCATTATGGCGTCTCGAATGTTGCTTTAAGTTTGTTAGAGTCCTATCTAACTGACAGAATTCAAAAAGTTGTTATTAACGGAATTGATTCTTCTGGCGCCTTACTACGTATGGGAGTGCCCCAGGGCTCTATATTGGGACCATTGCTGTTTTTAATATATATAAATGACCTTCCTTATTTTGCTGAAGGCTTATGTGAGACGGTATTGTTTGCGGATGACACTTCTCTAATTTTTAAAACTGACAGACATAAGCAAGTATCTGACGAAGTAAATAATGCTCTCTCGCAGGTATTGCATTGGTTTAACACAAATAATTTACTTTTAAATTCTAATAAAACAAAATGTATTAAATTCACGATGCCTAATGTGAGGCAAGTAAATACTAATATAATTATGAATGGTGAACACATTGAGCTTGTTGAGTCTACGACCTTTTTAGGGATTACTGTGGATTCCAAGTTACAGTGGGCTCCTCATATAGAAGCCCTGGCAGGAAGACTCAGTTCAGCTGCATATGCAGTTAAAAAAATTAGGCAACTCACTGATATTGAAACGGCGAGACTTGTTTATTTTAGTTACTTCCATAGTGTTATGTCATATGGTTTGCTCCTATGGGGATCAGCTTCTGACATACAAACTATTTTTGTATTACAGAAGAGGGCGATCCGTTCTATAAATGGACTTAAATCTCGCGAATCACTTAGAGAATTATTTAAAGAAATTAACATCCTAACTGTGGCATCACAGTACATATTTGACTGCATTATGGTTGTACGTAAGAATATACATTTATATAGTAAAAACTCAGATCTTCATCAGTTCAACACTAGAATTAAGAGCAAACTTGCTGTTTCCAATCTCAGGCTTCGTAAAACTGGTAACTCATTCATAGGACAAAGTGTAAAAATGTTTAACAAAATACCGCAAAATATTGTTGATCTACCTATACATAGATTTAAATCTCGCATTAAGTCCATTTTAATGTCAAAAGGTTATTATAAAGTACAAGATTATATGGATGACAATATTACATGGACATGATAGTCTGCTCGCTTGCGCTTTTTAAAACGATATTATTGTATTGTATTATATATTTTAAAAAAGGCTAACTGTTGAGTTTGTTGCGGCACTTCTTCTCAGCAGGCTACACGTCGAAGTGCTGGTAGGAAAAAAGTTTGACGTGCAAAAGTATTACTAGTGAATCTATTTGCTGAAATAAACTATTTTATTTTATTTTTTTTATTTTAGCATCTGCTCAATGTACCTATTAAAAACAAAAAAAGAAAAAAGGATGAAAACCGGGCTCATAGTAAATTAATAAAAATATAATGTAAAACACACAAAATAAAAACAAGACACACAGCACGCGCGAGAAATCGGAAAGGAATTTTACAGGTTAACAAAAAGCAATGGGAATGCAAACAAGAAAAAAGTACTAAAAAGGAGGTTGGCCGCCTTACGGCCAGTCCGTAACAGTACCTATGTGAAGTTGTCTGATATTTTAAAACCTTAACTAAGCGTATAAACAAAGCAGCACAAAGCCTAAGCAAATTACTTATTGATTGGCTATAAGCAACCGTGGGCCACCGTCCGCTGCTTACGTATGCATGAGCCCGACGCATAGCGGGGCTCACGGAAGAATTCCCGGAGCACTGACGAACGGTGTTTGTCCGGACTTGCGTTACTTTATAACTTTTACTTTGTACGTCCGTTTAATGTCGCAGCTGTTTTGTAACTTCGATGAAGATTAAGCTACTTCATTTGCTTAAAAGTTTTTTTGTGATCAGATAAAGTATTTTAAAATTGTTTTTTTTTTGTTTTTTAGGATTCCGTCATCATCATCAGCCTATTGCAGTCCACTGCTTGACAAAGGCCTCTCCAGGTATGCGTCACTTAGGGCAAACATCTCGAGGATATACCCATAATCGCCACCCTGGGCAGGCGGGTTGGCGATCGCAGAACGTAGCTTCTCGCTCCGGACACGCTGCTGCCCGTCATCGGTCTCTGGTATTTAGTTACGCCTTTAATTGTGATGGTTATACCACCAGTCGGTTGCCAGCGCCTCGTTCGTTATTCAGCAGGATGCACCACGGGCAGATGAGGATGGCTTGGATCAGAAAGAAGATAGGTAGCTCACTTACATCCCCTTCGTGCGCGATTCAGTGTCATTTATCACTTTGATTAAATTGACTAGTTATTATAATTAATGGCTGGATACTGGGTATGATATATAATACCCGCACTTATTAATTTAACTGTAACATACTTTAGATAAATAAAGAATACTAGCTGTGCCGGCGGCGTCGCACGCGTGGATATCGGGTTTCAAAAATAACGGACTTCCATACAATGGTACCTAAATTTTAAGTTAGACCTCTAGCAATACATCCATGGGTAAAAACCGCATTTAATTACATGCAGTAGTTTTCGCCTGGTGCGCGATCAAACATCAAACATACAGATAAAAATTTCTCCCGTTATTCCAACACTTCCCGTCACTGCTCTGCTCCTATTGATTGTAGCGTGATGAAAAGTATACTATAACCTGCCCAGGAGTATAAAGAATAATCGTACTAAGTTTCGTTAAAATCCGTTTAGTAGTTTTTTTTTTCTATAACGAACATACAGACAGACAAAAAAATTACTGATTGCATTTTTGGCTTCAGTATCGATCACTAATCACCCCCTGATAGTTATTTTGAATTATATTTCATGTACAGAATTGACCTCTCTACAGATTTAATATAAGTAGGTATAGATAGATTTTATATTTTACTGAAGTAAAAGGCAAAATGTAATAAATGGACAAGTTACATATTAACAAAGCATGTTGTGAAATGGATAGACGCCTTTTATTTCAATTAAGGTCTAAGAAGAAAAGCAATTCTATTCACGATCTAATTATCTAACAATGTCTAACATAACTCACTCAAGTGCCTAAAAGCAATTGCTAATTAAATATTTACCTACCATCTGTAGCTTAGAAGTTGCATTTGATGGGCCACACATAAGTCTAATTAGATTCAATTAGTTCATTATGCTAATTAGTAATTTTCCCTATTGAGCATAATAATTTAACTGCTTAATTGTTTAGGTCTATCACGTAAGACAAAGGAATGGTACGTATGTGTAACGTATTCAATACTTACAATAACAGGTGATTTTTAATGAAATAAATATTAAAAGATTTTTTTAACGGTTTTTCTAAATAAATACAATATTAGAATGATAATACTGTTATTTTTCCAAATTAATTCCATAGATTATGTTGATTTTTACTGGTTAATCCATATGTACTTATTAGGAAACAACAAGTAAGTATTTCAGGGATATTTGATTGAAAGGGGTAGGCGGTAATGTGCAAATGGGTTGTAAGGGAGACCTATCATCTATTTTCTCCAAGCCACCGACCGTCAGCTTAATACCATAGGCCGATGACGGGCAGCAGCATCACCGTAGCGAGAAAATTCACCCTACGAACGCCGACCCGCCAGCGCAGAGTGGTGATTATGGATAAAGCCTCCAGATATTTGACGAAAGGGGCAAAGAACTGTCGAACCCGATGTCCAGCAGTGGACTGCGATAGGCTGATGATAATAGACAAATGATTATACCACTCAATTATCATCATCACATCATAAGAGTGGTAGGGCATAGCGAATCTTCGCACAAATTGAGCCGCCCGTCCGGCGAAGGACCTACCACCCTATAGAATACCGCAGCCAAATGACCTCTGGGTCGTGTTTCTGCCGGTGAGTAGGGTTTCCGGGGCTCGTGGGGGGTTAGGGTTGAGCCGACATGGCGGTGGCAACTGACAGGTAACTGCAGGCAGGTGGGTTTGTGATAGCGCTCCGGTGTGTACATGAATAATACAAATAAAAACAACGTAGACGGGTGATTAATTTTAGTTGAAACAATAATTACCTACTAACTATTTTCAGGTAAATTACAGTCGAAGTTTAACACAACAAAACGTAATTAATTCCGCCTATTTTGAGGTGTAATTGTAGACCTAAAATAAGTTTACACTTTGTAATAATTAAAAGCGTCGTGATACGGGTTCAAGCCAAATATTAACCCTTTGAATGTCACTATGTAATTGTATGGTTCATGACGTAGAATGAGGACAAAATCAGTCAATTTAGGGTATGTATAATTAACACTCGTTCTATTGTAAACGCGGTAAATTGTACATTCTGAATAAGGTCTCCCAGTGGGGGTTTGAAAACCTGGTTGAGTTTAATGCTGGTAAGACTCAGGTATTGGCATTTTCTATCAAAGTATCACCTTTCCATTCTGTTCCTTCTCTTCGGGGTGTTTCGTTACCAGCGTCCGGTGACCTAAGCATTCTCGGTGTGGATATTGGTCGTGACCTGAATCCTAAGGGTTTTTTTTTTTTTAAGGCCTTTATTTGATTACCACAAGATTCTGCTATTTGATACAGAAACTTGGGGTAGTAATTAGTATGTAATTAGTATTTAGAGTAGTTTGTAATTATTACATAATGTGTATAGTAGAAGATTGTGAAATGTGTTTTTTTTAATCCTAAGGGTTGCATCGGGTCATCTCTACGGCATCCCGTAAAGTAGGTATTCTGAACAAGGTGAAGGGGTATTTCACGCCTGAGCAGCTGGGGATCGAACACACGACTCTTAGTTCAGAAGGCAAGAGTCACTACCAATAGGCTATTATGGCTAAAAAATGTAATTAGTCCGTCTTTTAGCTTATTCAAAAATAAAAGACATGTATTTTTTATTTGTAAATTCGACTAAAAATTACTAAGTTATAGGCCATTGTGATGTCACTCGGTGAGGCATTTTTACGGGAGCGAGTGACGTCAAAGACTCTCACTCATAACTTTTGATGCCTTGTATGTTTGCTATTGTTTATTTGAATGAAAAAAGAAAAAATACGTGTCTTTTATTTTTGAATGAACTACAAGACGGACTGATTACAATTTTTAGCCATAATAGCCTATTGAGCCACCGAGCCAATCTTCATGTATTAGATGTCTGTCTGATTTCTTTTTTATTTGCAACCAGCCTTTAATAACAGAAGTGGCCTTATACAGAAATGCCAAAACTAGTTACAGCAACATGTTACGTAAATATTGCACGGTCAGCAAAAATCCGGCGAGTCACCGGTGTGCGGCTCGTGAAAAAAGTTCCCAATCCCCAAACCGGTTATTCATAGTCTATTTTGTGCTATCATAAAATGCTTGCGAGCTCCAAATGTAATTTAGCTATCGTTATTTCGTTTCGAAAAATCGTATTTGACATGACGCGCATGGTAAAGGCTAACTTTAAAATTTGGATAAAATCATAATGGTGCAACATGGAAGAACTTTTGAAGGTAAGCTATAGTAGCCTACATAACTTTAAGTAACCGTTACTTCAGGGGTTAGAGAAATTTTACTTGTAAGGATTGCAAAAACCTATATATTAATCATTATGCAATAGATTAACAAATACCTAATATTTTTGCAAGTTAAACGAAGTCTTGCCTATCTGCACTTCGACGTGAGTCCAGGTCAGAAGAAATTCCGCAACACACTGAAGTGTTTCTTTTTTGCCTATGCTTACATACAGTTCGATGCCTTAGTCAAGTGTAAGCGAGCAGATCATTAATTGGTTTTTGTTATAGGGTTTATGTGACTTAGATCTCAGTTAAAAAGAATTTACACCTAGCCCAAAAAATTAATACCTAACCAGTTTTATGAAGCCTGAGATCTATCAAGTTCATTCCGTCATTCAGTCAGCCCCAACGCCAATGAACTAACCAATATTGCATTTCAAACTAATATGGACGGATTCGCCGTTCAATACCAGATTAGAATCCCAATAATAGCCCTAGTCTATCAAGGACAGCTACAAACTGCAAACAAATCGTCTGAACAAACTTCGCTTCCGGATATTTGTACAGGATTAATTGCCGGAAGACTAAATCCGGGCAGATGTGAGCTCGAGAATGCTTCGCGATTAACTGTCTCTATCAGCCAGTTCAACTGTACTAACTATTTAATTGAGTTACAAAGTATTCTGAGTGAAGGTAACGCGCGTTCCTAGGTAAATAGGTGGGGAAATGTTTGCGATTTGCTATTTAAAGAGCAAATCGCTTGTGAGGGAGACGAGTGTTCAGATGTTTGGGGAGCAACTAGTGGGGCGAATAGTGCGCTTGAGTTTCTGCGAAAAGGCTAATATTGTAACGGCTGCCGGCTTTGTTGGATCCGTGTTTTGTATTATGAAACATTTTAGCGAAATTGTAGCGATATTAGTTTTGTTTTGTGTATTTTTAGTTACTTGTTAGTCGTGGGGGGTTAGGGTTTGGCCGGCATGGCGGTGGCAACTGACAAGTAACTGACCAGTTACTTGCCCGTTGTCACAGCGACTTGGGCTTCCCTTTCGCTTTCCATCAGGCGTAGGGAAGCCATTATGTCGAGCCACTATAAAAAAAAACTTTGTAGCTTCATAGCTTTTGAAATATATGCAAAGGATGATGTCAGGTAGTGAAGGACACTGTTTGTTTAATAACCTTAAAAGCATTTATTAACACAATCATATAACAAAAACTGTAACCATAGAGACGTCAAAGTAATGACAATTGGCGGGAACTCGAAGTAGGTAGCTGTCAATGTCAACGCAAAGTCAACGTCAGCTGTCAACGATAATGCGGTGACTTCTGAACGTGGTCCCGTCCCTGCTATTGTTTCCGTTCCGATTTACATTCCTGTTCCTGGCCAGGGAATAGAATGCTAATAGGAATCGAAAGTATATAATTTTGGGCTAGGGACCTTTCCCTAGAGATAGATTATAGAATTTTTATAAAACTCCTTTACAGTTTTAATGTTTATTTCATACATAATAAATAAATAATATACCTAAAATTCCCCTCCTGTTTCTCTTTGGAAGTTAAGGTATTACGTGATTGAGATAGTCTCCTTTAGCATTATCGTATGTTTAAATATATTCCGAAAAAAATAAAATAATAAGCACCCTACACCCTACAAAAGCATTTTCTCTACTTAACTATAATTAAAACCTTCAAAAACATAAATTCCCTTCTCCACCCAAACCACATATTCATTAACACCAAACTACTAACAACGTGTTCCCAGTTTCAAACTTTACAATCAGAACTATTTTTCAGCAAACAAAACGTTTACAAAGCTTTCGCCTGCAAACTGCGGGGAATCCAGCTTTATCACCGGCACCGGCCATCAGTCACCGCTGTCGGCGGTCCCAGTTCGATTCCCGGCGAGATTACGCCACCTATGTTCACTTACAGCCGTCAAGCAGCCCTCACGCGTGACCTGAATACCGAGAGGGCCGCATTAACCAACACCTGTGAAAATGAAACGATATTATTGTGCAAAAACCGATTGGTGGAAACGTGACATTATTTCGTCGCCGGTTTGCTTCAGGATTCCGTGGTGTCATAAGAAACTGCTAGAAATTCAAGTGCCAGACAAATACATGTGCCAAATAAATAAACGTGGCAAATAGATTATGACATAGAAACAAACGTGCCAGGTAAAATTTATCAAACAATTTATGGCATCAAGGAGCCTTACTGGTAATCCGACTACTGAGAGGGCCGCATTAACCAACACCTGTGAAAATGAAACGATGTTATTGTGCAAAAACCGATTGGTGGAAACGTGACATTATTTCGTCGCCGGTTCGTTTCAGGAATCCGTGGTGCTGGTTTGGAATAAGAAACCACCTTGGGATTCCATGGAACCGTTTCCAATAAAAACCACCAGAAATGCCAGACAAATAAATGTGCCACAAAACGATAAACGTGCCAGGCAAAATAGATATGCCATTCAAACAAAAGTGCCAGACAAATAAATGCCAGATTAATAAACGTGACTGACAAAAAACGTGCTAGACATATAAATTTATAAAAAAGCCTGCAGTAATGGAAAACTGTGACAATTAAACGATTAGGTATAGTGCAAAAACGTTTGGTAAACACGTGATATTTTTTCATTTGGGATTCCGTGGAACCCAATTGTAATAAAAAAACCCACCAGTTATGCCAGTGCCGTGTAGCGCAGTGAGGTGATCCGGCAGAGAACCACAGTCGCCGACATAGCTTACCGTATTAGTAAGCTGAAGTGGCCGTGGGCTGGCCACATCAACCGCAGAACCAATAACCGTTGGGGTAAACGAGTTTTGGATTGAAGACCACGTCTCGGCAAACGTAATGTAGGACGCCCTCAGGCCAGGTGGAATGACGATATGCGCGGGACGGCTGGCAAGTGCTGGATGCGACAAGCCCAGGATCGATCAAAGTGGTGAACATTGGGAGAGGCCTATGTCCCAGAAAAAGAAACATGCCAGAGAAATAAATTTACCAAGGAAAATACTTACCAACAGAGATATACCTAAGTGTACCAGAAAAATAAGTGTGCCAGGCAAAGAAAATATCAAGATAAAGAAATAGATTAGACGCATTGGAAGTAAATAGAATATTTGGAGCGGTATTTTCCACTAAAGTAGTTGTTAAATTGGGACTTCAAAACGTCAAAGAGATAATACAAATTATTATAATTCCACTATTATTATGTACATGAAATTGTCTGCTGAATAGTATCGTCGTTGTAGCAGATTCTAATTTAAAAAGCAATCATTTACTGAATATTTTAATCTCGGAAAATAATGATTATTTCACGAGGTTACATTTTCTCGGTGCCATTGTGATTTGGGGATGTAAGGGAGCGATCTATCATCTTTTCGCTCCAATCCAACCTCACCTGCCCGTGGTGCATCCTGCTGAATAACGAACGAGGCTCTGGTAACCGACTGGTGGTGGTATAACCATCACAATTGAAGGCGTAGCTAAATTCCACAGGCCAATGACAGGCATCTGGTCTATCTGGGTGTTTTCTATGTATAACATGTATTTCTTTACAAAAAAAGTTTCTAAGTAAGTTTATCAGTTGTCTAGTACCCATAGTACTAGCTTCGGCTTAGTTTGAGGCTAGATGGCGATGTGTGGCCCAGTGTGGCATGTCTTGGGTTATTTATTATTATTATTATTTATTTGTGAGCCGTGATTCCACATGAAACCCCCTTTAGACATCGTTCCTAACGAATATAAATAAAGTCCTACAAGATTTAGTATACCCGTTCTTAAATTAAGCACTGCTTTATGATTATTCATAAATCAACAGCGTTTCTAAGAAGGAATATTGTATTTTGTATTAGACAAACAGAAATTAGCCATTCAGTTCATAACCTTGGTTCTGTCGTCCTTGAACTTGGAAAACCGCAAGGTTCACGTAAAGGAACATCTTATATTATCAAAATTATGACCGATTCCTAATCAATCTCAGGTAATACCTGCCCTCCTATTCACAAAAACTCGGAAACGAATCCGTAAGGTAACGAATAATTAATACAAATCCACGCCCCATCTCTCCCAGTAGATAGCATAAGAGTCGACTAAGGGATTTCTTAAGATTACAGTCAGCATCCCACCTGCCCAGCGTAGTGACTAAGGCGAATCCCCCAAATTGTGAATATCGCCATTTGGGGGGATTGGGGGAGGTTTATGTCCAACAGTGGACGTCTTCAAGCTGATGATGAACATGTCTTGTCTAAATAAATTTCCGAAATAAAATCTGTTTTCGAGGAGCCGTGAATAGACTTATCAAAACTTGTCAGCAGGGTTTAGGTAGCAGTTCGTGACGAATTGTCGGCTCATCGGATTATGGAGGGTACCTATGTTTGCACATATGAGTAAACTATGTTATAACCCCTGGTTAGTTTCCGTGAAGGTCACGACCTATGTACTTATAACAAGGCTTAAGTATGTTGCTACGTTAATACTCTCTCATTACCAAATTTCGGTAACAGGGGCCAACCTCTTAGGAAAACCTATACGCAGGTGTTTGTCTAACTGTCGCCCCATCTATAGTTCGATATAATAAATAATAATAATAATAATAATAATAAATAACCCAAGACATGCCACGCTGGGCCACACAGCGCCACCTAGCCCCAAACTAAGCCGAAGCTTGTACTATGGGTACTAGACAACTGATAAACTTACTTAGATACATTTTTTTTTGTAAATAAATACATATTATACATAGAAAACACCCAGACCAATACAAACAGTAATGTTCATGAACACAAATGTTTGTACTGTGCGGGAATCGAACCCACGACCCTTGGCTCAGAGGGCAGAGGTCACTACCAAATGAGCCACCGAGCCTGTCAAAATAATGGCTTCTCTACGCCTGATGGGAAGCGAAAGAGAAGCCTAAAGCGCTGTGATAACGGGCAAGTAACTGGCTAACTGTCAGTTGTCACCGCCCCATGCCCGCCCAACTCGAGCTCCGGAAACCCTACTCACCGACAGGAACACGAGCCGAAAGTCATTTGGCTACGGTATTCTATAGGATTAAGGTCCTTTCCCGGACGGGCGGCTCAATTCGAGCCAAGATTCGCTATGCTCTACCTCTCTCCTACTTATGGTTAGGTATCAAAAGGGGGAGTGCCGGTCGCTTGTCATCTGCGGCCGGCCAGGGCAGGCAGTGCTACCCGAATCTCTGCAAGTGGCTGCCCACTGGCGACACAGCGGGGTTAAGTGGGTATGTCCTCCCATTCTGGAAGGTGTGAGTCCCACACACCACGCCGACTCACCTCGGATTCAGCGTTAAAAAGTCGGTAGGTTCTTATTTCAAATCAGGTAGGGAACCTGTGTATCCTGTGTATCACATTTCATACATAACTATTACAATATGCTATTATGGCTAAAAATTGTAATTAGTCCGTCTTTTAGCTTGTTCATAACTAAAAGACTCGTATTTATTTATTTGAAAATTGGACTTTAAATTACAAAGTTATAATGGACTAATTACAATTTTAAGCCATAATAGCCTATTCTATTGTGTCTGATCGGTGGACAGGTAAAGGTCAAAAAGTTAACTCTCAAGCTACGGAATCCGCATCACCCAACAGGTTCTAAGCTGGTTTTTCTATGATTCCGATTTGAATTCAAAGCGCGGCTTTGAAGGACGGTACGGGCGATTTTTATTTGCATCCATTTTAGTTGTATTTGCGCCATGCATATGTTGATGCGCAGGTGGCGAATTCACAGAACGATTTCGATGTAGTGACGCCGTGAAGTTGGCGTAATGGTATTTCGTGACAATTTTCGGAGATTAAATTGAGGTGTTTGGATTCAATGAGGCGTAATGTTTTTGTAGCCGTGTACGGATAACATTTAAAAGTTGTATAATTGTTAAATGAACGCTCATAAAAGGTGAATTATACGTATTTTCTACGGTATGGGCGGGAATCGACAACCGCGAGCTATTTTAGCTTGCTTCCGGCGATAGCGTGATCCATTTTTGATTTGATTTTGCTTTAACTGTTTGAAGTATATTTTTATGTTTATTTCCAATAAGTGAGAATACACGAAAAAAGTGTAGAATATTTCCTGTGATTCCCTAGAGAATGGATTACTGGCATACAACAAATTTATCCAAAAAAAATATATCAATTGAATGATGTTATTGAAAACGTTATTTTCAATATTTGAAACATAACGCTATCTATCTATCTATGGAAAATCCAAAAAATGGTATACGATTGAAATTCTTTTTTTGGAACTGATAAAAGAGATTAATTCGTCTCGACCAATTACCTCACAAAGGCTTTTTACTCGTACTTCAGTTGTATTACCTTTTAGACCGAAGTATATGATTAACAGCTGATTAGTCCCCATCGATGGCCCTCTCAAACTTAGACAACCACTACATTGCAGTCCACTGATGGACATAGGCCTCTCCAGTTGTTCACCACTTAGGTCAAACATCTGGAGGATATACCCATAGTCGCCACGCTGGGCAGGCGGGTTGGTGATCGCAAAACGTAGCTTCTCGCTCCGGTGACTTTGCTCGTCATCGGCCTGTGGTATTTAGCTACGCCTTCAATCGTGATGGTTATACCGCCACCAGTCGCTTGCCAGCGCCTCGTTTGCTAATCAGCAGGATGCACCACGAGCAGGTAAGATGGCTTGGAAGATGATGGGTCGCTCCCTTGTACACATGTTTTGTTATGTGATATTTATTTATTTGTTTATTCATTGCGTGCTGCAAGACAGATTAGATTTCCCAAGGGAGGGTGTCCCTTATCCCAGTTTCAATTTGCGGTGTCTCCACTGTCCCGCCTTTGGGTTCTTAACGGTGGTTCGAATATAAATGCGGGTTTTAGTTTGAATAAGCAAATAAGTTCCTGTGATATCGGTTGCTCGGTAGTGCGGAAAAACGTCGGGGTCATGTTTTGAGTACTGACGTTGGTTCGTGCAGAAGGACCTTCCCTTTCAAGTATTTAGGGATATCCCTAATAATGCATGTAATGAGATTAGTACGTAGGTAATTATATCATAATCATCATCATCATCAGCCTATTGCAGTCCACTGCTGGACATAGCCCTCTCCAGGGAGTAGCTTCTCGCTCCGGCGACGCTGCTGCCCGTCATGGGTCCGTTGTATTTAGCTACGCCTTCAATTGTGATGGTTATACCGCCACCAGGCGGTTGCCAGCGCCTCGTTTGTTATTCTGCAGGATGCACCACGGGTAGGTGAGTTTGGCTTGGAACGAAAAGATGATAGGCCGCTCCCTTACATCCCCATATTATAATGGCTAAGGGAATATCAGGAAACAATTAGCATCGTTTACCTGGGTACAAATAAAACTTACTGCAGTCAGTAAACCGGCTGCCAACCGTGGTGGAAAATCCCCCCAAATGGGGATTATCACTGGGGGAGGCCTTTGTCCTCCAGTGGATCTCCCACAGATGATAATGATGATGATAAGCAGTTTAGATGATCTAAACAGTTTTTGTGCAAAAAATTAGACATAAGAATCATGCTCAGATATTGCTTTCAACATTGGTGGCGAACATTAGGAGAGGCCTATGTCCAGCAGTGGACTGACACGGGCTGATGATGATGATGATTGCTTTCAGAATCAAAAATGTGCGCGGGGTTTAATGTAACTTTTGTCACTTTTATAGTCCTTCTAAAATCTTTAATCATCATCTAAGCTTGAGAAAGCATTTGATATGATCCTAAAGTTTAAGTAAGTAGCAATACAAAGAATAAACAAAGAGATTAATATAAAGAGTTTCCCATGCAAATTGTATGCATACTGCAATAACGTTTGAATAAATACCGGACATGGCTATGTTTCCACGAAGACTGCTACTGCATATGCAATGAAATAAAAACTAGCTGTGCGTATGTTAGCGCTTAGCAAAGGGTTTTGAAACTATAAAAGCTCTATTCAGAATTAAAACTTGTTTAATTGTTACTGGTTATTTTCTTTTTTGCTAAAACTACTATTCGCTCGGGAATTAAGAATCGGTGGAGGTATGTGGTGATGACCGTCAAATCTTAAAGTTATTAAGTGGTATCTTGTAAAATACACAAGAATCCGGTCGCCAGTTCTCTTCGCTATAACTTGGCGACACGCTGGCAAGAAGATTTTACGGTATATGTACGTACACATACATATTTATTATTGAGTATTCTCTCCGTAATCTTACTCTATCCTTTATAATATCTCTGACGGGTGACGAGTCGAAAATTCTCTCAGCATCAAGTTCACCTGTTTTAGTCATTATATCATGTTCCAAAGCCAAGCCAAGCCAAGCCTTAGCTTGCTTGTCTGACAAACTTAATAAAAACAATAACAATTACGATAGACTCACCAATTTTCGCGTGTGTGCATGTGAATGAGATCACACATATGAGCGTCAGCACCAGGTTCGCGATCTCCATCGTAATCACTACACTTAAGTCACTCGCATTTTCACTGCTACACTGTTGGAATCTGAAAAGAGGAGAAAACTGCTTTAGTATTGAACACAATGACATGGTCTCTGTCGATGGACAAGGTTTTGAAGGATCGTCTTTTGGGATGTGGCCACTAGATGCAATAAATTCCTTAATATTAGCTACTGAAAAGTTAAAGCCACTTAAAATCTATTGACATGTCCCCACCTCAATCTAACGACTTTTCTGTGGCTGCCAATGTGTGATGTTCAAGCGCTATAATTGTAAATTGCATCTAAATTATCTTTACATTCTAAAGAGTATTGCCACCTCATTTGCACCGACAGGCTCGGTGGCTCATTTGATAGTGACCTCTGCCCTCTGAGCCAAGGGTCGTGGGTTCGATTCCCGCACAGTACAAACATTTGTGTTCATGAACATGTCTGTTTGTATTGGTCTGGGTGTTTTCTATGTATAATATGTATATATTTACAAAAAAAGTATATAATAAGTAAGTTTATCAGTTGTCTAGTACCCATAGTACAAGCTTCGGCTTAGTTTGGGGCTAGGTGGCACTGTGTGGCCCAGCGTGGCATGTTTTGGGTTATTTATTTATTTAAATGAGATAACAAGTTGGAATCACTTTTGACTTATGTGAGGTACATTATATTGTGTAGGCAAAGTGTAGGCAGTTTTTATTACATTAACAATGAGATATGAAATACTACTACACTACACTACACTAACATAGTGTTACAATATCTTCATTCGTGTAAAGGTTTACATAGATAGATAGATAGATATTCTTTATTGCACAAAATACAAACATTTAAAGACAAGGTATTACAGACAACAAGTGGTACAATTTAGGCGGTCTTATCGCTAGTAAGCGATCTCTTCCAGACAACCTTCAGGTAGAGGAAGTGTGCTATTCTGAAGAGGGGCAAAGTCGTGCAAACTGTTTAATTATATTATATAAGTACATTTATACCAACATGTATAAAAATAAATATATATAAATAAATAAATACATATGTATAATATATACATACTTACTATATAATGAAAAATTTCAAGTAACCTACTCCAATAGCCATTTAAAAATGTTCATTCCGTCTATTCTGTATCGCGTTCAAGTTGTAGCCAATCCAATCTTTAAATTAATTACCCCGCCATCCAGAGGCGGTCGGAAGTGGATTTTGGTTTCCGACAAAGTGCCTCACTATCTACTTTGTACTAAGTCTGTCCAGTTTACTAATTGAAGTTCTCTTGAATGTTTTATGTGTTGGTAAATACTTGACTCTGTGTATACAGAGTATTGCTAGACTAGACATTCTAGAGACATAGAAAATATTATCTTCACTCGTATAAACTTACAAACATTTCACATCGAATGCCGTAACAGCCTTTATTTAAGTTGACACTTAGTTCGTATTTTATTTGAGCAAAAAATTTAATCAAATTAAATAATTCTGTCACACATTCTCCAAAATGTTGTCGATAGAATACCAAAAGACAGGCATTTCACTGAATTCTATTCACCCGAAAAATAACCTAGACACTTACTACCAATGATAAATGTGCCACAAAAATACATTTCCCGGCACTCAAATATCACGTACGAATAACTCCCAAAGTACATTCAGATGAGCATAAATCTCCCTCTTATCTTCAAATATGAATATCAAAGTAACGATTGTGAGCTACAAACGTCACATCACGGAAATGACGTAAAGTGTAGTTCGGTGGCGCGAAGGCGACGCGCGGAAATGACACATCGCCGGTTGACAGCCAGAAAATGTGTCGACACGGAATACTTAGGGGTCTCGTCGTATTGGCGATTGGCGGAGCGAAGCGAAACGAAGCGAAAATACATAATAATATATCTAAATCTATCTATCTATATCTATTTATTTATTGAACACTTACTCGTAGTATTTCACAGTACATAGCACCAAAACATACACAAGTTGAACACATGTGACAGACAAACAAATAAAAACATATAAAGTATACACACAAAAACGAGGACAGGCTTGGTGGCTCAATTGGAAAGTGACCTCTGCCTTCTGAGCCAAGGGTCGTAGGTTCGATCCCCGCACATTACAAACATTTGTGTGCATGAATATGTCCGTTTGTATTGGTCTGAGTGGTTTCTATCTAAATATATAAAACTCAAAGGTGACAGACTGATTGACTGACATAGTGATCTATCAACCTACGGCCCAAACCACTGGACGTACCACAAATACATATACGTAAATAGAAATACATACTCCCATAAACAGAACAAAACACAAGTTCATCATACGAATGTTTGTCCGGGTCTGGGAGGCAGGCGTCACTACCAAACAAGCCATCGAGCCAGTCAATTTTACAGGTGGCCTAAAGGTACAACATCTAAAGGCGCTAAGACTCTCATCATCATCATCATCAGCCTATTACAGTCCCCTGCTGGACATAGGCCTCTCCAGCTGTTCGCCACTTAGGGCAAACACCTGGAGGATATACCCATAATCGCCACGCTGGGCAGGCGGGATGGCGATTTCACCCGCAGCGGCTTGTGATATTTAGCCACGCCTTCAATTGTGATGGTTATACTGCCACCAGTAGATTGCCAGCACCTCGATTGTTATTCGGCAATGCTCTGAAGCGCTCTGATGCGTAACCCACGATTCAGACCATTCAGTACGGTACGGTTGCTTTGTACTGGCTCTCCCCGCAGCGGGTCGAGTCCGCGTCGCTGTGAAACGATGTTCTAGTTCCTCATGTGTGCTCCCGCTCCGGGCGCCCGTAGTAACAGCCTGTACGGGACTCCCGGACAGCTGTGAAACCAGCCTGAAGCCGTTACGCCTAAAGGTACAACTAAAGCCTCTGGGTCTAGCCGCCGGAACTATCCCGTCGGGTTCATGCCGTGTGTAGATACCATTAGGTAGCAAAGACGGAGGGCCTGCATAATATTGTAATTTGGAGCCCTCGGACAGGAACATCCGTTGGCTATAGGATGGACGATAAGTATAAGTATGCTGTCCTAGAGCATAATGGACTGAGAAGAAAAGTATGAGCCAATATCAAAGGCAATTGAGTGTCATATGTCAAATGACTTTAGGGGCAGGAAACCAACAGATATTAGATGGTCGTGATGTCGCAATACTTAGTGCGTTAAGTTAAGTTCAATTAAAATAATAAAACAAACGGGGTGAGCTAAATAAAACCGTTTAAAAAACAGCTTTTTTAAAGTTGAAGACCAAACATTCTTTTAAATACCACTTTCTTTTGTTAAGCTTCAAACTATTGGTTTTGGAAATCTTTGGTATTATAAGGTTAAAATGACTCGTTTCTGGACGCTCTACTCTGTGAGATGCCTCCAGGCATCCCTGGATTCGAAATGATGTTTCTAATGAGAAGAACCTCTATTATGCCATTCTTAGTAATATATAGTGCATCGTAAAACCCTTGTCTTTAAGCTTCAAACGAACTTTAACCGTTCAGCATGTCTCAGCAAGCAAGAAATTCAAAAGCACATGCCGCTAAAAGAGAAAAATTATGAATAACTATAACATTTGGAACCAAAACGTCCTCTCCAAGCGTCGAGACCATAAATCTAGTACAAAAACTTCCGCCCAGAACTTCTCATGCCCACTTCTGTCTAGCTGGTCGCAAACTTCATCTTTTAGCTGTTAAATTACTCGCTAGAACTAGAAATGTTAATTCTGGCTGTGTGAAATTTACGCACTGATAAACTTGATATTCGAGAAGGAGTATTTTAATATATTTAATATGTTTTTGGCAAGTGTGTTCATGTAGCCGTCGACGGATGAGATGCAGACGTTCTAGTTTGTAGATTCCTTTAAACGAAGCGTAAAGAAGCATCTCGGTCGTGGCAACTGACAGGAATATGTTATGGATGCCTGCACTTTGCCGCATCGAATTAGATTCCTTCTTTTGTTTTCTATAAGGAGAGAATAAATAATAAAAAACAAATATTTTATGTCAAGAGTTGCCACACTGGGCAACATAGTACCATCTAGTTCCGAACCAAGCCGAAACTTGTACTACGGGTACTAGAAAACTGATTTTACTTTTATTTGCTGTAAATGGGATTTTATGTAGTGTTGCTATAAAAATAAATCATATTAACAACTTACTGGGTTACATCCAGTCTTGTGTTATACATGACAAAAAAACACTGAGAATAACAGAAAAATGGAAAGAAAATGTAAGGTTTCAAAGTAAAACTTTCGAATATAATGTCATAATACACATTAAAATAAACATTATGGAGAAGGGAAGAAGATTTTCAAGAGAAATCGTGTTAATCTGACGTGTGAACTACATTACTGAATAGTTTGATTTAAATCCGTAGGGTGTGAAGTGTAACAAACATTTATCCATCTATACATCCATCCAAACAAAATCTCGCACTCATAATATTAATTCCTATTAATATTATGAGTGCGAGATTTTCATCATAACATCCTTGTTATAACAATAATCTTATGTTTATTTTCCTCGTCGCCATTTCAAATATTCTTTTTAACCGACTTCGAAAAAAGGAGGAGGTTCTCAATTCGTCTGTATGTATAATATTTTTTTTTTTTTATGTATGTTCACCGATATTTCCGTCAATTATGGATGGATTTCAAAAATTTTTTTCAGTTCGACAGAGGACACTTCCGAGGTGGTCCCATTATCACCAAGTCAGGATCAGATGATGGGATCCTGGAGAAATTGAGGGCAACAACCGAAAATTGTATGCCTATATGGTGTTTTTGTTACGTAATCATATTTTACTCAGGTATATGCTTCCGGGCGTCAACATCTGGTGCTGATGATGAAGCCACAGAACTCCTTAACGGTTAGGAGTTAGGGGACAGTACTGACATTGGTCGATATTAAACTAGGTAGTAGTATGTACTTATGCAGGGCTAATAGGGCAGGTGATTTGGTAAGTCTTAAGGTTTGGTCACCGACTTCAAAAATAAGTGATAATTGTAATATTTAAATAATTATGTATTAAGGATAGAATTACTTACGTTATTTATCGCTTTTTAGTTTTGGTCGTTTGCGTTTTTTTTGAAGTCGGTTTAATTTTTTTTTTAAATTCACGAACCTTATTTAAGAAAGCATTGATATTTCACACTCCTTTGAAAACGCGAATTGATAAAGGGGAAAAAGATAATTGGATTTTACACAGAGAGCATAAAAGTGGAACGTGTTTCCAGGACGCCAGCGAAAACCACTTCGATTCCCCGGACGACACCCAACGTTTTAATTTATTTAACATAGAGTTAATAATTGAAATTAAATTCGTGTCGGTTTCGGAAATTAAATTAAAATATGAAATTGCGAAACAGGGTCCCTTTCTCGGTTCGGGTGGATATTGTTTTAAATTTTACGAGAAGACGATTATTTCTGAGTTTGATTGCCTTTGGTTTGTTGCCAAGGGAGATTACAGATGGAAAAGTAGGTACTATGTTTTTTTTTTAATTATTAGACCACTTATAACGTTAAAACCGCCTATGTTTCACAATAAATGTCTCCTATACTATTTTTTTTACTACACTATTTTGTACAAGAAATGTCTACTACCTAGTCAATTGTTCAGCGTGCAAGAAAGAATATTTATATCCGTCTGTGGACTCTGTGGTAGATACTGAAATTACCTACACTCAAATAAAATCTATACTAATAATATTAGTATGACGAGGAAAGATTCGATTGTTTGCTTGAAATTCTTCTGACGAACATAGGCGATATCTTGTTTTCAAGAAAGTTAGGGATTGTTACTAATATTAACTACAATAACGTAACAATACCACAGACCGATGACGGGCAGCAGCGTCATCGGTGCGAGAAGCTACGACCTGCGATCGCCAACCCGCCTGCCCAGCGTGGCGATAATGGGTATATCCTCCAGATGTTTGCCCTAGGTGGCGAACAACTGGAGAGGCCTATGTCCAGCAGTGGACTGCAATAGGCTGATGATGAACGTAACAATTCCTAATACCTGCCATGCAAATTTAAAAAAAAATCTAAGAAAAATATCGCGAGAGAATGCGTCTATCTGTTATAGTTACATCGCGATAATCTTAATTACACAAAGCAAAGTGAGGGCGAGTCGCTAGTACCTACCAAATAATTTTAGCACGAAATGCAAAATTAAACCAACTCGTAACTAAAAAGCTCGTACTCACAGAAAAGCCGTTGTCACGCAGAGGGAGGTCTGGCAAAAAACGCTATTTATTTCAAGTTGTTAAACGTTCAGATGCCGGAGCCTTAAAGGACAACGTGAAGGCAATTAAATAAACTTTCCGAAGTCCCACCACAGCCTTTGCCGTTATTTTGTAGAAAAAACCCGACGTTCTGTCCCCTTGAAAACGGAAAGGAAAACACTGCGGTGGCAGTCGTGGCAGGGCCGGATTGGACTCGAACATTTGAATAAGAAGAAGAGGACTTTAAAAACACACAAAAAACTAACTACATTACTTTCTCGCTTCATAATAAAACGCAGCTTGATGCAAATTTTCATATTAAGATACATCACTGTAGTAATGCTTCTCGTGCTTTAGGTTGTGACTGGCCAAGTATAACCAAAGTATTACGCACACGCACACACACACATACACGCGCGCGCACACACACACACACATTCACACAACCACATCTTTTATGTATCTTTCTAAATTTCCTTTTGCATTGTTTTGCTTTTTATTTTACAACAAAAATGTAAGAGTGTGATAAGGAAGAGTGACTTCCTTCTGGCACAGGTACACATAGTACTTAAAAGAAGGAGTCTACCCTTGCGTTATTTATGTATTAATTCGTGTAAAATGAAAATAAATATTTATTATTATTATTACTTTATTATATTTGGACGTCACAACATAGCAATAATAACTAGACACGTACATTTCAAACTTGAACACAAACATCATCATCAGCTTATCGCAGTCCAGTGCTGGATATAGGCCTCTCCAGTAGTCAACCACTTTGGTTAAATGTCTAGAGGCTTTGCCCATAATCGCCACGCTGGGCAGGCGGGTTTCATTTTATCCCTGAAATGTTGTTGTAATTCCATCGAATATGTGTAAAAAGTATGTATGTACGCGTTAAATTACAAACGTATGTCATGATTTTTAATATTTATCTAATTATAGTCCATAGATTTAGTATGTTTTTGTAATAATTCAGTGGCAACACTGGTAATTTCTAGAACGCGCCTCTCTGGCGGCAAAATAGGCGGGAAAAAAAGGAGGGGTAAAAGCGATGATAAGCGGACGGACGGACAACTGGCCATTCGATTTCGGGCACCGGAGCAGCAACGATAGTTAGGAAAATCTATGTTCGACGAAGAAGTGATTAATAAGTAACCTAAGAAGTCTAGTTGTTATACTTTTATACCAGTACAATACCTTACGCAAAGTTCGACGGCGTTTTATTCTACGACACAATCCTGTTCTTCAAAACTCAGAAGTGCGAAGAAACCTGCAGCCTAAAAGGTACGGAGTAGAAATACTCTTAAAATTATTATAATTAATATATACGAGATATTAATATTAATATAGACAAGATAAGGCCGTCACTGTAATTTTTCTTTAAATCCTGCTTTTATTTTTCTCCTCTTCTTTTCCATAATAATGCCGTCACGAACATTTGGTTGGGGCTACTCTCTAACAATGTTACTTGGCGGTAGTATAGTCTAAAATAATATGGCGAAAGGGCTACGCTAGCACTGACAACAGCTGGAGTAATATTTGATCAAGGCTACTCTTTGATAGTGTTATTCTTGTCTGTCTGCTTGGAATAATTTGCCGCGCATTCTATTTGGTCAAGGCAACTCCTTGATATTAGTTCGCGACAGATTCCCTGGCAAACGGCGGTGCTAGAATATTTCTTTTTGTCGGCTTAAGCATTTTCTAGAGCGGACTGCAACTTGAGTAATGTTCGAACAGGGCGACTCTTTGTTAACGTTACTCTTGTAAGCCTAGTGGGTTTGTCGTACGATCCATTTGGTCAAGGCTACTCTTTGACAATGTTGGTCGACGACAAATCATTGGATTGCGCTCTGTATTTAAAAAGGATAAACATTTGTTGAATCTTTGCCGTTCATTTGGAAAAAAGAGTTGAATGAGGAGAGGAGAAACTTACAAACCTTTAGCCATTTTGAATCTAAATTAATTTGATATATGTACAATCCGTGTTGTTTGTGTTCAATTGATTGGTTTCATATAAAATTGGATTTGTTTGACATAATGGCATGATATACATTTGACTTAAGCCAATAAGCAAGGTGTAGGGAGCGAGTTAAGTGTGCTCACAGTTAGTTGTGAGTTATGTATGCTCACAGAATTAGTGCGCACTAGTTATTGGTGGGCTAAGTATGTTCTCCAGTTATCTGTGTGCTCAGTTATCTGTAAGCTTTGGAATAGGAAAAATAAAAGGAGCCAATTACTTTTTTTTTACATTTATTCATTCAATATTCATTGCACAGTGAAAGGTGGACTTTTAAATACATTTATTGCACTATGTTCGAAGATAGCTTACCTAGTTATCAAACAATCGTATATTTTTAACACTTGCATTTTCATCCACAAAACCATGTAAAATCCTATTAAAATCCGCATCGATCTCAATTTGACTGAGCGGAAACAAGTTGGGCGCATCTGCACTCGACACGCAAGCGTCATAGTTTTGCAAGTAGCGGGCAAGGTACGGCCAACCAGTCACGTACGAAGGGCACGTCATTTTAGCAAAATACCCTCGAATAAAAAAAAAAACGTTTGGTCAGAGTGTAGTCTAGCTCAATATGTGGCATTAAGTCGTTAAACGTGTGTTGTGGTTGTTGTATTGATAAAACGAATGTATGTTTTTATTTCTTTTATATTATATTTGTGTTCTCGTGTAAAGATGTGAAAATAATGCAACATAGACCCTGAGAGGGTATAGTATAGTAGCACTGATTTGAAGGTAACACATTACATACTGTGTTCATGGAATTAGATAAGTACGTGCAGAGAGGAGTGTTATAGATTTGATTTTGTTTTAGTATTGGAACAGTTACCGCCCCCGGCTTCTTTCACTCACACCTTCATACACCTGCACACTTGCACATTCGCACACTCGCACACTTGCACACATATTTGAAATAAGTAATTAAAATGTTTAAAATATTTCTGAAATTAAATTAAAGATTGAAATTTATTTAGCTTTGAGTCGGTTAGAGCCTGATGACCTGAAACACGGGTATCCAATAGCCCAGGGTAGGCATCGGTCTCGTCACATAATGTCACGAGTTTTATAACAGCCTGTAAAATGTACCCTGTGATGAGAAAAGAATTGGTTATGTATTGCAAGGTTTCCAAAATAATTAGTAATATTATGACCAATTATATAAGTAGAAGGTAGTGTCTTGAAAATTATGATAAATAATAAATCACTCGATCCTAGAAAAATCTAAATATGCTGTATCTAAGCGCTTATCTATACTCTGTTTTTTTTATCTTGTTGGACGCGCCAGCGTGCGCTACGTGCCATTGTGACAGTTAAACAATAAAATAAAATAATAAAAACTTTTATTGTTCAAAATAAAAACTTAAGCTATAGTACAGTATGTCTTAGTAAGGCAAGACGCCTATAAGGTTATGTATATCTCTAAGTAAGTTAAGACGCCTATTAGGTTATGTATGTCTCTAAGACAAGACTCCTAAAAAGGTTATGTATGCCTCTAAGTAAGACAAGACGCCTCTAAGGGAGGTTATGTCAGTCTCTTAGTAAGGCAAGACGCCTATAAGGAGGGTCATGTATGTCTCTAAGATGTACGTCTCTTAGTAAGGCAAGACGCCTATAAGGAAGGTTATGTATGTCTCTAAGATATACGTCTCTTAGTAAGGCAAGACACCCATGAGGAAGGTCATGTATGTCTCTAAGTAAGACAAGACGCCTTTAAGGGGGGGTTATGTATGTCTCGAAGTAAGGCAAGACGCCCCTAAGGGAGGTTATGTATATCCCCAAGCAGGATAAGACGCCTCTAAGGGAGGTAATGTATGTCCCCAAGCAGGACAAGACGCCTCTAAGGGAGGTAATGTATGTCCCCAAGCAGGACAAGACGCCTCTAAGGGAGGTCATGTATGTCTCTAAGTAAGACAAGACTCCTCTAAGGGAGGTTATGTACGTCCCTTAGAAGGCAACACGCCTTTAAGCAAGGTCATGTATGTCTCTAAGTAGGACGAGACGCCTCTAAAGAGTCGGAGATAGATAGATATTCTTTATTGCACCAAATACAAACATTTATAGACAAGGTGTTAGACAACTAGTGGTACAATTTAGGTGGTCTTATCGCTAGTAAGCGATCTCTTCCAGACAACCTCAGAAGGGGTGGGGTGAGCAATCGACTGATGAAACAGATTATAGTCAAAATATAAATACATAATAATAAATAAATGAATACATAATTAGAAAGTATAATAATTTTCCACGTTAATTCCAAATTATTTACACCCACACACCACACACAGAGACATACACACACACATACACAAACACACACACACATAGACACACACTTGGATTATTCCCAAAACCAGGCTATATTTTCATTTCATTCTTTTAGTAAAATGTAATAGTTAATTATATATATAAAAAGATATGTAAATTAGTTATATGCACAAAAGGTATTTAGATAGGACCTATAAGCGAGGGAAGAGTGGCTCCCTCTGACACAGGTGCCTTGGCACTTACTAGAGGAAGTCTACAACAAATTTGTCAAAACAGCCTTTTAACTGAATAAAGATTATTTTATTTTATTTTAAAAATACATAAGTAAAATACAGATATAATAAATACATAGGTTAGAACATAAACATATACAATATAATGTACATTACTGTACACACGTATGTATGTACGTTATGTATGTTTCATTCAATTTGAGGCTACGGATGCGAATATGGAAGCAATTGTTTACTAATGTTATGCCAATAGATAGTGATAGGAACTCTTTATTGCACAAAAACACAGACGTTACAGGAACATTAACACACATTACAAACAAAAACAAAGTACAAAGATACGGATTTCTAATGAATTTTATACCAATTATAATTTAGCGATATCTTTAAATTATTACTGGAGTCCTACCTACCGCGGTGAGCCGCACGGTGACTTCTGGTCCCAGACTGGGCCGAAGCTTGTATTTTTATTTGGTTTCAATTAATACATACATTGAATGGAAATCTAAACTACCTACGTACTTGTCAGTCCTCCAACAGGGAGGTAAATGATGTTGTACGTTATTAATTATTAAACCTTTATTGCACAAAGTAGGTACACAATGTTTTCTGAAATGGATTATGTCGGCGGGGTAAATTTTCTTTTGCAGAAATAGTGGCAACTGACGACATGATGACGACTCCGCCTGGTGAAGTATTGCCAAGCCAAAAGGCCGCAGATGTATTAAAAAAAAAGGGGGGTTTTAAGGCAGAAGCAGCAGAGGGGACAATTGGTGGAAGTCGGTACAATCGAACAGCTCGTCGTGTCCATTTGGGATTGTCGTCAGGGAAGTATTGGTGTTTTGTAGTATCATTTTATTTATTATTAGCTGGCCCGGCAGACTTCGTACCACCCATTACTTACCTTTTAAACCTACCCTGGACAAACATTTTAAAACCAAAATCAGCTCAATCGGCCCAGACGTCCTCTAGTTTTAATCAGACTAACGAACATCAATTCAATTTTATGTATATAGATTAGACATTAGACGGGACTTAAACCTATAAACCTATGTAAGTGAAGTAATTCTACAGATTAATTTGACGGTAACAAAACTATTATTTTATTTTTCTTTTTATTTTTCTTGTAAGACATTCATTCACTACAGGGATACACACAAAAAGAATTTTACGGAGAATTTAAACTGGGCTATGCCGGTATCTTGAGAAATCTTGTTAAAATTAGTGAGTAACGTTAAAATGAATACCTACTATTAGATTTCTAAACTTAGAACCTGCGTAGGTATCTATATTTATTTTAAATGTAAGGATTTATGGCAGTCGGCATTTCTTGTGTAAAGATATCATGGTACAGTTTAATATGTAATGTGATTTTAGTTAATACGTCGATTTCTTTATTTTATATAATTAGGATCTCCAATGAATTCATTTAAATGTGTATGTCGGCAGACGGTGCTGCGTCACTTAGACCAATCGGCGTATTGCCGATTGTCACATATAGATGGGTAAAAGTCTTTACTACACAAAAGACATTACACACAAAAACAGGCCATTTAAACGCGCACACAAACTCATGCACATACGGACATACATATAAAATACACTCTTATACATATACACTCTCCAGTACAGTGGCAGCCGATAATTTTCAAAGGATTTGGTAATACAGTATGTATTATTGGATAAACAATTTTATTTTATAATCATAATTATTTATTTATAAAAAAGAGAGAATAAGGTTCCAACTATTGAGGCGTGGGGTAGGTACTGGGTACTATAGTCTATTTGTAGCTCTTTAACTAACTGCTGTATCATGATCTACGCCACGCTCGTGACAAATCGCAGAGTACCTACACCTGTGACATATTGTTTACTTTCACATGCGTTAAAAATATTTCATGAACTATTCCCGCAATATTATTGGACTTGCCCCTAGTGAAACCAAATTCTGCTAGGTAGTTAACAAATATATATTTTTTGAAGTTTTATTTGAGGTGAGGGGAGATTTGGTTTAATGGCCGACGTGTAGATATAGGTCTGAAATTGGAAGAGACATTTGAGTAATAAAACACTTTAATGGTTATGTTAATACATTGGGACAATACCACTGAACTTCATCGGGCTTGGAAGCCGACCTGAATTTACGTATCTACTCATTAAATTAGTTATTATAGCGGACATGGGAAATGGTGTGAATAGTTGGTTTTAAGGTCATCGGTCCTTCAAACTTAATTCCTGAAGGGAGAACGTAGTTATGTAATCAATATGGGATGTTTCCTGATTGTTCATGAATAAGCTCTTCTATAGAAAGTAATCGATAAAGTAAAGGGTAGTCCTTGAGATCTTTACAGTTACGAATTTTCTAAATGGTAAGATGAAAGACAATTTGATCTTTTTCCATAGTGGGCGACTTATTGGCCATTAATCTAATCAAATCAAATTCCTTGTCACCACAGGTTACAATAGATACATATATATATTACAATAAAATAAACAAATAGTTATAGTTAGTTGTGTTGGAAAAGTTTACATTAAGACACTGTATCTATTATTAATTATTCATATCAGGTACTCAAAACTCTTAATCCCTTGACTTCCGAGAGATACACTTTTAGAAGCACTTAGGTGCCACTAGCAATTGGAGGGGTTGGTAAACCTGAACGTCGTGGCTGGTTTCCGGTTGGATATGACATTTGCTGGACAATGGCCTACCCCAATGTTCGCCACTTTGATCATAAGTACGATACACACTCAGGCAAATTTATTTTGCATCTTGAATGATTTTCAGGATTTGATGATAAACTGCAAACAAAACTATTTTTATATTTCACTAGCTGTGCCCGCGACTTCGTCCGCATGAAATAGTTTCATCCTCTATTCTATTCCTTGGGATAGAATTGATCAAAAACCTTTCTTAGCGAATGACTACGTCATAACATCTACCTGCATGCTAAATGTCAGCCCGATGCGTCCAGTGGTTTGGGCGTGCGTTGATAGATCACTATGTCAGTCAGTCAGTCAACTTTTAATTATATATTATATTTAGACATAAATATTTAGATATTATGTCAGTCAGTCAGTCACCTTTGAATTATACATATTTAGATAATGAACTTGAACTTTCAAAATAATTAACGTATTCAATTTTATTCATATTCCCCTATTGGCGAGGTACCAATATTAACGAAATAGTATTTTCCTGGAGGTTATATTTATTTACTAATGTTTTTCAGAATCACTGTTCAAAACATTTTGCGACAGAAGCCGCTGAGTTTTGCTGCACTGGACAATTCTAGTTAGCGTGGGAAATATCTGAGCCACACTGTCGGAGACCTGTAAACTACAGTTTTGCAATTATCATCTTAAGATAAATTAAGTTATGTGTATTCTTCATTCTCCTTGTAACACGTTAGTGAAAATGTTATTAGTAAAGTATTTCTATAAATCTAGTTCATCACCCAGTAGCGGCTTTTCTTTTGTACACTTGTCTAAACGTATTTAACGTTGTATGTAATATTTGCTTTTATTGTTTTCTTTTTCATTTTAGTTTTAGTTTTGTATATTTATATCCAGCTGTTTATTTTAAGACATTTGTTCAATTGTTCCTGTGACATGCAAGTCTCAAATCTGCATAGGTACTTTGAAAACTGTGTTAACCAATTAGAATACTACTACCGAATGTCATGATGTTATATTTACCCGTTAATGATCAAAACTGATACGTATAAGTACATATGGTACGAGGAAATGCAATGTTGTAATAGCAGTATTTTTTTGTTATAAGTCAAACTGTTTTTGTGTTATTCATTTTGTTGTAATGTCAAGTTCTCATGTTATTAAGATGGCACTTAGCACTATTTGTTAAATCATGTGATTGTTTCGATTGGCTTACCCTAAATAAATAAATATTTATGTATTGGTGCGTCGGGAGACTGCACGTTATCGGATGGCCGAATGTCATGATTTTTAATATTTATCTAATTATAGTCCATAGATTTAGTATGTTTTTGTAATAATTCAGTGGCAACACTGGTAATTTCTAGAACGCGCCTCTCTGGCGGCAAAATAGGCGGGAAAAAAAGGAGGGGTAAAAGCGATGATAAGCGGACGGACGGACAACTGGCCATTCGATTTCGGGCACCGGAGCAGCAACGATAGTTAGGAAAATCTATGTTCGACGAAGAAGTGATTAATAAGTAACCTAAGAAGTCTAGTTGTTATACTTTTATACCAGTACAATACCTTACGCAAAGTTCGACGGCGTTTTATTCTACGACACAATCCTGTTCTTCAAACGTATCATGTCGTATGATATTCGTTTATCAATATTTTGGTGAAAAATATTGGCAAAAAATCTTATTTAATATTAAAAAAAAACTTTGAGCGATAAGACCACCTATTTTGTACCTACTATATGTTTGTATACTCTTTCCTGTAAATGTTTATGTTTGTGTAACTATTCTTATCTTTAAAATCCATTTTCAGTTAATTAATAGGTATCTCATGCAAAAATAATTTTCAAACAAATCACTGAAATTCAGAACAAAACACTGTTACAGTTTTTAATTACGAGTTTTTAAAATTCAATCTTAACACATTGTGTACTTACAGTTTGCAAGTTTCGGTAATATGGCAACAACCGTGGTCAAAAGCAGACTAGAAGGGTTAATAAGATACTTTTAAAGTAAAGAAGAATACGAATAAAAAAGAAAGAATACGCAATAAAATAAAAATAAACAACTACAATACAAAACAAAAGAGAGACAAATAAAGGTGAAACCTGCATCTCTATTATTACATTCCAATAGCTCTCAACCGTCTGACACGGCCGTCCCACAAAGGCCAATTATCTACAGCATTCTCAAAACGAACGTCCCTAATTCAGCACTGTCCCGTCTGTCCGAGTCCAGGCATAAAACGACCGAGATCCCTCGTAATAGGTCTGTCACGGCTTTTCAATCTCTCTAGGTATTATCTCCTAGTATTGGGGACGAAATATGCAGAGAAAAATATTTGGCGTCGGGCGGAATGTAATACAAAGAAATTGTGGATCGTGAACAGATATGCGTACTGCGAGGGCCCTTGGCATTTTTTGACATTAATGAGAGTTTCCTTTGCCTGTGTCCAACGGAAAAAAGTAGCGTACGACATTTTGGTGAAACGAAGCCGGGCGTTTTGGGAATTCGTGGGGAATTCAATTAAATGTTTCTTTAAATGTGGAGTGACAAACGTGTTCACAACTAGAACTTGAAGTGTAAATAATCGAAATATATTTAACTTAAAGGTGACTGACTGACTGACATAGTGATCTATCAACGCAAAGCCCAAACCACTGGATGGATCGGGCTGTTGGCATGCAAGTAGATGTTATGACGTAGGCATCCGCTAAGAATGGATGATCAATTTTACCCCCAAGGGGATAAAATAGACAAGGGAAGGACATCCACCCTATAGAATACCGTAGTCAAATGACCTCTGGGTCGTGTTTCTGCCGGTGAGTAGGGTTTCCGGAGCTCGTGGGGGGTTAGGGTTGGGCCGACATGGCGGTGGCAACTGACAGGTAACTGACCAGTTACTTGCCCGTTGTCACAGCAACTTGGGCTTCTCTTTCGCTTTCCATCAGGCGTAGGGAAGCCATTATGTCGAGCCACTATAAAAAAAAACCCTGGGTTATAATAAAATAAAAAAATACCACGCGTATCAGTACATGTACGTTGAAACAAAACTTTTAACGATATGCGTAGGTCATTCAAAGTGGGTATATTTAAATATCAAACCTTCACCGTCTGTCTACCGCGAACTTTCCTGCTATTACCATTACGGAAACTTTTTGCTATTTAAACTGAACGGGAAAACTTTCTATTATACTACTCACTTACTTGTTTCTTTTGCTCTGTATGCAGTTATAACTGAAGTTCGTATTCAATGAATATATTATGTTGATTAGAACTGCGGACTGGCGATCGTGAAGATAACGGGCGAAGTGGAAGTAAGATTGGTTTGTTAGCCATCAGTCTTGATCCATTTGTGAGTGGTGGGTAAAATATACACCGACTGATATATCTTTGTCATTTTTTGTCTAATTTATAAATGGAAAAATACGTCTTTTATTTTTGAACAATCATTTTCTACCTGCATTGTAAAGAGTTGTGGTTCCTTGTTACACTTTTTTCTTTTTTATATTTGATCGTATTTTGTTTACTGGCTGTCCGTCTGTTCTTTTCTTCTACCCGTGCGGGTGTCTTTTATTTTTACTTTTTATTTTATTTCTTTCATTTACTTTGAGGCCGTTTTTCTTCCCTCTTCCTTTTCCATTCGTAACATACATTACATTATATTGCAAATAATATATATTTGTAACGAGAAAAATGTCATGACTGTTCGCCGTATACATTAAGCCTCAGAGAGCAGAGAATAACTCGAAACTAGCGCCGCTAGAACAATCTTTCTATCCCATAACAGGACCACCTTGACTATCGACGTCATCGACGTAGTTAGTTTAGTTAGAAAAAAGGGAACAAGCCGCACCATCAGTTGAGCTTCCGTCGATGATTCCTTTGGTCTCATAACCCAATAGGTGTCTATTCGATGCCGTTCATTGCATTATAAATATGGCGCGAATTAAAGGAGGCCTATCCGCATTAGACGGACCAGCTAAGAGAGGTAGGGCATAGCGAATCATCGCTCGAATTGAGCTGCCCGTCCGGGGAAGGACCTTCCACTCTATAGAATACCGCAGCCAAATGACTTTCGGGTCGTGTTTCTGCTGGTGAGTAGGGTCTCTGGAGCTCGTGGGGGGTTAGGGTTGGGCCGGCATGGCAGTGGCAACTGACAGGTAACTAACCAGTTACTTGCCAGTTGCCACAACGACTTGGGCTTCTCTTTCCTTCAGCCGTAGGGAAGCCATAATGTCGAGCTACTATGAAAAAGAAAATTGCTGTTAATTAATTGATTAGAGAAATACTAAATCCTTTTAAACTATTATATTACTAATTGATGCTTAAAACATCAAATCGGATTTAAACAAATCAAAAAACTAATTTCATACCACGCATTTCAACTTCAATTAACAATTCGAAAAGCTGTTAAATCATTTGTAAAATCTATGCACTTTTTAATGTTTCGCAAACATTTCAAATATACTTTTCATTATCCATTTTCATAACGAACGTTCGCAGCTAAATTTCTACTGCACATTAATTAATACACCATATTAATGAGCGGGTCGTACGCAATATAATGAAGTCCTCTAATTATGACATTAAAGGCTCTCGCAAAATTCCACACGATTTAACTTAATCGCTTTAATCCCTTTTCCGTATGACAAATCGCGTGGTTTATCTGCTCGAAGTTTTAATTATTAATACCTAACCTTGCAGAAGACATGAGAAAAACATTCGACGTTGTATGAAGTCGATAAACCTAAACTTAGCTGACTGAGGATTTATGGCCCTTTTTTTGTTGCACCGGGGGAAAATGCCGTTTACGCATACCTGCTACTCGGGGACGCAGCAGGTTATGTGAGACTCACTCCGCCTCTAGATGGTAGCGAGACGGAGAATACCCACTAAAAACCCCGGTCTTCACCGCCAATGCGCCTTGGGCGATGGTGACGTGAGATCTTGGTATAAGCCATTACACCACGCCACCACCAGCGCTGTCTGCTAGGCAGATCCGGCCGGCCCCCCCACTTGGCAGCCTAGGGCTCAGGCAGAAGCCGTCGCCCTCCTCCAAGGACGGGATCTCCCTCCTCCAAGGACGGAATCTATGGCCCGAGTTTAAGGTAGGCTACCCCTCGGTGGCGACGAATATACACTATTGATGACAATGAATAATTATGTTGCTGAAAATCTACAATATATTAATGAGCTGTTGACGACCTAACTTTTTTTGAAGAGGGGAATGCTTGATATAATTGCCTTTCCTAGCCTACGTTATTAAGATTGCCATCAACGTCATTTATGTAGATACCTAAGTACCTCATTTTATCTATTTGACATCCCCACTGAGGCGTATAATGAGTAAACAGTTTCTGCAGAAACTAAGAAATATCAGGTAGCACCACACACATTGATCAGATACCAAGGAGATTTCCACCATTCTCCACCTACACTTATGCCAGTAAATTAAGTACTTCTCAAATCAATTTCAGACAAAAAAGCAAGTACCTTTACGCTTTTGAGTAACATTTGTCAACGTTACCAAGTCAGAAGTCAGGCATCGCAAAAACACCTTTCAATTTTTATTCCATACCGGTCAGTTTGGTCAAACTGCAGAGAGTAAAGTGTTTTCGAGAGCCATATCCGGCCGCGTTTGTCGTTCGGCCGGCAACGACAAAAAATGTTACTGCGAATCAGTTTGGAAATTTGAAAATAGGACTGCAGAGTTGTGTGACCTTAAATGGATTTAAATGTTGCGCGGACAAAAAACGTGATGTTATTTAGTTCGAAACCGATGCACGGCAGGGATGTAAATAACACTGTTCTGACCGACTTTCGGCCACAGCTGCCAAACTGAAATAGGACTAGCCAAACACGCTGCTCACCCATCATTTTTTCGCTCCAAGCCAGCCTCACCTGCCCGTGGTGCATCCTGCCGAATAACAAACGAGGCTCTGGCAGGCGACTGGTGGCGGTATAATCATCACGATTTAAGGCTGAGCTAAATACCACAGGCAGATGACGGGCAGCAGCATCACCGGAGCGAGGAGCTACGCCGTGCGTTCGCCAACCCGCCTGCCCAGCGTGGCGGTTATGGGTATACCCTCTAAATGTTTTACCAAAGGTGAACAACTGGAGAGGCTTGTCCAGCAATGGACTGCAATAGGCTGATGATGATGATCAAAAAAAAGCACCATACAGCGTTGAAAAAGTTAAAAAAACAGAAATAGGGTAAAAGAAGACCTTCTATACCTATGATGTCAGTCGTCAAACCTAGCCACGGACCATTATGTTGATAACATCAAACATTAACGTTTGCCTGTCTTGTAGACTCGCCCTATAGGAAATAGCCACAAAAACTCTAATAAAGCATTACGTAATGTCAGAATGAGAACCATTATGTAAAGCTTTTTTATAGGTAAATAATTATTTGACAGGCTCGGTGGCTCATTTGGTAGGGACCACTGCCCTCTGAGCCAAGGGTCGTGGGTTCGATTCCCGCACAGTACAAACATTTGTGCTCATGAACATGTCTGTTTGTATTGGTCTGGGTGTTTTCTATGTATAACAAAAATGTAAAAAAAATGTATCTAAGTAAGTTTATCAGTTGTCTAGTACAAGTGTCTATATAGTACAAGCTTCGGCTTAGTTTGGGGCTAGGTGGCGCTGTGGATATCCGATCCTAAAGTCTCCCTAATAAAATTGCAGAATCCTACCATAGAAATGTCAGGAATGAAGAATTTGAACGAATAAACGGGAAGAAAGGCTGAGCTTATCCACTTTTAGAGCTATTTCAGTTCGTTTTTTTTTTAGTTTTACTTGTAATATCAGACAAAGACAAGATTTAAATGACCTACCTACATCTAAACTAATATTATAAAGAGGAAAGATTTGATTGTTTGTTTGTTTGTTTGTTTGTTTGTATGTTTGTTTGTTTGTTTGATACGAATAGGCTCCGAAACTACTGGACCGATTTGAATAATTCTTTCACCGTCGGATAGCTACAGTATCTGCGCTGAACATAGGCTATATTAAATTTAAAAAAAAGTTAGGGATCCGTGCTAAAAATCCAATAATGTAACCCAAATTTACCAAAAAGATTTTAATCTACAAAAAAAGAAAAGATCTTACATACTGACGTCTCTTGCCAACGTTCCCATAGCAACCTAAACTGTTATGACATCTAAATAAATAAATTCTAATATGAAATCGTACTTTCACGTAAAAACTACTGAAAGGATTTTGATGAAACTTTACAGGAATGTTGTTTATGCATCAGATTTACACACAGGCCATAGATTACAAGGGTATCATACATTTTAGAATTTACAATTTCGGCAAAATATGTTACATACTTTTTGAAATGACCATAGATACTGTCATTTCTTGAATTTGTCAAAGAAATTGTCATTCTGACATGACAGGTACTGACATCGAAGTAAATACGGAATTATCGTAAATTTACAACAAACAGTGATATAAATATTTGTAAACCGTCGGCTTACTTTCAGGATAAAATTCTTCGGAAAATACTATAAGCAAATTGCTATAGCTAAAAATACGAATACGACCAACTTGAAAACACACCACCGGTGTTTCTTGCATCAATGCTGCTATCAGCTTGGAGGCTCCTCATTTAGCAACAAATCGGAACAACACTTAGGAATAGTGCACAGTCGAACAGATCTAGCATAATCCGTGAACAAGGCATCCTGAATCATAGTGTCATGAAGCTCTAAGAACCCAAAAAATATGAATGCATTCTTTTAAGGTTTAGGAAGGCTCACATAGTGAAAACTGCGATCTGTGCATGCATAATAAATATTTTTCTTTTCTAATCCGATGTTATAATTTCTGTACCCTATACTATGTAATAGTATGTATGTATTTTAGCCTAATAGTTTTAATTACGCATGGGGTAGGGGATGTGAATTTGTGTTCGACCCACGGTTCGATGTGAGGGATCGGCCTTTCATTATTCTTCGATTATAGAGATCTATGTCCAGTAGTGGACTATAATAGGCTGATGATGATGAATTACGCATGTCGGAAGAAAATAGCGCTATTAAAGTAGGTATTGCTTTTTGTTCGGCATCATTATCACTAAATCATTTTCAAGGTAATTTCATGTAGGTACTAAGATGAAAAATGCCCTAGGTTTTTCGATGTGAGGGATCGGCCTTTCATTATTCTTCGATTATAGAGATCTATGTCCAGTAGTGGACTATAATAGGCTGATGATGATGAATTACGCATGTCGGAAGAAAATAGCGCTATTAAAGTAGGTATTGCTTTTTGGTCGGCATCATTATCGCTAAATCATTTTCAAGGTAATTTCATGTAGGTACTAAGATGAAAAATGCCCTAGGTTTTGAGTTTACGGCAAGTAACTGGTCAGTTACCAGTCAGTTGCCACTGCCATGCTTTTTTTTTTACCTGAGGAATCCCTTCGGACCTTCGGTGTCTGCAACGGGGATGCAGACACCGGTGTGCAGTGCCAAGTTATCCCGCTAAACCCCACGGTGACCCACCATCGCCGCCAAGCCCAGGGGAGTCTGGATCCTCAGTAAGCGACTCTACCGCGGCTCCCCCAGTAAGGCGGTGTGCCGCACAACGGCTCGCCCTCTGTGCGCGTGAGCGCGCACCGGGAGCATGCTCGGTCACGAAGCATGCCCCCTCCCAGCGGAACCCGTGCCGGGCGCCGGACGACCCCGTGCCCGATGCCCAGGTCCCAGCGGCGGAAAAAGATGTTCATTCCGCCGCTGCCTTCTACGGCTACGGCCGTTCTCGCACTATGCCCTCTACTGCCTGCCCTAAGTTAGAGGGACACGCGGAGCACGGCGTGTCCACCTACCTACCTGGCCCCACGGCCACCACTACACAGGGCCACGGCCCTAAGGCCGTTGGGTCGCAGAGGATAGGGAGAGATCCCCCGAAGGGCACTCCTCTTCCTCTGCGACCCTCGCCGAACAACCCAGCGCTTAGCGCTGGGGCCGCCAAGCGGCCCACCTCTGCCGGCGGGAGCGGGACGAGCGAGGCTCAGTCCCGCTGCCGGCGCCGCCCACCTGCGGCCCACTGGGGTCCCTCTTTGTTCCGGGTCGTGGGGGCCCGACCCGTACTAAGCCCCCCCGGCACGACAAGCCGAGGACCCCATCGAGGGGGGGGGGGGGCTCCCCCACGAGCTCCGGAAACCCTACTCACCGGCAGAAACACGAACCGGAGGTCATTTGACTGCGGTATTCTATAGGGTGGAGGTCCTTCCCCGGACGGGCAGCTCAATTTGAGCGAAGATTCGCTATGCCCTACCTCTCTTAAAGTCATCAGTGTTTAAAAGACGTCGCTAGATATTATATTATTCATCTGAACTAACAGCTAAGTGAACCTTAGCTAAGAGCCACCTGTTCCTGAACAAAGGGCATGGCTTCAAATCCAACCAGAGGCCAACATGACCCAAGGGTTAACGGGTAGAGAATGCTCCTAGCATTGAATTTCGCCTTTTGTACCATTTTGTGCAATATAATCAAACGTATTGAGTTTACGTTAACTGCATCACGTATTGCGTCTGTTATTTGTGTCAAACCATGTTCAGATTTCTCAGCCTTCGAATCGAATATATCTTCATTTTGTTTCTAGCATCCATTAATTTTAGCTTTGTAAGCGTGTGTATAGGTTATATTAGTTGATAGAAAATATGAGAGGTCCTTCCTAAAACACCAACAATGTATGAAATGTTTAGCTGAAATAATTGATTTATCCGAAGCGAAGCGAGGAGCGGGCTGCTAGTAAATAAATAAGTACCTAAGTTTATCAATTGTCTAGTACCCATAGTACAAGCTTCTGTTTAGTTTGGGACTAGATGGCGCTAAGTGGCCCGATCTGGCATGTCTTAGGTTAGGTCCTAATAATTATTATTATCTGTCATTTAAATACTCATATAAGCTATAGTAGCGTTTATTTCCTAAACATTGTCGAGCTAAAAAAGGTATGCGTTAAATTCCGAACATTTCACATCTTTCCCTCATCTTATACCCACTATTTCCCAACTCAAAAGAAACTTCCAGATATTCAAGAACAGTCCTACCAATTCCAAAGTTATCTTTGATTCAAACCGCACAATCCTTCCCGCATTCCAAAATGTGTTCGCAAGCAAATATCGAACTAGCATTTCTAACAAACAGCAGAGCTCAGCGACCGCTCGGACTCTAGAAGAATCCAATTTCCTGTGTAAAAATCCACGGAATACTGCGCGATGGTATCCAGTAGCTGACGTATTGACCGAACGTTCTACATAACGAAGGCTCGACGTATACTAACGTAACCCGTAAAATAACGAAAACTGTAGTCTTTTAAGCTTTCACGTTCATTTACATAATTAATGGATTTTTTTATGTCTGTGGAATGTAAGAGAGCGATCTATCATCTTTTCGCTCCAAGCTATCACCTGCCCGTGGTGTATCCTACCGATGACGGGCAGCAGCGTCTTCCGAGCGAGAAGCTCTGCCCTGCGATCGCCAACCCGCCTGCCTTACGTGGCGATTACGGGTACATCCTCCGGGTGTTAGTCCTAAGTGACGAACAATTGGAGAGGCCTATAGCCAGCAGTGGACTGCGCATATTATTATATAGCCCCAAAGTAAGACGAAACCTGTACTATGGGTGCTAGACAACTGAAAAACTTACTTATGTACTTTTTTTATAAATAAGTAGGTACATTATTAAACATAGTAAACACCCAGACTAAAACAAACAAACAGGTCTCTGCACACAAATGTTTGTACTGCGCGGGAATCAAACCCACGATCTTGGCTTAGAAAGCAAAGGTCACTAGCAAATTAGCCATCGAGCCAGTCAAAATAGACCTCATAGAGGCTGATTACTAAAAAAACTTTCACCACGTACTTATGTAAAGTTGTATATTTTCACTTGCACTGGTGTACGCAGTGACCGCGTATAAGATCGGGTGCGCTATGAAAAAGTGCCCGCCATTTACGTACCGATGAAGTGTTTGTTTTGGATTTGCATAGAGATTTATGCGCGTTTTACTATGATTACTTTTGCGTGTCTCGTGTCAGTGCCGTCTGACGGATGTGAAAGGGTTTCTGGTGTCGGTATTTGTGGAGTTTCGATATAAAAGTTTGTGAAACGTTGAACAATTTTTGCGATTTCTTTTTTAATTACTTTATCACCTATATTAACCCAAGACATGCCACGCTGGGCCACACATCGCCATCTAGCCACAAACTAAGCCAAAACTTGTACTATGGGTACTAGACAACTGATAAACCACTTAAATAATTTTTCTTTGTAAATAAATACATATTATACATATATGTCGCAGTCATCTGGTTGAATCTCCTATTCAATTGAATGGCTAGCGCGTTCATCGAATGACGACATTCAATTGAATGACTAGACCGAACGTTAACTAAACACGCGTCACTTAACGTCCAACTAGGTAGCGGATTGAAACATAGCCCTTTGAAAAGAGCGGACGTAAAAGCAGTCAGGTGATTGTAATTTAGTACATTCTTTTCCCACGCGGCGTTAGTAGTAAGTAAATAACAAAAAAAAATATTTCTCGAACACTACAGAAAATTATAGAACATACATGGGGGTTAAATCGATACTTGACACCTTAAAAGAAACACCCTGTATATCGTGATGACTTATACAAGCGGAACGTGTAGCCTTTTACCAATGCCGCCATACACAAACTAAAAGCTACCGTGAGAGGGATGCTATGTTGGGGATTTCGGTACGTGATAGAATCTCCAACGAGGAAACCCATATAGGTCGTTGAATCGATAACCAACGGGAGGGAAGGTTCTAGAAATGACTTCATGTAATGAAAAATGCATGGCACCTTCTAAAACCTTAGTTTATTATCACCGATAATTCACCTTCGTTTGTATTCATCATCGTCATCATCATCATTATCAGCCCTTAAACGTCCACTGCTGGACATAGGGCTCCCACAATATCATTTGTCAATATGACTGGCTCGGTAGCTCAATAGGCTATTTATCATCCTCTTAGCGTTGTCCCGGTTTGTGCCTCTAGCTAGGCCCAGTGTCCGGTTTGACCATGATCCTAGATTTAGCGAGTCTGGTTATTACATTGAAGCGACTGCCATCTGACCTATAGATCCTGGAACCATCCCTATTCCTTGAGATTGTCACGTTTTCGATCCTCCAATTTCAACTACAGACAGTACGTCTCTTAAGTAAACAAAACTTACGTAGGTGAAGATAAACAGGAAGAGAGAGCCATGTTTTATCATAATCCAACTTTCCAAAACATGTCGAAAGCTATGGTCCTCAACGTCATAGCGAATACGTGTATCCCATAGAGGCAAGAGGCTTTTACCATAAATTTTTTCGCTGAAGTTTCGCAAAGTTGATGCGTCCCGCAGGAAATTGATTTGATCCCTATGTTCATTTCCACGACAAAGGGTATGAGTAGGGAAAATTGAATAAATCTTCTGTGCACCCGATCCGTAAACACGGTTTGCTGTTTGTAGTTAAATTATGGCTATGTTTTTCGCGAAAGATCGAGAAACAATCTTTATCTTAATCAAATGCTTTTGTCTAAATCAAATCGACCGGAAATAGGTTTTATAAAAAATACTAAACGCCTACATAGCAAACGAGGCGCTGGCAACCGACTGGTGGCGGTATAACCATCACAATTAATTAAAGGCTTAGCTAAATACCACAGACCGATGACGGGCAGCAGCGTCATCGGTGCGAGAAGCTACGCCCTGCGATCGCCAACCCGCCTGCCCAGCGTGGTGATTATGGGTATATCCTCCAGATGCTTGCCCTAGGTGGCGAACAACTGGAGAGGCCTAGTCCAGCAGTGGACGGCAATAGGCTGATGATGAAACGCCTACAAAATGTCTATTAGGCCAAGTTTTTAAGTTAACTTTATGGTGAGCAATAAATAGTCTATCTATCCATCTAAAATGCCTGTAAAAATATCATAAATGCAAATATATTTAAGAAATAACTTTTTATAATACAATAAATCGCCACCAAACAGCTAGCATAAAGAATGCCATGTAAATTGTAAAATACACTTAAGTATTCAGGCAAATAAAATACTTTTCCGTTTTATGGCTAATACGATAAAATATCTTATTCTATTGCAGCTCGGTATTCGTAAACAGACAACTGACTCTAACACATAACTTGGCGACCCAAGTTATGTGTTAGAGTCAGTACACAGTTTTATTTTAAATTTATTCTTCTTCATGTTTGCCAAAAGTATTCATTGTAGCGTATAAGTTATGCGTAATATATCTCTTGTTAATATACAAATGAATTACATTAGTTAAGCATACAACTTAGCTTTATATGTCTAGAATGTAACTCATGAATTTGAACATTTCTTTTGTTTCGTATCTGTTGTACAATTATCTAGTTAATGTTTTCTTTCACTTTCGATATAGGTACAAATGAAAAAATACACTATAGATACACTGTATTTATAATTACGTTAAATACTTTCAGTTATCAATTTTTATAATTATAAAACTTAGATTTTCAAATAGGTAGGTAATTCATTAATCTTGTGTTTATAGATAGGTCACTTTATTCTTTGTTGTATGGATGGATATTATACATAGAAAACACCCAGACCAATACAAACAGACATGTTCATGTACGCAAATGTTTGTAATGTGTGGGGATCGAACCCACGACCCTTGGCTCAGAAGGCAGAAGTCACTACCAATTGAGCCACCGAGCCAGTCAAGAATAAGCCCCATATTGCGCAAATCGTCACACCACCTGGAATGAGACAGCCTACACTATGGACGCCAAGAGGCGATATCCACTCCAGAACTTGTTTATCTCAACGGTTGTCGTTTCTGAGGCTGACACTGGCTATGCATTTAAAATCAAGTAAATAACGTTAGTAAAACTTAATCGGTTCACCTACTGCACGAAACCACCGCGCGGTTTGGTAGATTCTGCTCCGCGCGCATATTCTAACAGGTTTGGCTCGATTAAACGCGAACCAGGACGGAGCGCGGTGCAGTGGGTAAACCCCCCTTAAATTACTGTTTTCTGTACTTATGAATACTCTTAGCAGACCTCATGATTATTCATAACATTAAGGCAGGTTATGACTACCTCAGAAAACTGATTAGGTGTTTCGTGCCTTCATTAGTAGTCTGTCTTGGTCCCTTTTGTCGTGATTAACAAAAATAGGACGACATACACTTGGAAATTGTTGAGGATAAGTCTTTTGGGCCCATAGTCCTAGTAACTTGGGTTAGACCATTTTATTCCTGTCAGTTAGGGAGCGAATTTTCATGACATTAAGAGAAAGCGTGTTGCCGAGTGATGACGTAATCTTGATTAAAAACTTATACAAATAAGGCCTATTACATAAAGAATTTTTAAACCTTTTCCTGTCCACTGATTAGACAGAATAGAATTTTAATTGTTATAATATCAAAACGGGTCCCGAAGAGACCTGCTGAATAACGAACGAAGCTCTGGCAACCGACTGGTGATGGTATAACCATCACGATTGAAGGCGCAGCTAAATACTACAGGCCGATAACAGGCAGCAGAATCACTGGAGCGAGGAGCTACGCTCTGCGATCGCCAGTCCGCCTTGCAAGCGTGGCTATTATGGGTGTAACCTCCAGGTGTTTGTCCAAAGTGGTGAACCTATGTCCACCAGTGGACTGCGATAGGCTAATAATACTCGTAATGGTATTCAACTGATTTTTTTCTCTTTGCATCCGGATAATAAATAGCAGGCCATCTTCAGGGTGTAAGATCGCGTACAATTGTTCTCGAGCATAACGACCCAACGTCCACTTATTATTCCTACCCTACCCTGATAAATGTAAGTGCATTAAGAGAACACGAAACTTTTACGAGCGGCGTCGCTATAACGTCGGCTACAGTAATGAGGCCCAATTAACTGCATTGTCGACTGTTTCCTTAGCCGTCGGACATCACAGCTGACGCACAAATCAAGAGAGGTAGGGCATAGCGAATCTTCGCTCGAATCGAGCTGCCCGTCCGGGGAAGGACCTCCACCCTATAGAATACCGCAGCCAAGTGACCTCCGGGTCGTATTTCTGCTGGTGAGTAGGGTCTCCGGAGCTCGTGGGGGGTTGGGCCGGCATGGCAGTGGCAACTGACAGGTAACTAACCAGTACTTGCCAGTTGTCACAGCGACTTGGGCTTCTCTTTCGCTTTTCATCAGGCGTAGGGAAGCCATTATGTCGAGCTACTATAAAAAAAATACACTGTTTTTTTTTTTCAAAATTGTATGCTCAGTAGTTTCGGAAATCAGGGTATGGTAAAATCGTCTTCTTTAATGAATAAAATCAAATCCACTTCTTCTACTCAGCATTTATGCGCCTACTAATGACTATATTATGCCATTGTGAAACTTTTTAAGCTGCACAGCATGAAGCACCGGTATTCTCCAGCCAGGCGGATAAATGTTATCACAGCCGGCTGAGAAGCTAATATCTCAAGAAATTCCTTAGTCGACTTTTAATGGGGCTAGATGGCGATGTGTGGCCCAGCGTGGCATGTCTTGGGTTATTTATTGTCATAACTACAATCATTTAAAATTGAAATTATAAATGTCTAAACTTCACCGTTAGCGAAATTGTCCACTTTGAATTATGTTACCCAGATGTAGCGTACCCAACACAGAGTCCAGCTTACGTTGATAAAAGATTGGATTACGGAATAATATGACTGGGAAGACCTAGGAATAAATGGAGGCAGCAAAATGAGGCATAGTATTACAACCCTTTTCATCACATAGAATCTACATGTTGACTGGTTCGGTGGCTCATTTGGTAGTGACCTCTGCCTTCTGAGCCAAGGGTCGTGGGTTCGATCCCCACACATTACAAACATTTGTGTGCATGAACATGTCTGTTTGTATTGGTCTGGGTGTTTTCTATGTATTTATTTACAAAAGAAAATGTATCTAAGTAAGTTTATCAGTTGTCTAGTACCCATGGTACAAGCTTCGGCTTCGTTTGGGGCTAGATGGCGCTGTGTGGCCCAGCGTGGCATGTCTTGGGGTTATTTATTTACATAAATGAATATACACCCATCAACTGATCTTAAATTACTTTAAGATCATAATAAAACATTATTGGCGCATAGGCTCATGGTCCGGATCGGAATCCTGGACTCCTTGATTACAGGCAATTCCTAGTTTAGGCTCTAGTCCTTCCAGATGTCTTTCTTTCGCAATCCTACACTTGTTTGCTTATTAATTTAACGTGTTTAATTTAAGTTTAAGAATGTTCGTTAATAAATGTATGTAGCATTCTGTTAGAAAACATAAAAAAAATTGATGAAGTTTTTCTCAAGCTAAAAACAATATTGAAAAAATTATTGTACATTTTCGTATCGCTTGTCAAATAAGATAATAAGGGAAAAAACAAATTTAAAAATAAGAGACCTATTTCTCTTCGGTACACTTAGCAAACAGAATAAAAGTTTCATAAACAACCATTAAAGGAATAAAAGAAATCTTTTCGAGTCAACAATAGCCCCGAAGTGGATATAAATAAAAAGGTAAATAGGAAGAGGAAGGAAAATAGGACTACAATTCATAAAGCATAAAAAATGCTGACAGTAATCAATAAATTAGTCGAAACATACTTCCAACGGAATGTTCAATAAAAACTTTTCGCGCAAACAAAGCCGGTGAATACAGCTAGTGGCTAATATTTCGCTCGAATGGAATTCGGTCAGTCACGAAAGTCTACGCGCGTGCCCTGTGAAATTAGCTTTTTGCCTCGCAAAAACAGCCTGTCTTTCTTTAACACACAGCAAAAAGGACAGTCATCATTGGAGTATAATAAAACAATTTCGTAAGAAGTCTCAAGGCCATGTAGCGAGCTATGGAGAGAGTTTTAGTCAGCTTTACGGAATCGGATCAAAAATGTAACGAAGACCTGTAGATGAAATATATATCTCCGAATATTTGTACATAAAATGAGAGTGTACAGACCAAAAGGCTTATCATGAAAAACAGGTGCAGAATTTTATTATAGAGTCGAAACATTTTGTTTCGAAACGAAACGTATTACGCCTACCGGCGGGTTTCCTGTAAAGAAACTGCTCAGTAGGTACCTAGCTTTTCTAGCAGTAGAAGCAATTTATACCCAATTTAGAATAGGTATAAAATTGATCTAGATCTCGCGTTATAACGATATAAACGAAAATCCTAAATTGCTAATAAAAAAACCGAACCGAAAAGCCTGTTTTTATTTACGCGCAAGCTATTCTGTTCCAAAGTAAAACGCGTTACTGAAACATTTAATACACGTTACCGCGCGGAATTTCATTTTCGCACATTTCACGTTGGTGAGATTATTTTCTGAATATAGAAAGTTATTTTAATTTAAATATTTCAGTTTTATTTCAAGGTGCCAGCATTCATTCTTCATTGCTTAATATAAAGTAAAAAGGAGCCCAAAGTACGAAAATTGTGCGCTCTTTTCAGTCAGTTTAAGCAGAGAAGATTTTTTTGACTGTGGGATTTCTTGAGTTCTGCTTCTCAGCATTATCCGAAAGTCTGACAACTTTACTCTCAGCGAGACCCTTAAAATGGCTTCAAGATCAGTATCTCGAAACGCGACCATCATACCACATGTGGTAGAGTGTTTTATCTTATAGGACCACAAGTTTGACTCCGATGATAGTCAAAGCGACCTTGTCATCATCATCGTGCTATTGGGGGAACGGAAGGCTCTCACTAGGACCACGGTACGGCGATAACAAGTGATCAGTGATTGGCGAGTGGAGGTTACTATCCTGTTTTAAGATCGTATGTTTTAAAGGGATATATTCTACAGTTTGAAATGCCCATTCATACAGTCTGATCTATAACTGCTAGTAGAGTTTTACTATACGTTCCACCACATCCTCAGCTTGCACAAATGTATCCTATTGTAAACGCCCTTCGATTGTCTTTTACTATTGTAAAACTCATGCCTTTTTTTATAGTAGCTCGACATAATGGCTTCCCTACGCCTGATGGAAAGCCAAAGATAAGCCCAAGTAAGTCGTTGTGACAACTGGCAAGTAACTGGTTAGTTACCTGTTAGTTGCCACTGCCATGCCGGAGATCCTACTCACCAGCAGAAACACGACCCGGAGGCCATTTGGCTGCGGTATATTATAGGGTGGAGGTCCTTCCCCAGACGGGCAGCTCAATACGAGCGAAGATTCGCTATGCCCTACCTCTCTTAGTGTGTTAATAAAAATAGAGTTCTTAACTGAGTACTCTCCTTGAGTGATTCTTTAAAGCAAACCTAAGATTACGGCTATAACATATACAATGTATATGTACATTCCTCCACATAGTATTCAGAGGCAGGTAACTTTGTGCGCGTAACATTGTATACCCTAAATTTCACTCACCTAGTGGATACGTGGCTTTAGAGTCGGCATTAATTTGCCCCGCTGATAAATGTAAGTGCATTAAGGGAACATGAAACTTTTACGATCGTCGTAGTCCCGTAATGATGTCGACGACAGTAATGATGCGCCATTTAATAAAGCGCCAGCCAGAACGGTGTTTTAAAACTTTTAATGGATAGCCGATTCTTCAACCGATGCCCATCAGCGGTTTCGTGGAACGAACGTTTCCTGTCTTCGGATCTCGTTTGTAAAAAGAAGAAACTGATTAAAGTATCATCCTTTCCACTGTCTCTTATCATCAAGCGTCATTGGGGTTTTAATCTTAATTTGAAATCCAAAATTACATCATCAGCCTATCGCAGTCCACAGACGAGCAAAAGCATTTTCAATTGTTTGCCATTTTACTCGAGTTGGATGCAAGAGAATCGATCCTAGTCTTTTCGCATATAACACTTGCCAGCCACCTAGCGTATCACTCCACCTAGATTTGATCGCGTCCATTAGGGTACGGTAACAAAAAATTGCAACCAATCCAAAATTACAAAATAACTATCTATTCTAACTCCTCAAACTGGGTATTTCATCTATCCATTCTGTTTTATAGTGTTGTCCAAAATTTGAATTAATAGTTTTTTCATGAATCAAGCCAGCTAGTTGACGGTGACACACGATGGTATACCTACCTGATCTCTTTCTGATCCTGGCCTCACTTATGACCAATCGGTTTGAGAGGGAAAAGAACGGTTACGTACCTGTGTTACGTAAACTCCTCAAATATCTCCTTCGTACTTGAAATAGAATTAAACTTGCCTAGTCTCCTTTGAAATTTCCCTCCGAAAAACACTTGAAAGAAACAAAATGGTGTCACGGAACCATTCCTGTGAATGTCCCTGCGCTCGTCATATTCTTCATAATTTATTTTTCGTCTTGTGCCGCTTCACAATTGACCATGTTTGGCGAGTTTGAAAGGACCTCCCGTTTCATGTTCGGCATTGTGTAACTTTTGTTAGGATATCATCAGAAGTTGCTTCGTAGTTGGTTAAGTTGCGAGCAACAATTCCAATTTTGAATTTTTCGCGGCGGGGTTTCTTCTGAATTTTACATTCAAATGGATATTAGAAGCTTCAAAGTCGTTTCTGCCTATTCTTACACGATGAAAGGTTTATAGAGTAGTATTAATTAAAATATTAAGTTTGTCATTTACGATACATACATTTTTGTAAGTCGATCAGATCGTGTCTCCCCTGGCAAACTTGATTAGGTACAGGTACATTTTACATAGTTACGTAGTTAACTATTTAAAAATAAGGTGTTTTCGAAAGTAGTTCAGACAAGAACAAAGAACAGGATATTCATCATCATGATAAATCTGCAAACGTCCACTGCTGGACATAGGTTTCTCCTAATGGTCGCCACTTTGATCGATCTTTGGCTTCTCGTATTCAGCACTTGCCAGCTGTCCTGCGCAAACCGTCATTCCACCTGGCCTGAAGGCGTCCACGTTTGCCGAGACGCGGTCTCCACTCCAAAATTCGTCATATACTTTAACCTAGTGTCTACAAGTGTAAACCTACATTAGGTTGAGAAAAGCTAAGAGCTTTTTACCAAAACCAATTATATCAATTCCGCCCCGTCCATTGTCTTCGGGCAAATAACCAAACTTGGAGAATACCCTAAAAATCCTCTAGCAAGATTCTCCCCGAGATACATTTCCAGATATAATAAAAAGTTTTGATCGATTCGCATCCATCACAAAGTGGCTAGGTTTGTATCCAATCCCAGATGACACTTCTGTTTCGAAGAAACCGAGTAGCCGGGACGGGGACAAAATTACTTTTTTTTTCTGCTAAAAGTAAAACTAAAAAGATTTCACGCAAGTTTCTTTGTTACATTTCGGGGGAGAGTTTTTGCGACAAAATCTCTGTGTTACATTAGTTGTAAGTTTTTGATTGGCATGCTGAATCGCTGGGGAGTGGTAGTACCTTCTGAACTGAGAGTGGGTTTTAATCCATCTCGCAAAGAAATTTATACATAACAATGTGTTATAACTTTGTAGTTTGAGCTAACTAACACATTTCACTGGCTCGATGGCTCATTTGGTGAGCTCTGTCTTCTGAGTCAAGGGTTGTAGGTTCGATTCTCTCGATTAGAAAGCGACAGAGCTGCCCAAATCACTGCATCAACGGACAAGTGATTCCATTGCCACCGCCATGCTAGCCTATAGGATAATTTTGACTATACATCGACTAATCGCGAAACGCGAGGTGGTAGCCAGACAGACGAGTAAGCCCTCACATTTTTGTATACACATTCCCTATTATGTACTTTTCATCAACATTATCATCATCATCATCGGCCTGTATCAGTCTCGCATCCAGCACTTGCCAGCCGTCCTGCGCAAATCTGAGGACGTCCTACACTACGTTTGCCGAGACGCGATCTCCACTCCAGAACCCATTTACCCCAATGGTTATCGGTTCTGCAGCTGGTGTGGCCAGCCCTCTGCCACTTCAGCTTACTGATCCGGTGAGCTATGTCGGTAACTTTGGTTCTCTGCCGGATCACCTCGCTTCGGATCGGGTCGGATTTCGCAGAGAGACGCCGAGCATAGCCTTTTCCATAGCTCGCTAAGCGGCCTTCAACTTGTGGACTAGCCGTACCGTGAGTGCAGAAGCGTAGCGTGTCTTGGCGGGGCCCCATATAAAAAAATGTTTGGGGGCCCTTGGGAAGGGAAAAAAATTGTCACAAAATTTTTGTTTACGCACTTTGGGGGCCTACATGACCTGGGGGCCCCGTATACGGCAGATACGGCAGTAGCTACGCCCCTGCGTAAGTGTCCACGTTTCGGCTCCGTATGTCAAACATTATTAGTTGATCTATTCCTGAGTGTATCTTTGTACAAAATCCTTTTATCTGAATTATTTTATCGGGCACTACAATCGACGAGCAAATATATTGTGAGTTAGTTTAATTTCAAAATGTACTGAAATACGGTACCGTATAAATTATGCATAGCGGCCCGAATAGAGTTCCCGTCATTTATTCTAGAATTATTGTCAATTCACTGAAAGCGAGCACAAATTGTCTTCTGGGATTTCCACTGGTTCAGATAACGAGTGGATTATATTTTATCTTGCAATTAATTATTCATGGAGCTACAAAACTAGTCCCAGTGGTACGAAATCTCGGCATTGCTCTAAGTTATCAAGTGATAGAAGTTTTGTATTAATAGGAAATACTCCTCTTTGCGTCGTATTTCTCCGTGTTGAGAGTCGTGACCTCCCGTGCGCTGTTGCGTACTTGTAGTGTTCTACACATATCATCATCAGCCTATCACAGTCCACTGCTGAACATAGGCCTCTCCAGTTGTTCGCCACGAGCAAAAAGGTTGTGAAGAGGTTTTTAAAGGGTAGGCAACGCGCGTGTGATAGTCCTGGTGTCGCAGGTGTCCATAGGGTGCGGTAACCGATTAACATCAGGCGGGCCGTAGGCTTGTTTGCTACCCAGTGGTATAAAAAAAAAAACATCTGGAGGATATACCCATAATTGCCACGCTGGGAAGGCGGGTTGGCGATCGCAGGGCATAGCTTCTCGTTCCAGTGACGCTGCTGCCAGTCATCGGTCTGTGGTATTAGTTACGCCGTCAACACCTATCATCTTTTCGCTCCAAGGCAACCTCACCTGCCCTTGGTCCTGCTGATTAATAAACAAGGCGCTGGCAACCGACTGGTGGCAGTATAACCATCACGATTGAAGGCGTAACTAAATAACATAGACTGATGACGGGCAGCAACGTCACCGGAGCGTGGAGCTACGTACTGCTATCGCTAACCCGCCTGCCCAGTGTGGTGATTATGAGTAAAGCCTTTAAATATTTGCCCAAAGTGGCGAATAACTGGAAAGGCCTATGCCCAGTAGTGTTGGCTGACGATGAATGTAATAATAATATATCAGACAACATCATTCATCAACATTGCTCCGATCCCAAAGTAAGTAGCTTAAGCACTTGTGTTATGGGTATCAGAACCACGAAGGTACCACAAATAAATACTTAAATACAAATATAAACACCCAGACACGCAGCAAACACAAGTGTTCATCACACGAATGTTTGTCCCGGATGGGAATCGAACCCACGACCCTTGGTTCAGAGGGTTCACTACCAATTGAGCTACCGAGCCAGTCAAATACTTCTAAACTCCCTTCAGTTGTTTCTTCCCAAAACATCCCTGAGTGATTGTGTACCAAGAAATATGTGGACTGAATCATAATTCCACTAGAAAGCTTCAAGAAACGGCCACACTTGCCACAATAACCGGGTGCCAACTTTGCCGTAGCGAAAATTACTTACCACTTTGACGTATTGTTACTGAAATTCGATTAAAAGTTCCACCAAATGGATTTCGGATCGTGATAAGATGCCGTGGAGTAATATGAGTATAATAATAATAGCTATAAGTTGCCATTAATGACTAAAGTTGGTTGTATTGAAAGCGCTGTCGTGTTACTGAAGGCGGGGAGCGGACTTGCGATTTTGGTATCTAATTGAAGGACAATAATCAGAATATTAACTCTATCTAGCTTAAAATTTGAATGCTATTGACAATGCTTAGTCATGCTGTGCACACAAAGTAGCTTATGCAATTATTATTTAACTATTATATCTCCGTTTTATATGACAAATAAATAAAATAAACACTTATCATCATCATCATCATCAGCCCACATCAGTCCACTGATGGACATAGGGAGGAATTTATGGCGCAAACTTACGAGATCCGTTTAACGAACGATCGTTTTCGACTTTGGTGGTACTACCAAAAACGAAAACGATCGTCTGTTGAACGGATCGCATAATTTTGCTACATAGATCTCTCCCATTTAGAAAGAAAGAAAGAAAGAAAAAACGTTTATTTAGTGCATAACAATACATGCCAATTTTAACAGCAACATAAAGGTAAAAAACGTGTGTAGGTATAGGCACATCTAACATAGTAACACATTCACTATAGGGTAATGCACCAAAAGGGTGACCACTCAGCATTAGCCGTAACGCAAGCGCCGCGGCGCTGGTTTTCAGTGGTACCGTTAATAATAATAAAAATATAAAAAACACTGAAGTAAGAAAATAAAAAATTAAAACATACGTAAAGTGATGTGAAGGTGACGGTGTAAAAACTAGGTATGGCGAATTAGCGGGCAACACGAAAAAACATGGCATGGGACAAATTAGGTCTATAAGTACAAAATGTATACGTTTATGATATTAAATTATGAATACAAGAGGGAATACTGTTTTACTGAGACGGCAGGAGAAGTTGGTCGGTTCTTCGCAAACTTGGTGGTGCCCCACAGCATGAGCAGAAGACACCAACTATTCAGCCTGAAGAAATAGCAAAGCGAATGAAGTCACTCACAACAGCGGCAAAATCAGATCGAACTTCAAGTAAACAGGCTCGCAATCAGTTCAACAACTTCCTCAAAAAGCTGGGAACGATGGAATCCATTTGTAGACCATTCGAGATGTCCGAACTAATCGCATCACTGAGATCATTGAAACTGAATAAGGCTTCTGGTTCTGACGAGATCTACCCAGAGTTTTTGGTAAATTTAGGCCCACTGGGAAAGGATTGGCTGTTAAGGTTCTTTAATAACATCCAAGAAACCTGCCTCCTCCCCGATGCACTTAAGAGGTCTAAAGTTATTGCCATCCTTAAACCTGGTAAGTCTCCGGAGGAAGCGGCCAGTTACAGACCAATATCTCTTCTTTCCATATGTTACAAGCTCCTGGAACGGTTGATTTATAATCGGATCTACCCCGTCGTGAATCCCTGTATACCACCTGAACAGGCCGGATTTAGGGGACACCGAAACTGCACAGACCAAGTCCTGGCTTTGTCGTCACATATCGAAGCGGGCTTTCAACGAGGGCTAAAGACCTTCGTGGCCTTCGTTGACCTGAGTGCTGCCTATGACACGGTCTGGATAACAGGTCTGTTAAACAAAGTTGCTGGCATAATCCCCTGCCGGAAAACAATTGCCCTATTAAAAGCGCTGCTTGGGCCCCGCTACATCAAGGTTTGCCTTGGTGAGAAGCGGAGCGGTTACAAGCTGCTTAGAAATGGACTTCCGCAGGGTTCTGTTCTGGCTCCCCTTCTATTTAACCTCTACATCAGCGATCTTCCTGAAACAGAATCTATGAAATTCGCATACGCCGACGACCTGGCTCTAGCCTTCCAGGCAAAATCGTTCGAGGAAGGGGAGGAAATCCTAACGAAGGATCTCATGATAATGGGCAACTACTACTGCAGATGGCGTCTCTGCCCCAATCCGTCAAAGACTGAAGTGTCTGCTTTTCACCTCACAAACTGTCTGGCCGAGACCAAACTTAACGTGGAGTTTTGTGGCAAGCGAGTGAAACATAACTTCACTCCTAAATATCTGGGCGTAACCCTGGACCGTTCATTAACGTTCAGGCAACACATAGAGACGACTGCGCAAAAACTTAAGACCAGACTTAACATTTTAAAGTCTTTGACGGGCACTAGTTGGGGAGCCAACGCTTCCGTCCTCCGTACGTCTGCAATAGCCCTGATGTACTCAGTGGCTGAATATTGTGCGCCTGTATGGTATCGCAGTGCACATACGCACAAAATCGACACCCAACTACATGAAGCCATGCGAACTATCACAGGACTGGTCAAATCCACCCCCCTACCATGGCTTCCTGTTTTGGCGCACATACCTCCACGAGAACTGCGCAGACGTCAGGCGGCGGCCAATGAGTGGAAAAAGAGCTGGCAGGATATAAACGGACATCCGATGCCGATCCGCAAGACACTCGACGACCTGCCCCCCGACCGCCTGATCTCGAGATCCCCAATCTGGACAGACAGAAGCCTTCACACGGACTATGACCTTCAACAAGAATGGCGACAATCTTGGGACGCATTTCAACATCACCCGTGGAAGGATCTAGTACCGGACCCTACTATCAAGCCCCCCGGCTTTGACAGCTGCCGCATCGTATGGTCTAGGGTTAACCGGTTCAGAACTGGACACGGAAAATGCAACCACCATCTCCATAAGTGGGGTCTCAAAAACGCGCCGGATTGTGATTGTGGGGCTCCTAACCAGACCACCACACATATCGTAGAGGATTGTCCCCTCCGGCGTTTTCCTGGCGGAATGTGTGAGCTCCATGAACTCACTCCGGCTGCGATAGATTGGCTTCGCCAATTAGACATTGACTTGTGAGGACTTGAGCACAGAAAAGCCATACGACATGATGATGACTGAGACGGCAGCTGCGCAGAAAATTGTAGGTTTAAGAGAAACATTTTTAATTTGAACTTAAAAGAATTAATAGTTGTCCCTCCCGTATTCTTATAGATGAATTAAATTAATTAAATTCGACTTTGACGAATTTTAGTTCGTGTATTCGAACACGGGAGGGACAAATGGGCGGGATTTATGGTACCAAAGTACGCGATCCGTTCAACGAACGATCGTTTTCGTTTTTGGTAGTAGGGCCCCAGGACCGCAAAAAGATCAAGCATAGGACCCACCTATGCCTGATCTGTTTCTAATTATGTATAATGGCCCCATTGGATATAATAGTAGAGAAAGGGAGTCTACCTGTGTTGCGCCATACTTTATGCTTACTTTGATACTTTGCGAACGGGCTGGTCACTGCCTCGCAAATTCAATTATTTATTTACATTCTACGGTCGCCAGTTTGCTGATGGCTTTACGCTAACATAGAGAATGCTTCACACTTGTATTAGTTTCATGTACTCAAGTAATTATAGCCCTCAAGCGACGCAACTTGTATTAATCCATGAATAATTAATAGCCCTTAACTCCTCACGATGTCCGTAATATTATTAATTTTTATGGTTATTACCTTCGGAAGGCGACGAATACATTATTTGTGTGGAAGTTGTAAGTGGATGATTATATTATCTAAGTTTCTTTTTATGGTGCTGTGAAGTTTTGGGCAATGGGCTGTTACATAAAGGATTTTTAATAAAACCGCGTTAATCGAATAGATGGATATGCTCTATTGCACACCATTCAATCAACTCTGCTTTCCGAACACAGCAGTAGCATAATATCCTTTTACATTACTTTTATTCACATTTTTACTTTCCTTGTTGCTTTAATTCAACTTGACTATTCTTAATTATTTATTCTTTATTGCACAAGAAAAGTACAAATGGCGTACTTAATGCCTTGTGGCATTCTCTACCAGTCAACCATTGGGCGAGCCAGAAAACTATAATGTGGTGCGGTAATAGACATTCAAACAACTGCTAGAAATATAAGCACAAATATACAAGTAATACACAAACATATATATATATTATATATATATATGTCACCGGAAAATAGCAAGAATCGTAAGTTGATCAATTTCCTAGGTAGTTGATTAACTTTCGGAAAATAACAAACGGTAGTTGGAATGTATTATTTAACGCAATGGATTTCAGTTAGTTGATCAATTTACGGTAGCCTGACAGTCATTTAATAATTTACGATTTTGACACAAGTAAAATCGTCCTCAAATGGGCCAATCGTTGCTCAATGTACTATTTTAACGGTGCACTATTACCCGTAACTTAATACACTGTTCCCTGATTGGTTGCCGGGATAACACCACGAGAGCCATTGAACCAATCAACGTTCACCTCACCTTCGTCGGATGATTTTACGGCAAGACCCCGTAAAATGATCAATTTACTAAAATACATACGTTAAATAATACATTTCAACTGCCGTTTATTATTTTCCGGAAGTTAATCAACTACCTAGGAAATTGATCAACTTACGATTCTTGCTATTTTCCGGTGACATATATATATGTACAATATATTATACAATAATAAATATTACATACAAGATACATACGGCCGTATTCACAAACGTTACTATGCGACGCGCGGATGCACAGTGCCCAAAATCCTATACGTTTTTGGGTACCTGTGCGTTTCCGCGACGCATAGTAACGTTTGTGAATACGGCCGATAGTATAATTGTTATGTACTTATTTTAAGTCTATGTGAATAAAGGTATTTTCATTTCATTTCATTTCGATTTTAAACTAGATATAATAGACATTTGTTGCACATACATGCACATTCAGGTAGTTTTATCGCTCTCTTCCAGACAACCTTAGGGTAGGAAATAGTTAAGAATAAAGGGTGAGGTGAGCTATCAACTGAATCGGAATCGATTATGGAAGACGTGGACTGGAAGGGATTGCTTAAAGCAATAAGACCACCTAATCATATAACAAATGTCTAATAAACTTAGTTTTAAGTCAAGTATATGGTGAGTATGTCACCGGAAAATAGCAAGAATCGTAAGTTGATCAATTTCCTAGGTAGTTGATTAACTTTCGGAATATAACAAACGGTAGTTGAAATGTATTATTTTACGCAATGGATTTCAGTTAGTTGATCAATTTACGGTAGCCTGACAGTCATTTAATAATTTACGATTTTGATACAAGTAAAATCGTCCTCAAATAGGCCAATCGTTGCTCCATGTTCTATTTTACGGTGCACTATTACCCGTAAATTAATACACTGTTCCCTGATTGGTTGCCGGGATAACGCCACGTGAGCCATTGAACCAATCAACGTTCACCTCACCTTCGTCGGATGATTTTACGGCAAGACCCCGTAAAATGATCAATTTACTAAAATACATACGTGAAATAATACATTTCAACTGCCGTTTATTATTTTCCGGAAGTTAATCAACTACCTAGGAAATTGATCAACTTACGATTCTTGCTATTTTCCGGTGACAAGTATAAGCTATGCTTATACATCTATAAGCTTGTGTATCAACCATCAGAGACCTTCAAAAAGCGAGCCTATAGATTTCTCAAAGGCCGGCAACGCACCTGTGACTCCCCTGGTGTTGCGGTGTCTATGGGCTGAAGTGATCACTTACCATCAGGTGACTTTCAGGCCCGTTTGCCCCCTCTTCCATAAAAAAAAAATCGATTACAAAAGTAGGACTCAAATATACTGACCTGAAAGCAATATTTCAAAAGTTCACAATAGGTAGGTACGGTAATACGAACAGGAATTTTAAGGAGTACAAAATTAAATGTTTGCCAAGTTGTTCCGTCCACAACGAATTACAAGAAGGCGGAAAGGAAATATTTGACTTTCTTTTTAGGAACAGCATTTGCTCTGGACAGATACAAAAGTAATCAGGGAAGTTTGCTAAGTTATGCAAACAACTTGCATATTTTCCACTAACGTCAACATTTTATAAAGATTACAATTACATACACTTTTTTTTTATTTTTATTGCTTTTTGGTGGCAGATGAACAAGCGGCAAGAGAGAGAGAGAGGAAGGGCATAGCGAATCTACGCTCGTATTGAGCTGCCCGTCCGGGGAAGGACCTCCACCCTATAGAATACCGCAGCCAAATGACCTCCGGGTCGTGTTTCTGCTGGTGAGTAGGATCTCCGGAGCTCGTGGGGGAGTTAGGGTTGGGCCGGCATGTCAGTGGCAACTGACAGGTAACTAACCAGTTACTTGCAAGTTATCACAGCGACTTGGGCTTCTCTTTGGCATAATGGCTTCCCTACGCCTGATGGAAAGCGAAAGAGAAGCCCAAGTTGCTGTGACCACTGGCAAGTAATTGGTCAGTTTCCTGTCAGTTGCCACTGCTATGCCGGCCCAACCCTAACCCCCCACGAGCTCCGGAAACTCAAATTTTCAGTAAAATCGTTAAATCATAATCGTTAAAATGTTGCTTATATCTATAAAACTACGTTACGGATTTTAAAGCGGTATTTTTTATAAAGAGGGATTCAAGAGGAAGGCTTATGTGTATGAAATATGCATATACTCGTAGTATTGCACCCAAGGGCGGGTCGGTAGTATCTAATAAATCAAACAAGAATAATTGAAATCTGTTCAGAACAAAAATAGCGTCGGTATGTTTAGCAACACAAAAAAAAATATGGGGCCAAAATTAAAATATCTCCGGACTCCTCTGTGCCTCGGAATGTACATTAATCTGTTGGCCCCGGAGTTCTCGTAAGATAGCACTTGCAATTTAATTAAAATACCTACGGTGTACCTTATTTGTGGAGATTTTTTAAACGTTCATCGGCTTAAGTAGATCTTTAAAGTCTATGACAAAGACCTAAATCCATACTTCTGGAGCTGTTAGGGATAACACAGCTTCTTGATGATGCCAAGCCTACTTTTTCTATAATGAGAGGGATTTAGATGAGAATAACGAGATAAAATTGGATTATCTATGTGTGGTACGCTGAGCCACACAGCGCCACCTAGCCCCAAACTAAGCCGAAGCTTGTACTATGGGTACCTCTAGACAACTGATAAACTTACTTAGATACATTTTTTTTGGAAATAAATACATATTATACATAGAAAACACCCAGACCAATACAAACAGACATGTTCATGAACACAAATGTTTGTACTGTGCGGGAATCGAACCCCTTGTGGGTTATGGGTTATATTCCCGCACAGTACAAACACTTGTGTTCATGAACATGACTGTTTATATTGGTCTGGGTGTTTACTCGTACTATGTATAATATGTATGTATTTACAAAAAAAAAGTATCTAAGTAATTATATCAGTTGTCTAGTACCCATAGTACAAGCTTCGGCTTAGTTAGAGCTAGATGGCGATGTGAGGCCCATCGTGGCATGTCTTGGATTATTTATTTTCTATTTCTTTCGTGAAATTCATTTAGTACGACTCCACAAATTCCTAAAGAGTGAACCGAGCCGTTCTCTCCAGTAAGCACCGTAAAACCGCATGTTTACGCTTCACAAATCTCGTACCGACTGCGGTGTCGATATTTACAACCCGAACGGAAATAAAAGAACGAGAGTGAATGATATTACCTAGCTCATCCCTAAAAGGTGGGAGGAATCTTGAGATTGAATTGACTATTTTCATTTGGGGAAATTGGAACGAGTCGATATATAAACCATGTCTGTAACGATTGAAACACGGTTAAAGTAAATCAAATTAGGCATATTGGACTAAACCGAAACCAATTTTAAGGTAGTGTACCACAGTGTACGTTTGAAAAACTAATATCAAAAAAAAAACATAGCTACGAAATAATATTTATTTTTTATAGTGTCTGTAATGCCTGAAGGTATATGTGATTTTAAACTTAAACAATAACAGTTGAATTCCAACACAATAAAAACGCATTCAAATTCAAACCTATCCTCATAATTTAATAAAAAGAAAATACACATGTATTCGAAGGTTCAAAAACGAAACTATATGTAAAACATATATTATCTAGTATAGAGCTGCGGTGTAAGCTATCGTAAACCCGTTTATACCGCACATACGAGCCTTCTTGACACGAAACCGATATGCGCTGCAGTTCAACGCTATAACGGCTTGTAAAATACAGCTCGTTGCAAACAGAGCATCGCTGTTATCAGATTTAGTCAAATACTGAAAGTAGCAGCGATATCTGGTAGCGAACGATCACCGTTGAACTGCAATCGAGTTTTGAGGGGTAACCATTTTCAAGAGTAGAGTTTGAATTCTATCACTTATTACAGATCTCCATACGTGTTGTGAGTTCCGAGGTTTACTTGGGTACTAAAAGCACCCAGCCCAATACTACAAACAGAAATAATATAATAGATACAGTTCATGAACACAAATGTTTGTACTGTGCGGGGATCGAGCCCACGACCCTTGGCTCAGAAGACAAAGATCAAAGCCAAGCAAGCAGTGGACTGCGAAAAGCTGATGATGATAAGTAACAATTATTATCAACATTTGACTGGCTCAGTGGCTCAATTAGTGGTGACCTCTGCCTTCTGAGCCAAGGGTCGTGGGTTCAATCCCCACACATTACAAACATTTGTGTGCATGAACATGTCTGTTTGTATGGGTCTGGGTGTATAATATGTATTTATTTACAAAAAAATGTATGTAAGTATGTTTATCAATTGTCTAGTACCCATAGTACAAGCTTCGGCTTAGTTTGGGGTTGGATGGCTCTGTGTGGCCCAGCATGGCATGGTCTTGGGTTATTTATTATAAAATCAACGCGTACAAAGTTTCTGACACAAGCTAGTGTCAAACAAAGATACATAAATTGAACAGTATTTCAGTGCACATCAATAGCCGTGGCATTAACCGTCGAAGTTACCAAACACAGCAGATAACGAGCTAGGAAACATACATTAGTAGAGCTTTATCGCGACTCGGTCCATTCTCGTTGCGCGACACGCGAACCCGCCCATAAAACCGATTTACGCTACATATTTTGCACGGCGACTGTCGCTAAGATATTTACGGTAAAGTTAGTGAAAAAGTCGGTGATCGTTTTGGAAATTTATTTAGCGATTTCGTTGAGGCGTTGTGTTGTTCTTTCTTAAAGTTTCCAAACTCGATACTTAGTTGGGTAAATTTTGAAAAAAACTTTTTTGAACGAGTTTGGGTGGTCTGGGAGGCCCACTCAAGATGATCTAGACATCCTTTCTAGTACTCATATTAGTGAACCACCACTCATATAGATGTCCAATACCATATTATGAGTACCTACATACGTCATATTTTTATAATAGCGGCCGTAGAAGTTATTCAGTCAAAGGGGAATAATCATTCGTTTGTTATTCAAATTCACAGTCAAAACTAGGTAATATAAGAAGGCAGGTATACAATAATGGTATTATGAGCTTTCCTAACTTATTTTGGGTAGATCATACATAGTAGGTAAAGTTAGTTAACTACTTGTAATGCAAAATCTTGAGATGAAGTAGTTGGTGTGAACTATTTATTTATCCATACGTAATGGAATTTTCGTTTCTTAAAACCCAAACTGCAAACTTCAACATGATAATACAAATTTCAACAGAAAAACCATTAGCCTTATTTTCTGCTAGCACTTCTGCAAGGCAAAAACAAGCATGAAAAACCAACCAAAACACTCTCTCCCATTCATTTTCAAAACCTACAACTAATGTCTTAAAAACAAGCTGTATTTCACTGTTATCACAACGCACATGCTCATTTATATTACACAGACAATAATTTATCCAATATTCGAAGTAAAGTTATATTGGAACTTGGTAAACAGGCTCCTTTAACCATAAAAACGATTTACACCACACGTATCTGCGCCAAGACTGCTGTTTCGATATTTATAGTCCGAGATATCGAATACTGCGCGAGATAGCAGACTTCAAAATGAGTTTCAATTTGGTCAATATTCATTGCATTTGATATCTCGTTGTGTACGAATCTTTTAGGACACTTATTTCTATTGTATTACAGTTTAAAATTATGGTAATAATTAATTTATTCATATCAAATCATGACAATGGGGGTTGCCCTGTCCATGCCGTTGCAAGATGGCCGAAACGTTGAGCTAAAAAAAATTAAACCGACTTTAAAAAAAACACACGCAACCAAAACTTTAATTTGACAAAAACTGTACCTGCATAACTAAAAAGCGATAAATAACGTAAGTAGTGATCGCCTTAATACATAAATTATATTATCACTTATTTTTGGAGTCAGTGCCAGTCTCTAGGTATCTAACGTAGACTGTTTTAGTTGTATGACGCGCGCGGCCGACGAAATACATTTATTTGTTTGGCTGAAAGATTATTGACTCATAAAGTTACAAGTTTTCGTTAATGGCTCTCGTTTTCGTAGTATTGATAACGCAACGATTGTACGAAATGAATGGTGCATACCAGGTCGCGTACGGGACACAGTACTATTCTTACGCCAAGGATTGGAAGTCCTAATCTAGGACGATAAGGCCTTATTTGCAATGCAATAAAACATTTACTGATCAATAAACTCATTCATAAGTAGTAGTACTTAAATGCTTCCGTCTTCGATTAATGCGTTAGATATTACGAAGTCCCACCCGACTAAACAACTCGCAACAGACGCCGCTAACTGGGCCCACCAAGTTTCCCTAAATTAATTCTGTGATTTCCTCTTATTAGGTAACATATAAATATGTATGAAAGCAACGAGTCCTGTATGAATATGGAACAGGAAGAAATGAGCCTAATAGAGACAAATTATTTAACAAGTTTCCTCTCTTGCGGCAGCGGAGTCGGTTTAATATGTATAAATTGATCTTCAATTTATGCACGTGAAGTCTCAAGGACGTCGAAAACAGTACAAGTATATTTTCCATGTGTCTTTAGGAAAGAAGTAACTTTTGATACTGGTATTATGTCGAACTCGATGTAGCCCGCGGCTTTGTCTGCGTAGCGTAAGTGTCGCAGTAAGTTAGATAAAGCCGTAATATAGTTTTTTTATATATATTGGCACGGCATGGTGGCTTGGCTCTCGCCTGATGGAAAGCTAAAAAGGAAGCCCAAGTCGCTCTGGCCACGGGCGGGAAACCTTCGATTCCAGTCTTTTGTCCACTTTTGTGCACTTTCATATCTCCTGCGTGTGTGATTCAGCCTAGCCAGTATAATACTATCTTAATATGTCCTAAAATTAAGACATGCAGAGGATAACAGCAACCGAAAATAAAAAATGTACAATTTTTTACGCTTTATATAATGTATATTCCCTTTTTACACAAAATAGCTTAATAAACAACATTCAAATCCATTCATCGTAACCGAGTTCCATCTATTTATAAATACTGGTCTGTTTTTGTGTCTTTTGTTTAAGTGGGGCATTTATTTCGTCAACAATTAACAAGTGAGTTTTCCACACGTTTCCTCTCCTTTGATCAAAGCTCGTAATCACGTTAAACAAACTCGTACCCTCCCGGGGTTTGAACGCACGACCACGCATCGCTACTAACCTTCCCTTGGGCTACGGTGGAGGTACATAGGTGTCTGTGAATTTATTTGTGCGAAATATGGTTTGTCTTTGAGACTACCTTCAATTTAGAAAAGAATTACTTTGGCGTAATAAAGTATGTGTACTGTGTATTACGCCAAAACAGTAGTAATTAATAGAAGTAGTAGGTAATACTAATCACAATTAGTATGGGAATTGAAGAATAAACTGTATTTTGTGTAGATACTGCCAGTTTTGTAAGCAAAAATGTAACATGTAATTAAAAAACGGTAATTTAAATAAAAGCGAAAGAATAGGTACTGACCGTGATTCTGTGTAGTTTGGAAATGAAAAGTTCGAAGACAAAAAAAAACGTAGCATTGTTGTAGGTCTGCACGTTAACATGTACCTATAAATAGTGTCCATTAACCAAAAATTTTTCTTTGAGTAAATTTTCAATCAAACAAAAGATAGATTTCACCATTATTCCTTGTATTGCTATACACTTAATATTAGAATGTAATTTCATCTGATGGACGGGGCAGAACAGGGCAGTCAGACTATAATATTGCTGAATTACAAATTGGGTATTGAAACTGTCATGAACAGATAAGATGCCTGCCAGCAGCCTATTCGCGCATATCTATACGTACCTATCTACGTTATTTATTTACATACATTAGTTCGTGGGCTTAAGAGCTTGCTGAGTGCATCAAGACTATGAAAACTAACGCTGTGGCTTCTACGGGGGCCACGGCTTAATGATGAGGCTCTTTTATTTTGGACGCCGCAGCACCAACGAAAGAGGTAGGGCATAGCAAATCTTCGCTCGAATTGAGCTGCCCGCCCGGGGAAGGACCTCAACCCTATAGAATACCGCAGCCAAATGACCTCTGGGTCAGGTTCCAGTCGGTGAATAGGGTTTCCGGAGCTCGTAGGGGGTTGGGGTTGGGCCGGCATGGCGGTGGCAACTGACAGGTAACTGACCAGTTACTTGCCCGTTGTCACAGCGCCCAAGTGGGCTTCTCTTTCGCTTTCCATCAGGCGTAGGGAAGCCATTAGATAGATAGATAGATAGATAGATATTCTTTATTGCACAACATAAACATTTACAGGAAAGAGTATACAAACATATCGTAGGTACAATGTAGGCGGTCTTATCGCTGGGAGCGATCTCTTCCAGACAACCTTCAGGTAGAGGACAATTGCTAAAGAAAAGGGAAGGCAGTGCAAACTGTGAAAAGTAAGATAAAATAAATAATATATTAAATACATAAAATAGATAATAATACAATATATACACAAATACATATTTAAAATAAACATAAAAACTAGATAGATATATAAATATATATATATTTATATAAATACAATAATAATTATAAATATAATAGATTAAGTTATAATATGATATAACTACTTAATTGGCACAATAAACAGCTTAAAGAAAGGAAAAGGAAGACAACAGAACAAAGAGTAAAGGACAGAGATTTTAAAGAGACAGGAAATAACTCCTTACACGAGATTTGAACACTGGAAGTGTTTGGGACTGTCTAATGGAAAGGGGTAGGGAATTCCAAAGTCGTATTGAACGTACAATAAATGATTGGGAATAGGATTTTGTACAATGGGGAGGAAATTGTAATTGGAGATCACGACATGATCGGACACCATGTTCCTTGGTGGTTTGCAAGAATTGAAAATGTTCTTTGAGATATGGGGGTGATCGAGGATTGAATAATACAGAAAATAAAAGTGATAAAGTATGGAGATCGCGGCGACGGCGAATAGGAAGCCATTTCAACTGAGCTCGAAATTCGGAGACATGATCGTACTTCCGTAGACCGAAGATGATACGAATGCAGAAGTTCTGGAGACGTTCAAGCTTGTCGAGATGTGCTTCACTGAGATTTGAATAGCAAGTGTCTGCATAATCAAGAATAGGCAATAATAAGGCCTGCACTAGCGCAATCTTAGTGGGTATTGGTAAGAAATTGCGTAATCTATTAATGGAACTAGCCGACGCAAACATTCTCCTGCTAACCTCCTTGATATGGGCATCCCAAGACAAACAGCTGTCCATAAAAACCCCTAAGTTTTTAACTACTTGGCTGTAAGGTATTTGGACTCCGTCAAATGTAATGGGCGGAAGTGAAACCCAATCCATACGCGACATCACCCGCTTCCCCCCGAAAACAATGACCTGGGTTTTAGTGGGATTAACCTTTAGACCAAAAGATTTGCTCCACTCAGATATACGTTTTAGGTCCATATTTAGGGCAGAAACGACGTTCGGTAAGTCGTCAAGGCCACCCTGGGTATACAGTTGTAGGTCGTCTGCATAGAGATGGTAGGATGAAGAGAGATTGTGAGTGATAGAATTTATGAAAATAGCAAAAAGTAAAGGAGACAAGACACCACCTTGCGGTACGCCAGCACCTAAATCGCACCACTCTGATATTAAATCATCAGCATGAATACGCTGCCGGCGACCGTATAGATAACTATGAAACCAGTCAACCACCGATGGAGATATGTTAAGAGAACGCAAGAGGCCAAGCAAAATGTCAAAATCTACAGTGTTAAAAGCATTACTAAAGTCTAGCAGTGCCAACACTGTAAGACATCTACTGTCTATACCATGACGAATGTCATCGGTAATCTTGACCAAAGCTGTAACCGTACTATGACCAGGACGGAAACCAGATTGGAAAGGATTTAAAAGGTGATTTTTAGATAGGAAACAGCTGAGCTGTTGGTGGACAACACGCTCTAGCACTTTTGATAGGAAAGGTAATATGGATATAGGACGATAATCAGAAAAAGAAGTGGGATTTGACTTTTTTGGGAGAGGAATCACTTGTGCATCTTTCCACAAGGAGGGAAAGACGTTGGTGGATAAGGAATGGTTAAGGATATGGGTAATTATAGGTGTAAGAATGTCTAGGAGAGGAGTGATCATGTTACGACTAATACTATCGCTACCGACAGCATTAGAAGCTATGGACAAGATATTCTTCTTAACATCACATTCAGATAGTTGACTAAAGACGAAAGGAGAATGATCTGGAGTTGGAAGAGTTGACAGTTGAGAGAGTGTGTTAGATTTTAAAGTACCATCAATAGTAACCGACGAAGAGAAATGCTGATTTAAAGAATCGAAATTAACATCTTTTGGGACTGACTCATCACGATTTCTTCCAATCCCAAGTGACTTTAAAAATTTCCAGACTTTTGCTGGATTTCCGTTTTCAACAGACTGATGTATGTGGCGTCGTTGAGCGTCCCTACACATCCTATTACAGCGATTCCTGATCAACTTGTATTTTTCGCGATTTTTGTCGGACGGGTCCAGTTTGAATTTACACTTGGCAGAATTCTTCTTGTCCCTGAGTAATTTCAGGTCATTCGAAAGCCAGGGTGCAGGAGAATGTTGAGAATGTTGCCATTATGTCGAGCCACTTTAAAAAAATAATAATAATAATAAAATTATTGCTTAAATTGGTATTTTCTCATAACTCTGTGTTTGAGGTGAATTTCAGATTTCTGATTATAGGAAACAATGCAAAAGTGAACCTCGTTTATTTTAACTACAATAAAGACTGATAATCAGCAAAAGTGTTATAGGTGGTAACTTGGTAAGCGTCGATTTAGAACATTGGTGTCTTGGAATAAATTGCGACTGATGTCGTACACTTCCTCTCCCCCAAACTATAGATCGATGATGATGCGAGCATCAAAGCACATTTGGCTTTTTCACTGAAGCAACGAGATTAAAATGGAAATGAGCAGGACACATGGCTCAAAGAGATTACGGCACCAAAAGAAAAAGTAAACTAAAGTGCCTTTCGAAGAGTATAAAAGTTTCGGCCGCCGAATAGCCACCGCAAGAAAAGCAATAAACTTAATAAAAGCATGTATCAAAAATAACTTTTTAGTCTGGCAACATTTGGAATCTATCATATTGTCACTTTATGCACGCTTTATGCTATACGCAATTAAATTTCTTTTTTTTTTTGTTAAATATTGGCTCAGCGTAGTGGCTTTCTGATGAATGGAAATCTAAAAAGGAAGCCCAAGTCGCTCTGGCCACGGGCGGGAAACCTTCGTTTCCAGTCAGTCACCACAGCCGTGCCGGTCCACAAGATGCTTCTTCACGCCTCGCTTAAAGGATTCCATACTATATAAAAAAAATTAAACCGACTTCAAAAAAAACACAAACGACTAAAACTAAAAAGCGATAAATAACTTAAGTAATTCTATCCTTAATACATAATTATTTAAATATTACAATTATCACTTATTTTTGAAGTCGGTGCCAGCTCTTGGTACCTAACGTAGACTGTTGTTGTATGACGCGCGCAGCCGGCAAATCCACACGACAATATACATTTATTTGTTTGGCTGGCACCGACTTCAAAAATAAGTGATAATTGTAATATTTAAATAATTATGTATTAAGGATAGAATTACTTAAGTTATTTATCGCTTTTTAGTTTTAGTCGTTTGTGTTTTTTTTGAAGTCGGTTTAATTTTTTTTAAAAAATAATTTTATTTCACTATTTTTAGTTGCGTTGATGTACTGTGACCTTGAGTAAAGGCTAATTAATGAATAAGGGAATCCTTAAGAGTTTTACTTAGGAATGAAAAATTTTGCTTCAAGTCAAGTGAAGACTATGCGATCTAGAATCAAGCATATCACTTACCAAATCACCTGCCCTATTAGCCCTGCATAAGTACATACTACTACCTAGTTTAATATCGACCAATGTTAGTACTGTCCCCTAACTCCTAACCTTTAAGGAGTTCTGTGGCTTCATCATCAGCAACAGATGTTGACGCCCGGAAGCATATACCTGAGTAAAATATGATTACGTAACAAAAACACCATATGAGCATACAATTTTAAGAAATAAGAAACTTTTATCATCGACAAAACATAACATTTTCGGTTGTTGCCCTCAATTTCTCCAGGATCCCATCATCAGATCCTGACTTGGTGATAATGGGACCACCTCGGAAGTGTCCTCTGTCGAACTGTCGAAAAATTTTTGAAATCCATCCATAATTGACGGAAATATCGGTGAACATACATAAAAAAAAAAAAAAAAAAAAAAAAAATATTATACATACAGACGAATTGAGAACCTCCTCCTTTTTTGAAGTCGGTTAAAAACGGAAACACATGTGCTGGAATTAAATTTTTTGACGGTACGGCATAATTAGGAGTTACCAAACTTTACCAAATATTATAACGACTAGTTCAGTTCGGGTAATAAACGCTGCCTAACACAGTGATAGCTAGTTCGATCCCCGTATAGTACAAATATTTGTATGCATGAATATATTGTCTCTTTGTATTGGTCTGGGTGCTTGCTAATTTAATATTTATTTATTTCCAAAAAAGTGTGTAAGATAGATAGATGTTCCTTATTTCACAAAAAATTAAACATTTACAGGAATTACAGGTACAAGTATAACAGACATCATCATCATCAGCACACATCAGTCCACAGACAGACATATTGAAGTACAATGTATGCGATGTCTTCTAGACAACTTTTAGATAGAGAACATTTTATTAAGGAGATAAGTATGTTTATCAGTAGTCTATAGTTCATTCGCGTTAAGAAAATAGTGACTGACAGGTCACTGACAGGCCACTAGCCAATTAAAACGCTAGAAATTATAATTCTAGAAATTATAATTAAAGTCACTATTTTCTTGACGCGAATGAACTATAGTACCCATAATACAAACTTCGACTAAGTTTAGGTCGAGATGGCGTTGTGTGGGCCAGCGTGGCATGTCTTGCGTTTTATTTTATTAAAGACGCAAAGTTTATTCATTAAATCAACCCAGCCACAACAAATAGGAGGAAATTGCATAATGTTATAACGATTATTTACTTGTTGACAGTATTATACTGTCAACAAGTCGACGGAATTTCTGAATAATAGCCTTCGGATCAAAGGAGACATCGTCCTATACCCCACTAACAAAAGTTTTGGAACAAGACGTAATGAGGGGCTTGGAACAAAAGACCCCGAATACCCAATTATAATAATAAGAATATAATTTAATAATGATTTTAGTATATAGGTAAATTATACTCTGTAACAGTGTGTACTCGAATAATTCGATATGAGTATTATTCATCCCAACGGTAGCACAATACATAATATATCTTCAGCAAAATTATTAAAATACAGCTAGCTAATATAACTCTTGTTTTAATAATTCCGCTAACGATACATTTCTCTTATTACTTCGTCATTATTCGAAACTCAATATGTTTACCATGGAGTATATTCTACTAAATATAACATAAATAAAGAGTACAAGAGATATTTTTGGTGGCTCATCTGATGCACGTTTTAAATAGAATTAGGATATTTTTTATTTGGAACACTTCAGCTTCGGGACCAAAAACATTTGCAACATTTGACAGCGTGGCGATTATAAATAATATCCTCCAGTGTTTGCCCTAAGTGGCGAACACCTAGAGAGGCCTATGTTCAGTAGTGGACTTTTTTTTTATATATAGTAGCTCGACATAATGGCTTCCCACAGTGGCTTCCCTACGCCTGATGGAAAGCCAAAGAGAAGCCCAAGTCGCTGTGATAACTGGCAAGTAACTGGTTAGTTACCTGTCAGTTGCCACTGCCATGCCGGCCCAACCCTAACCCCCCACGAGCTCCGGAGACCCTACTCACCAGCAGAAACACGACCCGGAGGTCATTTGGCTGCGGTATTCTATAGGGTGGAGGTCCTTCCCTGGACGGGCAGCTCAATACGAGCGAAGATTCGATATGCCCTACATCTCTTGAAATACTACTGCAAAATCCTGATGATGAATGATGACTGTACCCACTAGTTAAGGCTTGTGACAAATAGCCATCATTGCTCACTCTTTCGACACACAACATACATACGAGTGTAATGCGATCCTTATTTTTCTAACTCTACTTCAAGAACTCGTCTATTTGGTTAGTCATTAAACAATGACTTTAAATCTAACCCCATTTTGCATTGCTTCCCTTTTTTTTAGAGAGGAATGCATTAGGCACCGTCATGCCACCTCCGGGGGGAGGTGACATGGTGTGTGGGACTCACACCTCCCGAGCTGGGAGGGTATACCCACTAAACCCCCCTGTGTCGCCAGTGGGCAGCAAGTTGCAAGGACACGGGCAACGCCGAAGCATACCGCCGCACCCCTGCATGCCCTGGCCAGCCGCAGATGACAAGCGGCCAACACTCCTGATCCGGGGAGGGCAGATACCTCTACCCCCGGCTTCCGGGGAGCAATAGAGTGCTCCCCAGGCGGACCTCGTGCAACGGTGTGGCTGCACCCACCACACTGTTATGATGAGTGGATCGCGTCCCCGCACTCACCACTCGGGGCACGAAGGAGAGGCTCAGAGGGCATACGATGCACGCATTGCTTGCCTAACACAATAGATCCCAATTTCTGTCTATAATGACAACGTAATGCAAAACAATTTCCCTCTAGATTCGGAAGCCTCTATTTGTATCATATTATATTTATTTTATAAGCAACACGCGATGCCATATAAGGATGCGCATTTTCCTTATTTCCATAAGGTTTTCCTTATACTTTAATTATGAATTTGTATACCGACGCATTGGTTGTACTTAGTTTTGCAAACTTTAAGTCATTCCCTTCAATGATGGTCAAAACGGCGTAAATCATGATCACCAAATAATTGGGGTTGCATGCTTTTCAACCTTAATAGTGGTGGCAACGTTAAAGCTATTCCCGTGTTTATACTTCGCACAATGAAAATATAGTATTTTGTATTATAGCATTATGGAATTTGCTCATACAAAAAAAACCAGTTCATTTTGAAAACCCAAGATAAAATAATAAATTGATATCACATACATTGCTTTGATCCTAAAGTAAGTAGCTTGAGTACGTTTATTATGGACGTTAGAACAACGAAGGTACAGCACATATACATCAATCCTATATCCACAAACATCAATGTTTACGAATGTTAGTCGCGACCGGGGTAGAACTTACAACTCTTGGTTCAAAAGGCAGGGGTCGCTGCCAAGTGAGTATTAAATATTTGAGGTCTAGAAATCCTGCAATGAGTTCTATATATTCATCGTCATCAGTCCACTGACTGTGCTATCACAGTCAGTGGACTGTGGCTGGACAAAGGCCTCTTTTGTTGCTGGCCACTTTAACAAATCCATAACCGCCACGCTGAGCAGGCGGGTTGTCAATCGCAGGGCGTAGCTTCCGCTCTGGTGATGTTGTTGCCCGTCATCGGCTTGTGATATTTAGCTACGCCTACAATGGTTGTACCGCCACCAGTCGGTTGTCAGATCCTCGTCTATTATTCAGCAGGATGTCACGGAAAGATGAGGGTGGCTTAGGGCGAAATAATGATGGGTCGCTCCCTTACATCCCCAGACTTAATGTGCCTAGCATTATTTAAGCGATCTTATCGCTAGTAGCGATCTCCTTCTGACAACCTTTAGGTATAGGAATTTATGTAGGAGAAGGATTCAAGGAATCCGAATTAAATAGTACAAGTTAACGCATCACTCCCAATGAGGAATTTTAACCACTTTTTTTACCTTAAACAATCCCTTTCTAAATAAAAGTTAGCATACGGTTTAAATAATTCATTTTTGTCAACCTCCACAAAATACATTTGTAAATTGACGTCTCAAAACACGTAACCGGCAAAGAACCTTTATGCACTTTTAATTACTAATTAGTGTAGGTGTTTTGCAGAACTATCTAAATAATATTTATCATATGAATGAACAACAATCCATTTCTTTCAAACTCTACATAAAGATTTAAAATTGACGTCTCAAAAAGCAACCGACAATAAAAAACATTCCCTGATCTGTAGTTTACAATAAGATTAGTCTACAAAAAATCCACGATTGCGATACATCTAAACACCCGAGTTTTCTTGTAGCTTTGTAAATATTCACTCGACCTTAGCAGAAATTAACCGCGGAAAAGATCAGTTTTCATTAATAAATAAATAAAGTCGTCTATATAAATATAAATGGGCCTTCAAAATATATGTAAGCTCATAACTTTTGAACGACTGTACCAAATTGAATGATTCTTGGTTTTATGTATTTTTTATATTGTTTTAGAATTCTTTTGCAGCACATTCTCTTACGATCCAAACAATCCAAAAAAAATGTATTTTGGCTTGTAATTCGTCGTGTGTATAAAATAAAATTCGTTAATATTAGGGCTATTTTTGTTTAGACAAGAACAATTTAGTTTAAAAAACATGGCGATAAATAAGCCGGGTATTACTTGGACGTAGTTATGCTACAACGTTCCAATCCACACGCAGATCGAACTGAGAAAATTGCGTTTTTGTGTTTTTGTGGTACGCTTTTTTATGGTAGCGCGTAGAACCGAGTAGTGTGCATCATCTATACTAAATAATTAAATATTATTTTTTCATATACCTTTCATTGCAAAAAAATAATATTACTCATACAAATTTAAAAAAAATTGTACTTGGAACGTTATTACAAAAAGGCATTTTATATGAAGGTGGCTTTTAAATTAATTTGTGAAAACGTTCCAAAATGTGAAAATTACTAAATTTAAGTAATTTATATATATTTTATCTAAAATAAATATTAGACAGTAAAACAACATTATTTATTATTTAAATGTGAATGGATTTATAAAAAGATCGTAAATTAGCCAATTTAGCTGGAGCAATAGGTTTTCCTTTAGGTAACAGCTGTATAAGATTAGATCTATTAATAATCGAAACCTCTCCTTTTACAGTCTTTTTAAGACCTACAATATTGCCACCAGGTCTTACAAAAGGATGATAGCTGCTGCAAATTCCAGCTATATCCGGAGAATTGGTGGGAGACTCACTAGACTTCCTTTTGGGACTAGAGCTTTTTGGTCTCTTGCCAAGGCCGTGTTGGGAAATTTCTGCAAGTCGTCTTTTCCACCACTTTGTACTGCTGATGACACGCTTGCCCATACCGCAAAGGAGAAAGCAGACCTCTTAGGTTTTCTATTTGCATCTAACTGAATTCTTGATAACCGGGGTGAATTACCCCCTACCATCCATCAACATTCGTTTTCTGCAGGACAATGTTCGTAGACTGCTTTTCTCCCTTGGCATCAATAATTTGAGTGGGCTTGACGGCATCCCACCAATAGTACTAAAAATCTGTGCCCGTGAGTTAGCACCTTTAACCTTTTTCGGCTTTCCTATTCTAATGGTATTGTCCCTAAATCCTGGAAGTCTGCGCTTGTCCATCCGATTCCCAAAAAGGGAGACCAATCGGACCCTTCCCACAACAGACCAATTGCCATTACCTCATTGCTCTCTAAATTAATGGAGACAATAATAAATCGCCAACTCCTTGGATACTTGGAGGAACACCAGCTGATCTTTGATCGCCAATACGGTTTTCGTCAGGGTCGATCGGCTGGTGACCTACTCGTATACCTCACACACCGCTGGGCGGAGGCGGTTGAGAGCAAGGGTTAGGCTTTGGCTGTTAGGTTGGATATAGCAAAGGCGTTTGATTGTGTTTGGCACAAAGAGCTTTTAGCGAAACTTTCTTCATATGGGCTTCCTGAGAGGTTGTGTGGTTGGCTTGCCAGTTTTCTTGCGGAGCGGAGCATCAGTGTCGTTGTCGACGGTTCCTGCTCTAAGGCAAAGCCTGTGAATGCTGGTGTGCCACAAGGCTGTGTACTGTCCCCTACCTTATTTCTTCTGCATATAAATGACATGTTGCATATTCGCAGCATACATTATTATGCAGGTGAAAACACAGGGGCGCTTTATACATGGGTAATCTACAAGCCTCTCGGGATAATATCACAGAAAGCCGGAATAACCTTGTGGGTGAAATTGAGACCACTCTGGACTCGGTCCTATCATGGGGGAACGAGAATCTGCTCAAATTTAAGCCGAACAAGAGTCAGGGACTCATATGGAATATTGTTCTCATCTGTAGGCCGGGGCGCCTCAGTACCAAATCCTTCCTTTTGACTGTATATAGCGAAGAGTTTCTTCTTTGGATCATATTATTTTAGTGATAACGTTCCAGACATCAGAAGACATTGTATATTTTTAAGTATTGTATTAAAAAATGGGTTTAGTTAATACTTATTTATTTATAAATAGCAAAATCTAAACTTATAGCTATATTTCAGCTGATACTGAATCAAAGATAGTGTAAATTTTTCCTGAGAGCACTATGAGCATAATATAACATTGACAACACAACACTTTTTGAACATTAATAATGTTATTGTTAAGTGATCGATCGTTTCATGATTAGATAAATGTATGATCCTACTAGTATAATACGTTTTGGATCGTTTATTTTTATCATTATAATTTCTTTTCAACATTAGAAAGTACTTGGAACGTTTTATAGAAATAGATATTTTCATAATATATATTTTTATTAAACGTTTCAAGTTCCCTGGATCATTTTGTTTTTCCAAAACGAATTAAAAAATACGATCCAAATGAATTGACACTTTTTAAAAATATGATTAGGTCTTTTGGAACGTTTTATCGTTTGGACGGCTTAATTATTTCGGTAATTACTATAGTTAGAGTGTCAGTGTCTTCACCAGTAGATAGAACGGTCCTAAATACGTAGCTTGAGCATGAAAACTCGATTTTGGCCACCTTGTGGATTGGAACGTTGTAGCATAACTACGTCCACTTTACAATAAAAAGAAAACTAACCTGAAAATTCCACAAGGTTCGCGTGTAAAACCAAGTCACTTATTCAACACTTCGAGACACGAGTGAACACTGGCACAACGGAACACGTTCGAATACGTTCGAACACGCCGAGACACGTCCGCTCGGCTCCGAGGCTGCGGGCACACTGAGTATCGCGCCCTCCAACCTCCAACGGCAGCGCCAAAATCGGGACACCTCGGCCGCAATCGTACGGGTGCAGTTACATATCTTTTGCATTACAGCCTTTGTATGAGTAGTTTAGTTGGACTGAAAACGGGTGATGGAAGGGAATGTTACGTTAAAGAAGTATTTTTTTTTATAGTCATCATCATCATCCTATTGCAGTCCACTGCTGGACATAGCCCTCTCCAGTTGCTCGCCATTTAGGTTCTACCAGAGACGAGCCGCGAAGATTTACTATGCCCTAACTCTCTAAACATTTGCATGAATACTTTAGTTGGACTGATATCTGGTGATAGAAGAAAATGTTATGGTTAAGGATCTTTTTAAATAAGCACGACATAATGGCTTCCCTACGCTTGATGGAAGCGAAAGAGAAGCCCAAGTCGCTGTGACAACAGGCAGTAACTAGTCAGTCAGGTTCCGTACTATTTTACATCTAAATAAAGGTTTTTCTTTATTATATTGAAGTTGATTAAATGAAAGGTAAAATACGATTTACGATTTTACGATATACGAGTATAACGTATTAGGTAATGTACATCATACTCGTATATTATTTTTACATTTATCATTCTGTTTTGAAGTTAGTGTCTTTCGCACAACCTATTCAGTCTAGAAAAACATAAATTAAAAACCTCAATAACATTTTTGAAGACCTATCCATAGATACCCCACACGTATGGGGTAGTCTCTCCTACTAGTTGCTAATTAATAAACGATGTTCAGTCACACCCCTACTATTACACTTGACTTCATTTCCATTATGCATCGTGACTTGCGTAGCGAGTTGAATCGAATATCAAAGTGAGTTACACTAATTTTCGTAGCATTGCTACGAGCCGCTACGGAGCGTCTGCACCCGTCAGAGCCGTAGCATTACATTTGATAAATTCGTAGAATCCGCTTAGACTTAAATTAATATGTAGCTTGAGCTTGAGTTTACAAGTCTTAAACGTTAAATACATAAGATTTTCCTTTGAGACGCTCTTTTCTTTATTTCTCAAAATGAAATAACCCTTCTTTTTTGCTTGGTCTTAGTCGGGTAAAAAATCTGTGTATTTTTCTTACCACAATAAAATATTGTTTTGTTGCTTACCACAATTAAGTAATGTTTGGTGCAATGTGTGCCAATCGAAGGAAGTGATTGGGGAGATCAGTGGCTACCACTTCTTCAGCTCTAACGAAAACTACGCCCTGCGATCGCCTGCCCGCCTGCCCAGCGCGGCGATTATGCGTATATCCTCCAGATGTTTGCCCAAACTGGAGAGGCCTATGTCCAGAAGTGGCCTGCGATAGTTTGATGATGATAAACCACTAGTGCATCAATGTAGTATCCTATCTAACCTACTATAAAGTCTAGTACATTATCATTATCATCATCATCAGCCTATTACAGTCCACTGCTGGACATAGGCCTCTCCAGTTGTTCGCCACTTAGAGCAAACATCTGGAGGATATACCCATAATCGCCACGCTGCGCAGGCGGGTTGGCGATCGCAGGGCGTAGCTTCTTGCTCCGGTGACGCTGCTGCCCGTTACCGGTCTTTAGTATTTAGCTACGCCTTCAATTGTGATGGTTATACCGCCACCAGTCGGTTGCCAGCGCCTCCTTTGTTATTCGGCAGGATGCACCACGGGCAGGTGAGGTTGGCTTGGAGCGAAAAGATGATAGGCCGCTCCCTTACATCCCAGTACATTATACTATAGTATAAATTACTTCGAGGTCTTATCTCGACGTAACTCGGGGCGTCAGGCGGCGCAGGAGTTTAGCATAACTTTGCATATAATATCCAAATTGACAGCGCTAAGGATGAAATGAAATATTCAATAGCAAGTTGTGTTGACAGATTTATTTCAATAAGTTAGGTAGGTGCGGTTGATATTAAGTCGAAATATGGCATCTTAGCACGAATGAACGTGTCTATATTAAAGTGATTTTAATATAAGCTACTCCGCAATATTAGGTTCATTATGAAGCCCTCTGTAAGTTAACAAGTTACAGAACTTTTTTCCGAAACCCGATCATATTTACTTAAGTGTTAATGCTTTTAAGACCTAGAATTATTAACAAAATATAAAGAATCAATTCAAAAGCTTGTACCCTACGCTTCTTGAAGGTCCCTAAGTCTTATCCATTTGGAAAAGTCTCTGCATTATGTACCTTCTCTTTTCTCTATTGTCTGTGGTCCAGCCATTTTAACGTGCCAAGTTAACAGTCAAACTCTACAGTCTTCTCGCCAGCGTAACTCCACACGGCGTGTGGGCGTCTTACATTATATTTGCCGAACAGAGAAAAGTAAAATCGATGGCATAATTTTCCAAGACCATATTTCTAAAGACTTAGAAGAAAGACTAAGAAGAAATACTTAGAAAAAAGACTTAGAAATCACAATTCTAACACAATACTCAATCATTTATTTCCACTAAATCACAATTGACATTGCAACACACGAAATACCCACTAATTAGTTGCCGCATTAATCAAACGCAATCGTTAAAACTCGCAATGTGCGGGGTCTCGATAAATTCGCCAACTTCTTTTATTAGAAAGAAGGTCAAACAATGTTTCATGTTCGATCGCGCCCCGCCCGCTTCCCTTTCAACTTTTGTCCGGATTCATAGAAAAATTTTTCAGACTTACTTGGCTCTTTTATCTTCGCCCTAAGTGTTCCTTTTCGTGACGTTCGTTAAGGTAATTAAGTTCCTTATAACTTACGGCAGTTTTTTTTTTCTTTTAAAATAAGTCGCGTGGAAAAATTATAGTAAACTAGCTGTGCTCGCGACTTCGTCCGCGTGGAATAGTTATTTTTTCCCCGTTTTTTTTACATTTTCCATTATTTCTTCGCTCCTAATAGCTGCAGCGTGATGTCATATAGCCTAAAGCCTTCCTCGATAAATGGTCTATTCAACACAAAAAGAATTTTTCAATTCGGACCAGTAGTTCCTGAGATTAGCGCGTTCAAACAAACAAACTCTTCAGCTTTATAATATTAGTTAAGATTAAGAGCGGGTAGGAATGGAGCCGGTACACGAAGTCATGTTAGAAAATTACATGAATATTCCTTTACGATTAGTGGCTTGCTGTACATTAAGTAGTGCAATATACGACTTTATGTAATACGAATTAAGAGCTATAGAAAGCAATAAGGTGTATACCTTAAATGACGTGCAGTTTCTTTTAATACAAAGTGGGTCTTTCATTTGCGTCATATTTATTTAGATAACATGAACGCTTGTGAACAAACACAGGTAATATATTTGAGTTACTTTATCGTAATTTGTTCAGTTTCACTAATGCATTAAACATAATACTTAAGCTTTAAGGCATTGAATGATGCAATATTCGGAGCTCCAATATAAATGAATGTTAATGCTTCACCTAAGTTCTATCAAATAAAACGAAAACATAATATTCACAGGTACGTAGACAATTCTCTTATGATTAAGTAAGTAATTTAGTAGTAATAGGTAAGTGGGATGTAAGGGAGCGGCCTATCATCTTTCCACTCCAAGCCAACCTCATCTGCCCGTGGTGCATCCTGCCGAATAACAAACGAGGCGCTGGCCACCGTCTGGTGGCGGTATAACCATCACAATTGAAGGCTTAGATAACACAGACCGATGACGGGCAGCAGCGTCACCGGAGCGAGAAGCTACGCCCTGCGGTCGCCAACCCGCCTGCCCAGGGTGGCGATTATGGGTATATCCTCCTGATGTTTGCCCTAGGTGGCGAGCAACTGGAGAGGCCTATGTCCAGCAGTGGACTGCGATAGGCTGATGATGATGATGATGATGAGGTAAATTTTAAATTTATTACACGTTTATAAACATCATCAACCTGCAAATGTCCACTGCTGGACATAGACCTCCCCCAATGATAACTATCATATGGGGGGGATTTGCATTAGTCATCGCGCTTGGCAGAAGGGTTATGACCACAGTAGGTTTTATATGTCCTAACCAGATAGACACTACTGCCCGTTTCCTGATATTCCTAAATCTTTTAGATTTTACTAAATCAGGCCACTACTTCCCCAACAAATCTTAACTAATATTATAAAGCTGAAGAGTTTGTTTGTTTGTTTGTTTGAACGCGCTAATCCCAGGGACTACTGGTCCGAATTGAAAAATTATTTTTGTGTTGAATAGACCATTTATCGAGGAAGGCTTTAGACTATATAACATCACGCTGCAACTATTAAGAGCGAAGAAATAATGGAAAATGTAAAAAAACGGGGAAGAAAATAACTATTCCACGCGGACGAAGTCGCGAGCACAGCTAGTTAACTAATAAATATTATCTTCCTTAATCAAAATCTTATTCAATCGTAAACATAACTCCTTGGCAGTTCAGCTAACAGTAACAAGAATAAAGAAATAAAGAATTCCACTGCTCGTTGCTACCGTAAAATATAACTTAATGGACATCAAAGCATTTCAGTCACTAATTGATAAAATTGAAGATCAAATGTCCCGACCCATGTTTTGTACAAGATACCGCAATATTATAACGATCTCCCTCCCCGTTGTCCTAGGTGAGCGACGGCACCTCTTTTTTGGACTCCGAGTGAACTTGGAGAGGCGTATGTCCAGCAGTGGACAGCGAAAGGCTGGTGATGATGACGGTAAGCGCGGGGCGCGAACCAATCAATGAAGGTGTGACGGTGTTGTGGATGCAGCTACACAAGGTCCACCCGGGGAGCATTCCATCGCTCCCCGAAAGCCGAGGTAGGGATATTTGCCCTCCCTGGACCAGGAGTGCTGGTCGTTTGTCATCTGCTGGCAGGGTAGGCACGGACGCACTGAACACAGTGGGGTTTCGAGGGTATGCTCTCCCACCCTGGGAGATGTGAGTCCCATACACCACGCCGACCCCTCCCGGGGGAAGAGAAGGTGACTAATGCATGGCTAATGCATTCCTGAATGACCTTCCTCCGACAGTCTTTCTGAACAGCTACGACTTGGGAACCTTCAATAAAGGAGCGTATTCATATTTAAAAGGCCGGCAGCGACCCCAAAACTCGATTGCGGCGGTGTCGACTGCTTACTATCAGGCATCACACTAACTGGTCTGCCGTTTCTTGCATAAAATTTAAAAATGACCATCGCGACAACGTACGCCATATTTCATGCAAAGACTACTTGATACTTTCGCGTCGTGTCGCATCGCGTCGCGTCGCCGCGTATGTTGTTAACGTAGGACAACGGGCAGACCCGATGTCAGTAGCTTCCACTCTCAAATTATTACGGATTCTCTGTAATTGATAGCATTTAACTGAAACAAAATATTTCACGGATAATGTTCGGGGTTAATTTGAATACAATTTGAATAAGGCTTTGATTATTTTCGGCGGCAATCACGATAGCTGATGGTAATTTAAGCAACATGAGAGGGTTTAAATCAAAATGGTCTGTAATTATTGTCTCAGTTTTGATTTGGTTGCGTCAGCTTTTACGTCGGAGCTCAGCAGGATTATGATACCGCGTATCTGGCTTTTACCAAATAAAATTTCTATGGAGTAACGCTTGACTTAGTCAATGCTAATCTAATCTAAGTATTTAATTGTTTTACATATTTATTTGTAGTTGAACTTTTCTTTAGCAATTGTCCTCTACCTGAAGGTTGTCTGGAAGAGATCGCTCCCAGCGATAAGACCGCCTACATTGTACCTACGATATGTTTGTATACTCTTTCCTGTAAATGTTCATGTTTGTGCAATAAAGAATATCTATCTATCTATCTTTATTTTTTCTTTTCTTATTTTATCCTTCTTGTTAATGCAATATGTTTCTAATAGTTCTTCTATTTATGTGAATGCCTACCTGTATTGTACCTATCTTTAATGTTCTTGTACCTGTGTGTTGCCAATAAATTATATTCTATTCTAAATCCTTAAAAGATTAGGGAATACAGGTCCTTCGCATGGCAATTTATTACTTTAAACTGACGCCGTTCGGGGAGCAATCCGATTTTGAGATATAGGCAGCGGCTAGCAATTTGGATGTCGTCGTTTGCCGCACGCGACGCAGAAACGAAATTGTCTACCAATTTAACCTTACAGTCGGAAAGGAATCATTCGAAGGTTGTCTGCCGAAACGTTCGAGTGAATATTAAGCATGCTCCATCCTAAAGTTAGAAATAAATAAATAATAAATAACCCAAGACATGCCACGCTGGGCCACAAATCTAGCCCTAAACTAAGCCGAAACTCCAGTACTATGGGTACGAGACAATTGATAAACTTACTTAAATTTTTTGTAAATAAATTTTTGTAAATAAATACATAGTAAACACCCAGACCAATTCAAACAGATATGTTAACGAACACAAATGTTTGCACTGTGCGGGAATCGAACCCACGACCCTTGAATCAGATTCCAGAGGTCATTACCAAATGAGCCATCGACCTAGTCAGTTGAATAGGGATGTTTTGGGGGTAAAAATAATTACATTATATTTAGTCCGTATTTTACATCATAAAAATGTATTGGACATGTATTTTTCCTTTTTTCGTTTAAATAAAAAATAGTAAAGATCCAAGGCATCAAAAGGTAGAAGTGGGAGTCTTTGACGTCACTCCGTCCCGTAAAAATGCCTCACCGAGTGACGTCACGCGTAATTTCAACGGGCTATAACATTGTAATTTTTAATCTAATTTACAAATAAAGAATACGTGTCTTTTATTTTTGAATAAGCTAAAAGAATTTTATTTTTTGGCCATAATAGCCTATTTATTACAGTCAGTAAAATGACACTCCACCTGGTCTGAGGGCGTCCTACACTACGTTTGCCGTTTGGTCGGCTGGCAAGAGCTGGATGCGAGAGGCCCGGGATCGATCGAAGTGGCGAGTATTGGGAGAGGCCTATGTCCAGCAGTGGACTGATGTGGGCTGATGATGATGATGAAAATGACAAGTGCAACTGTCATTGATACAGCTTCGGGAAGAGTCCCTGGTGTCCAAGGAAACCAGGAATTATATAACAATATAATTTTTTTTTTTTTTTGATGAGTTTAAATCTTGCGATCAGTCAGTTGACCATGAGCAGATAGGTTGCATGAGATTTGTCAGGATGAGGTGAACCCCAGTAGGAACACCAAATGTAGTACTTAGCCTATATAAGGGCTAAGTGTTCAGGATATTTCGCCTCTTGAGGCGATTCGGACAGCACGCTTTAGTGAGCTGAGCGGCGAGCTGGTTGGGATGAGTAGAAAGTCGGCTTTTGTATTTGTTTGTACATTCCTTTATCTCTTCCTTCACGGTGAGCATTTCTAGATGTTCGTGGACTTCCGAGTTCCTTATGAACCAGGGGGCGTTAGAGATTTGTTTCAGTATGTAGTTCTGAGTTCTCTGGATTATGGAGATATTCGAATCGCAGGCAGAACCCCACAGCTGAATCCCATAGGTCCATATTGGTTTCAGTATGGTCTTGTATATTAAAAGCTTGTTGTCCACAGACAGTTTCGAGTTTCTGCCAAGTAACCAGAGCATACTTCTGAATTTAATATTTATTTCATCCCGCTTGGTTTCTATATGTTTCCTCCATGTGAGACGTCTATCCAAGTGCATCCCCAGATATCTCACTGAGTTGTTACACGGGAGCTGAGTATCGCCCAGTTTGACAGGTGGACACATCTCATGCCGCAGTGCAAATGTGACCTGGACCGATTTGGAAGCACTGGCTCTCATTCGCCATTTCTCTAGCCATTTGTTGATATCAGCAAGACTATTTTGCAGTAGTTCTGATGCTTTTATTGGGCATCTGTGGGTTGCTAATATTGCTGTGTCGTCAGCATATGTGGCTATTGTAACGCCAGAAGTTTGTGGTAGATCTGCCGTGAATATGGTATACAAAACAGGACCGAGTACAGAGCCTTGAGGAACGCCCGCCATGATATTATGTAGCTCTGATCTTGCATCATCCTCGCTGACCCTAAACAGTCTGTCTGTCAAGTAGGACTCCAATACATAGTAGAATGGGTAGGGCAGATAGGTCTTGATCTTGCACAATAGTCCCCTGTGCCACACTCTGTCGAATGCTTGTTGTACGTCAAGAAATGCCGAAGCACAGTATTCTTTCCTTTCCATGCTTCCTCTGATAACAGCACAGACTCTGTGTATCTGCTCAATTGTAGCGTGTTCAGGTCTGAACCCAAACTGATGGTCTGGTATTATGGAGTCTGCAGAGAGTGATTGCATTAATCTGCGTAGAAATATCTTTTCGAAAACTTTCGACAGCACCGGCAGCAGACTGATAGGCCTATAAGAAGTTATCTCGTGTGCAGGTTTACCTGGCTTTAGGATCATTATTACTTCTGATATTTTCCATAGTAGTGGGTAATATCCGACTCTGATAATGCTATTGAAAATATGTGTGAGATGCACAATTGCCTTTTTTGGCAGTTGTGTGAGCACTGCCTTGTCAATCATGTCAAACCCCGGCGCCTTCTTATTTTCCATGATTCTGATTGTGGTTTTGATTTCCTGAGGCGTGATCACTTTAAGTGGTGGATCGAGCTGGAAGTCCTGTTGGAAGACGTCATTAACCTCAGTATCCTCTGGTCCCGATTGTGGTTCATTAGGGACAAATACCTTTTTTAGGTGATTTGAGAATTCATCTGCTTTCTCCTGAGCAGTCTTTGCCCACCGGTTACCCTCTAATCTTATGGGGGGTTTTGGATTTGTTGGTTGATTGGACGCCCTGCACGTTCTCCAGAGTGAGTAATTAGTGGCTTTGGTAGCCGTTAGAGATTGCAAATAGGTCTCAGCCGCTGTGCTTTCTGCTTCTTTAAGAGTTGTTTTAAGTTCCCTTGCAGCTTTGTTATAGGCCCTCTTATCATCAGGATGGCGACTAGTATGCCACACTCTACGTAGTCTTCTCTTTTCCTGGATGCGTTGTCTGATTTCTTGTGGAACGGGTCTATGTCTGTGCGTCTTAGGCGCTGGCGCCTTTGTACTTCTCCAACAAGCATCTTGAACTAGTCTTGTGAAGCCATATACGGCATCATCCAGGTCTTCACTATCTTTCAAGGATACATTCAGTCTCAGACTGCTGTCTATTATGTTCCTGAATTCAAACCAATCGGTATGGCGATTATACAACCGCGCTTGTTTATCCTGATATTGCACTGTCGTGCTCACATTCAGTATAACAGGAACGTGGTTTGAGGGACCATCCAAGCATGACTCAACTCTGAAAAAGAGTCGATTTAAGCCTCCCATGACATAGAAGTCAATTACGTCTGGTAGTCTGTTAGGATCCGTGGGCCAATGGGTAGGTTCAGATGTTGCAATTGACGTTAAGTTGTTCCTGTCAATACACTTTTTAAGCTCTCTACCTCTAGTAGTGATAAGCCTGGATCCCCAATGGGCATGTTTGGCATTCCAATCTCCACCGCAAACAAAGCGTGGGCCAAGGGTGTTAAAATAGGTTGTGAACAACTCTTCTGTGATCCTATGCTTAGGCGGGCAATAAACCGATGATACGTTAAAGTTTCCGTTCTTGTCAAATATTGTTACAGTTGTAGCTTGTATTTGTTCTGTTCCATATTGCAGGTGCTCACAGTGCTTGATGGACGATCTTATTATAACCGCTGTTCCGCCATGTGCCGTTCCATCCGGATGATCAGTGTTATACACATTATAGTTTTTAATTCTAATCTGTTTATTGGCTGTTAGGTGTGTTTCCGATATAAGAAGAATATCAATACTGTGGATACTCAGCAGTACCTCTACTTCTGTTTTGTTGGGGGATTATCCATTAATGTTCCACGCAGCTATTTTTAACGGATTATATGGTAAATTTGTTGACGAGTGTTGTTATGAGCCCTAATAGGGTCGTCATTTGTTGTAGGATGATATTTAGTTTTTCAAAACAATAATATAAATTAAAAAAAAAAAAAACAACCGGTTGTATTGCTACTTTTCAACCGACTTCAAAAAAAGGAGGAGTTTCTCAATTGAACTGATTTTTTTTGTTGTACGAGTATATTTGTTACCAGATTATCTCCGAGAATTGTAAACACATTCGAAAATATAGAACTTAGGGGTTAGTTGCCATTAAACCTGGAACACTGTAAATGTCATTTTACTGACTGAAATGCGTAATTCAACTTTAGGCAAACACACCCCTTGTTTTATCAATCGCTTGCAAACAAAATCACAATGGCGTCTAAATACGAAATGTTATTTTGAGTCGCTACTTTTCGACTCATAGCTCGAATATTATCCCTGTTCATTAATATCCTAAGAACAGTTTTGCATAAGCCAAATCGCTAACAATACTGCGTGCATACATTCAAAGTTTAGCCAAGTTAAGCTAATGTTTGACTTTCTAGCATAGCTTGTTAGTGAACAAAAACAGGCCATGAATGTAATACGCTGGGTTAGTCAGACAAGAAGGATTGTTCCAGCTTTGGTCAAAAATTAGATGTGTCCGCGACTTCGTTCGCGTGGAAAAGAGTTTCATCCACCATTTTAACCCCTTGGAGGTAGAATTGATTAAAATCCTTTCTTAGCGGATGCCTACGTCAAAGCATCTACCTGCATGCCAAATTTCAGCCCGATCCGTCCAATGGTTTGGGCTGTGCGTTGATAGATCACTATGTCAGTCAGTCAGTCAGTCACCTTTGAGCTATATATATTTAGATTGGCCACCAGTTTGGTTGAATGGTAGTGAACACTGCCTCTCACACAATGGTCTCGGGTTCAATCATAAGATAAGATAAGATGCCATAACTGTATTACAAAAGGTGTTAAATAACTGTTATTCAGATCAAACAGTTTTGTCCACTTCAAACGTACAATGTAAATAAAGTCGATATTTAAAATTTAAAAAATAAATAATAATTAAATAACCCAAGACTTGCCACGCTAGGCCACACAGCGCCATCTAGCCCCAAACTAAGCCGAAGCTTGTACTATGGGTACTAGACAACTGGTAAACTTACTTAGATACTTGTTTTTTGTAAATAAATACATATTATACATAGTAAACACCCAGACCAAAATACAAAATACATGTTCATGAACGCAAATGTTTGTACTGTGCCGGATTCGAACCCACAACCCTTGGCTCAGAAGGCAGAGGTCACTACCAAATGAGCCATCGAGCCTGTTATGAGAACATTAATTAATTAGTCAACTTACATTATAATAATTTAGTTAATTCGTATTAAAATGTGTGTCTTACTTATGTCCAGCAGTGGACTGACACCGGCTGATTATGATGATGATGATGATGTATTAAAATATTCATTTAAATTGTTAAAACAATGTATTAACATCATCCTCATCATACTTTGCAATGGTGTATGAGGCGCCTAAAACGGGTTCATTGTATATGTAACCAGTCTCCTTTTCAAGGGCTGTTTATTATTTAATTCGTTTAATTAAAACACTGGCAGCTACGCAATTGACATCAGACATCCCTTGTCAGTAATGTGACATCATTTATTAAACGATGCTTAGTGATGTGAAACACTTTATAAAGATGTATGAATGAATATGAAATTATTCAATACATTAATATTTTACCATAATAATTTTAATAATGTAAAAGATTCTCTAGATCTAGATCGGAATAATATCTAGGTAGAACAGCGATCACAGTAGACCACAGTTCTGTGAGTAGAACTCTATCCGTCATAGCAGATCAGCCCCTATTCAGAACACTTCTGAAACATATTCTATTTAGAAAGAATAAAATGTCACCGAAAAGGACAAAATCATCATCATCATCATCATCAGCCTATTACAGTCCACTGCTGGACATAGATCTCTCCAGTTGTTCGCCACTTAGAGCAAACATCTGGAGGGTATACCCATAATCGCCACGCTGGGCAGGCGGGTTGGCGATCGCAGGGCGAAGCTCCTTGCTCCAGTGACGCTGCTGCCCGTCACCGGTCTTTAGTATTTAGCTACGCCTTCAATTGTGATGCTTATACCGCCACCAGTCGGTTGCCAGCGCCTCGTTTGTTATTCAGCAGGATGCACCACGGGCAGGTGAGGTTGGCTTGAAGCGAAAAGATGATAGGCCGCTCCCTTACATCCCAGCAAACATCTGGAGGATATACCCATAATCGCCACGCTGGGCAGGCGGGTTGGCGATCGCATAGCGTAGCTCCTTGCTCCAGTGACGCTGCTGCCCGTCACCGGTCTTTAATATTTAGGACAAGATGCTCAGCATAAATGTCGCGACGACAAAAGACATTTTCCGCACATGTTTCAGTGTCTATGTGACGATACAATAATTAATAAACATTTATTATTATCACATAAATATTAATAAATATATATATAAACATCAGACAACATCACATTAATAGTTAAATACAAATATACACCCAGACACGGAACAAACACAATGTTCATCACACGAATGTTTGTCCCGGGTGGGGATCGAACCCACCACCCTTGATTCAGATGGCAGGACTACAAATTGAGCCACCGAGCCAGCCAAGTAATGAGTATATGAGAGTATTAATTATTTGACTGGCTCGGCAAACCAGCACCGTGGCTTCTGCGTGAGCGACGGCTTAATTGCTGAGTGAGGCCCTTTTTTCTTGGACGTCCCAGCAACGCCGTGTACTTTTGTGCATTGTTTTTCATGTTTTTTTTGTGTTTTCAGTTTTTTTATGTATGCTTTGTGCTGTTGTGATGTCCGGAAAATAAATTTTTCTTATCTACTATATAAAAATAAGTCGGGTTTTCCTCCCTGACGCTATAACTCCAGAACACACGAACCGATTTCCAAGGTTTTGCATTCGTTAGAAAGGTCTCGGGCTCCGTAAGGTTTATAGCAAAGAAAATTCAGGAAAAAAGAAGCCATCTGGTGGCGAAACGGAGTTCGCCGGGTTTGCTAGTTTCTTATAATAAACATTTGTATCGATAACAAACTGGCGACACTCGACGGCGCCGCCGTAAATCGGACTGTCACTTCCAAACTGTTATACCTCGCTTATTATTCCCATTATTATAATGAACGAAAACAAAGTAACTTCTGAGCACGAGCTCTTAGTCGCAATAAAAGATCTGCTCAAGAAAAGCGGCCATCTGAATAAATTACAGGCTGAGGTAATTACCATTCCTACCGTCCTCATACCGGTTCCGACTTACCTATTGTCTCGGATATTGCGTAGGAATCCCTTGGAAATTGTCAGTCAACTGTATCCTAGCAATTAAGTTACGTTAGGGTATTGTTTGTGTATTGCCGGACTGACTGTGTAGCCGGAAGAAATTTAATCTGTGAGCTATCTACTGATAACACAGGTAATAAATAAATAACCCAAGACATGCCACTTTGGGCTACACAGCGCCGTCTAGTCCCAAACTAAGCCGAAGCTTGTACTATGGGTACTAGACAACTGTTAAACTTACTGACGATATTTTTTTTTGTAAATAAATATATATTATACCTGTGTATAATATATATTATAACAGTAAACACCCAGACTATACAAACAGACATGTATTATGAACACAAATGTTTGTACTGTGCGGAAATCGAATCCACGACCCTTGGCTTATAAGGCAGAGGTCACTACCAAATGATCCATCAAGCCAGTTAAATACATTTCAGTTTTGGTCTCAAAGGCCTCGTTTAATACAGATATAGGAAGTAATATGGGAATGTTAAGGAGAAGAGACGTTAGAAAATTAGCAATGGAAAAATTAGAAAATTAGACTACAATTCAAACTAACGCTACTCCTTAAATAAGCCTTCTATGATTTAATAATAACTTCCTTTATTTAGCTCATGAAGTCGTAAGTGAATACAGGTATTATATTAGTATTAGTTCTAGGTATAAGCTAAAAGCCTAGCAGTAAAATAATGACTTCGTTAGTTACGATGACACTAGTCTAGGTTCAATAGTGTTATTTCTCCCTATTATGACCCATTTATGTCCGCACTAGCATTAAAGCTGTATATGCCTAAGTCATTACCGGCATATGGTTTTATACTACTCCTTAAGTATGTAGCTTTATAACACCCGTGTAATAACATAATCAGACGTATAATAGGCACTTACAGTGCATTTTCCTGAAGTTTTTAAGAGAGGTAGGGCATAGCGAATCTTCGTTCGAATTGAGCTCCCGTCCGGGGAAGGACCTCCCTATAGAATACTGCAGCCAAATGACCTCCGGGTCGTGTTTCTGCCGGTGAGTAAGGTTTCCGGAGCTCGAGGAGGTTAGGGTTGGGTAGTAACTTTTCAAAAAACTTTTATTTTGGATAGTAGCTCGACTTAATATCTTTCCCTGCGTCTGATGGAAATCGAAAGAGAAGCCCAAATCGCTGTGATAACTGGCAAGTAACTGGTCAGTTACCTGTCAGTTGCCACCGCCATGCCGGTCCAACCCTAACCCCCCACGAGCCCCGGAAACCCTACTCACCGGCAGAAACACGACCAGAAGTCATTTGGCTGCGGTATTCTGTAGGTTCGGCGGTTCCTTCGCCGGGTAGGCGGCTCAATTCGAGCGAAGATTCGCTATGCCCTACCTCTCTATTATGAAAAAGGCTAAAACGGACCACATAACACTTACCACCATTTTTGATACTCAGATGCGGGCCAAAGTGACAGAAGTACTCCAGGAGAGGCAGTTTGCAGTCAACGCTGGTGAGAGGAAGGCCCTCATTCCGGCGCCCACGGAGGAGGTGCTGCTAGTCAACGAGCTTGTGAGGGAGTACCTGGAATGGAACGGGTATCTGTACACTGCCTCCGTGATGACGTCAGAGGCTGCTATGTCTAAGGTACATAGAGTTAAATCCATCCTTATATTATAAACTAGCTGTGCCAGCGGCGTCGCTCGCGTGGATATCGGGTTTCAAAAATAACGGACTTCCATATAATACCCATCTATACCTTGTGCCTAAGTTTTAAGTTAGACCTCTAGCAATACATTGGTGAAAACCGCATTCAATTCTATGCAGTAGTTTTCGCGTAATGCGCGTTCAAACATACAGGTTTAAATTTCTCGCGTTTTCCCAACACTTCCCGTCACTGCTCCGCTCCTATTGATTGTAGCGTGATGAAAAGTATCCTATAACCTGCCCAGGAGTATGAAGAATAATTGTACCAAGTTTCGTCAAAATCGGTTCAGTAGTTTTTTTTTCTATAACGAACATACAGACAGACAGACAGACAGACAGACAGACAGACAAAAATTTTACTGATTGCATTTTTGGTATCAGTATCGATCACTTATCACCCCCTGATAGTTATTTTGAAAAAATATTTTATGTACAGAATTGACCTCTCTACAGATTTATTATAAGTATAGAAGATAGACTAGCTGTGACGGCGGCGTCGCACGCGTGCATATCGGGTTTCAAAAATAACGGACTTCAATAAATTGGTACCTACATTTTAAGTTAGACTTCTAGCAATACGTTGGTGAAAACCGCATTCAATTACATGCAGTAGTTTTTACGTGATGCGCGTTCAAACATACAGATAAAAGTTTCTACCGTTTTCCCAATACTTCCCTTCACTGTTCTGCTCTTATTGATAGAAACGTGATGAAAAGTATACTATAACCTGCCCAGGAGTATGAAGAACAATTGTACCAAGTTTCGTTAAAATCCGTTGAGTAGTTTTTGTTTCTATAACGAACATATAGACAGACAGACGGACAGATGGACAGACAAAAATTTTACTGATTGCATTTTTGGCATCAGTATCGATCACTAATCACCCCCTGATAGTTATTTTGAAAATATATTTCATGTACAGAATCGACCTCTCTACAGATTTATTATTTAAGTAAAGATAGAAAATAGATATAGATGGGAAAGTGTATCTGTCTGTCTGTATGTTTGTCTTTCTTTCACAGCATAACGAAGCGATGAATTGACGTGATTTTTAAGTGGAGATAGTTGAAGGGATATAGAGTAACATAGGCTACTAATTGAACGCGGGCGAAGCCGCGGGCACAGCTAGTTATTTATAAATCAGTAACAGAATAAATGGATATTAAACGAATAATGTAACCTACAAACAACAACGGGACAAACGTGTGATGAACATTTGTGTCTGTTTCGTGTATGGGTGTTCATATTTGTATTTAAGTATACGTGGTACATTCGTTGTTCTGATACCTATAACACAAGTGATTAAGCTACTTGCTTTGGGGTCAAAGCAATGTATGTGATGTTGTCTGATATATTAATAACATCTTTCAAGGACAAGAGGACTCGTAATGAGCTCTGCGCAGAAGTAGGCGTGAGGGACGACGAGAAATCCTCTTCTCTGCCTCTGCTCTCCAACATCGTGGCCGCTTACACCGAACGGATCAAGCGTAAGATCCACAAGAGCAAGAAAGACACGTGCTAACTGTACAGAACTCTAATAAATTTACCAGAAATTTAAATGTTGACTGTTTTAACTTTTTTTTATACTACTAGGGTTGACAAAATGGCTGCCGCTTACCATCAGGCGGGCGCCTGATGGTAAGCGGTTACCGCAGCCCATGAACGCTTGCAACACCAGGGACATCGCATGTGCTTTGCAGACCCTTTAAAAACCTATTTATTTTAGACTTGAAGCTTAAACTTTAACTGACTGCTGACTGGCCCGATGGCTTATTTGGTAGTGACCTTTGACTTTTTTTTTTAATTTATTGCAAATACAAATAGGTTGCAATAAATATATCTGCCAACTGCTGAGCAGTTTGTCGGCAGCAGTTCTGACATCTGTTCATTACAAATAACCTACTTACGCTATTAGTTACGCTATACGCGTAAATTAGTTAAGAAAAAACATTTTTTTCATCATTTGGTTGCGGTATTCTATAAGGTGGAGGCCTTTTCCCGGAAGGGCGGCTCAATTCCAGTGAAGAATCGCTATGCCCTACTCTTAGTACAAGCTTCGGCTTAGTTTGGGGCTAGATGACGCTACCCCAAGACATGCCCTGGGGGCAGGCACCCAGCGTGGCATGTCTTGAGTTATTATCTTTTGTTGAGGTTAGAAATAGACTGTTGTGTCAGCTGGCTGCCACGGCAACTCGCGCGTTATTCATCTTAAACGCTACACCGCTTCTTATTCCGGACCAACTTTGTGAAAATATTGCGAGGCGGGAGGTGTATTTTTGTTACGCGTCGGGTAAAGTGCATTAATCCGCAAAGGATGTGCGGTAGACTTAGAACTTTTGTGTTCAGAAACATGGTTTAGGCGTGAGAAATCTCTGCAACAAGTGCTGATGTGATGAGGAGTCGAAAGTAAGAAAAGCTTGTAATGCCTCAATAACACGGGAGCTTTTTTAACGCCAGTTAAAAAGCGTTGAAATATAACAATGTATTTTCGTGTTTTAAAAGCGCTGTCTGTATGGATATGTTTAATGTTCATATTGAACATACCCATACTTGAAATTGCATTTGTTCAATTCGGACACTGTTTTAATGAGCGTTTAAAGTGGTTCCGTGCGAATGAGGCCTGAGTGTAGCCTGTTTTCAAACTAATCTAAATATATACTCGTATAAGGTAAAGTTAACTAACTGACTATCAACGAAGAGCCTAAACTACAAGGGTTGGGAACTAGAAATTTGCCGATGGCGTTCTGCCGCCAATCATCGGGATCGTATTAACTCTTATTCTATTATTATGCTATCGAGGTTGATGTACTATCGACGTACACTCCATGAATTGGTACATATATTTACGTTATTTTGACTATACCACACATTTACGGCATAGATATTTAATTTATTAGAGAAATGAAATTATTATCCGAACGCAAAGGTATTTTCAATAATACACCCAATAACATTTCTGCAGGTTGATTTAGTAATCAAAATCGGTAACAAATCAATTTTAGAATTGAAATGCCAATTTAGCATGAGTATAATGAAGTATTTGATTATTGATACAATTGAATACATATTACAATCGATGTAATTATACGTAATGGACTGGTGGATAATTTGATAGTGAACTCTGCCTTCTATCAGATCAGTTAGAGCCTGAACATTATTTTAAAATTAATTATATAAATATACTTTATTTATCTATTAGTCTAGTTTCGAAATTATTTTTTAATTTAATAGCACTAAAGTTTGCTGCCTGCTAAAATGGATTTATATAGGCTGATGATGATAAAAGAATACAGGTGCAGCTTGAACACTTGTGTCATGAGTATCAAAACAACGAAGGTGGCATAAGTATATATCTGTCACCGGAAAATAGCAAAAATCGTAAGTTGATCAATTTCCTAGGTAGTTGATTAACTTCCGGAAAATAATAAACGGCAGTTGAAATGTATTATTTAACGTATGTATTTTAGTAAATTGATCATTTTACGGGGTCTTGCCGTAAAATCATCCGACGAAGGTGAGGTGAACGTTGATTGGTTCAATGGCTCACGTGGCGTTATCCCGGCAACCAATCAGGGAACAGTGTATTAAGTCACGGGTAATAGTGCACCGTTAAATAGTACATTGAGCAACGATTGGCCCATTTGAGGACGATTTCACTTGTGTCAAAATCGTAAATTATTAAATGACTGTCAGGCTACCGTAAATTGATCAACTAACTGAAATCCATTGCGTTAAATAATACATTTCAACTACCGTTTGTTATTTTCCGAAAGTTAATCAACTACCTAGGATATTGATCAACTTACGATTCTTGCTATTTTCCGGTGACATATCTACTTAAATACGGAACATGCTCAAATGCTCAAATCATAAAAATCAAAAATGCCTTTACAGCCATTACGTGGTAATCAAACCTACGAGACCCTTAGTTCAGAAGGCAGAAGGTCACTACTAAACGAGCTACCGCGAAAAGAATCCTCACAAGCCAGTCGCAGAAAATGAAAATACCTCAACGCTGAATTCATTAGGTACATTAAAGTTTTAGTTTAAAATCCATTCTAGACCTTTTAATATTATTAACTTTTATTATTGTAGCTTTTCCGGGCCTTTCGTGGTTGGGTTTATGACTGTTTGGGAATGTACATTACTTTTAACAGCCAGGTTTGATTTAAAGTGTACTTAATAGTGTACGTTTAAAACGTTCGGGGAAAACGCAAATTAAAAATTTTTCTTCAAACTTTTCAAATATAAGCAAAACTCATTCACGTAACACGAAATCTCAGAAACCATAATATTCGATGTACTATTCGGTATGTAGCCGAATAGTACATCGAATATTTCAAAGAGTTTATTAGTCTCCATACATTTTTAACTACATATTCTCATCCCAAAGGATTTCTGAATGAGATCGCTAGAAAGAGCTTTCAAACAATCCGTATAATGATAACTTCGAGTTGTAAAACGTGTGTGCTCCAACTTCATAAAAAATATGAAGATACCCTAATTTTTAAATTTTTGTTTTTCAAACAAATTTTTTTGGCACACTACCCTATTGCTAGTTTCTGCTTAGCCCAATGGTTGACTGGTAGAGAATGCCTATGTGGCATTAAGTCCGCCTTTTGTACACTATTTAACTGTGCAATAAAGATTAAATAAATAAAAAAATTAATACCCTAGGTTATAATCACTACACACCTAGTATAAAAGAAAGGATTTTGATGCAAATTTTTCAATAAACTTTTTAGTGTACAAGTTTCTAATGTGAAGCCAAAAAAACACATTTATGCGCCGATGCAAGCCCACTTTTACCAGATTCTCCACTCTTGTTTACTGAAACAAGAGTGATGACAAGAGATGTGTGTCATATAGGATACAGCTGTGTCTCCTATACGACACACATCTCCCGTCATGACAATCTCATCATATACATTCGATTTATTCGCAGTAGGTATTGATACCGATACGTGTTAGTCACCAATTACCCACACTTTAATGCATTTTATCAGATAGGGCAAGTACACACTAGAGAGTACGGCATAATGGCTTCCCTACGCCTGATGGAAAGCAAAATAGAATCCCAAATCGCTTCGACAAAACGGACAAGTAACCGGTCATGACTGACAGGTGACCCTGTCAGTTGCCAGCCAATGAATATACGGCCCTAGTTTAAAGCCTGTGGTTCAGGTGTTATATAATTGGTAATTTATTATGTAAACGTCAATGCCGTGTCAAAATGAACCAATCACGTAAAACTTCGCGTATGTGGCGCCATCTGGTGCATTTATGTTTTTAGAAAACCCCCATTGTAACAGTATCAGCCATCCAGCACTCAGCCTTACAACACATTGGCGATCTCACTCGAGATCGGAATCAGTTTAACGTCCACTTCGCCGGCGCGAGGAGCCATTTTTGAAATGGTCACTCGTCGCACAATGACCAATAGCCAGCGGGACATTTATCTTCGGAAATCTGCCCGCCATTGAATCGTGTCAAAGAGCCATTGTGTCTAACTGATTACTACAGGTAATAGAAGCGAAAATACGACTTGTACAATGGATGATCAGTGCTCGGCTTAGCTGAGGTTGGAACACACGGGAGCGGAGAGCGTCTAGCGAATAATATGGACAACCCATGCTAACGCTTTTGTTTTACCGAGAGATACGACTTAGGGACCTTTGAAAATCGAGCCTACAAATTTCTCAAAGACCGGCAAGGCACCTGTGACTCCCCTGGTCTTGCGATGTCTTGATCACTTATCACCAGGTACAATTCAGACCTATTTGCTCCCTCTGACAAAAGAAAGGGATGTAAGGGAGCGGCCTATGATCTTTTTGCTCCAAGCCAACCTCACCTGCTCGTGGTGCATACTGCCGAATAACAAACGAGGCGCTGACAACCGACTGGTGGCGGTATAGCCATCACAACTGAAGGCGTACCTAGCTAAATACCACAGACCAATAACGGGCAGCAGCGTCATCGGAGCGAGAAGCTACGCCCTGCGATCGCCAACCCGCCTGCCCAGCGTGGCGATTATGGGTATATCCTCCGGTTGTTTGCCCTGAGTGGCGAATAACTGAAGAGGTCTATATCCAGCTGTGGACTGCGATAGGCTGATGATGATAATGATGACAAAAGATATGTTGTTAAAGTTAGGTGGATTCTCTATAGAGGTAATCGGTAGGTGGATGGCACAGATCTTGATGAACAGAACCCGATGTGAATGTGCGCTCCTGGTACTTTCAATCAGTAATGCAATCCATCTAACCATGTCAAGTAGAAGAATCTTATGTGCTGTGCATGTAGCACATAAACTCCACGGTAACCTCGTTAATGTTTCAAGATGTTGTCCAAATGAAGCTTCCGTATATATCAAGCACACTTCCCGGACTGAAAGCGATTTCTGAATAACCACACGCACGATTTGGACTAGCAAGGGATTCAATTTGCCCGGAGACGCAGTCATTCCTATAACGGCGTTCACACCTTATATTAAAGCTGACATTATAGGTATGTAGCCAGTGGCGCAACTATACCATTTGAGGCGCTTGGAAATAACATAGGATTTTCACTAAATGATGGTGAGACGACTAGGTTGATGATGAAGACGGAGGCCAGTTGGTAACCTTTGGGTAAAGACGAGGGGATTACGCACCGTTTATTGCGTATAATCGGAGTAATAGATCAATGTGAGCGCAGCGCCATCTATTAGTGTTAGCCGGTCCTACATAACACACTATGAATTAATGATAGGAATTGAGTTTCTCTTCTGACCGGGCCTTACGTCTACGAGCCGGTGGCAAATTGACGTCTTGCCGACTTGCCACCTTGTAGTCTCGCCACTCAAGTGTAGATACATTACTACATGTTTAGATCTTTAAACGTATGCAAAGGACTTTGATGCGTTTTTTATAAATAGATAACGTGATTCAAGAGAAAAGTTGTACGAGTATAATTCATTGATAATTATAATCCTTAATCACAACACTTGGCAGGCAGGTTGATGACAACAGTGCATTTTATTTCTACCTAGGTAAACGCTGCTGCCCGTTTCCTGATATTCCCTAAGTCATCTACTAAGATACCCACAGGATGAGATGGGGAAATCTATGTATTTGAAATCCGAAAACCGCACACCAAAATTTCATTTTAAAATACCTACCAAAATAAACGCAGGCTTTTTTAAGAAAAAGCCAGGGAAAAACATTTAATTAGACCTATCATATCCCGTTCAAGTACCCCTCAAAGAAGTTATTGAAAACTCTCTAAACTAATTAGTATTCCATGGCGATTATTTTTCACTGTTCTAAAAGTTAATAAATTATTCAAATTCCCGAGCGTTTAATAATAGGTAATGTTTCTGTGAACGAAAGTGAACACTTGACGAAATGAAAAGTTCAGAATAAGAAATAGGATACACAGACAAGAAAAAAGACTTTATTTTATGCTATGTAGTACAATAGGAGTACGGCATAGTAGCCTACTATTTGCCTGAAAGGGAAAGAGAAGCCCAAGTCGCTCAGTAAGGTCATCCTCCAGATCTATCCTCTCTGTAGAATGCCGCAGCAAAATGTACAGGAATGTACCGGGTCGTATTTCTGCCGGCGAGTGGGGTTTTCGGAGCTCCTGGGGGGTTAGGATTAGGCCGGCATGGCGATGGCAACTGACAAGTAACTGACCAGTTACTTGCCCGTTGTCACAGCAACTTGGGCTTCTCTTTCGGAACTTTCCATCAGCCGTAGGGAAGCCATTATGTCAAGCTACTAAGTACACAAAAAAGTTTCGCCAAACAACACGTACAGAATGGGACTGTGATTTGTAGTCTATTCCGTCACGGTCACCTAGATGTAAATACAATATTGTCTAATTTATTACTTGTTTATTAATTGTTGACTGGCTCGGTGGCTCAATTAGCAGTGACCACTGCCTTCTGAGCCAAGGGTCGTGGGTTCGATCCCCACACATTACAAACATTTGTGTGCATGAACATGTCTGTTTGTATTGGTCTGGGTGTTTGCTATGTACTCGTATAATATGTATTTATTTACAAAAAAAAATGTATCTATGTAAGTTTATCAGTTGTCTAGTGCTCATAGTACAAGCTTCGGCTTAGTTTGGGGCTAGATAGCGCTGTGTGGGGCCCAGCGTGGCATGTCTTGGGTTATTTAATTCGCTTTTACTTTGAGTCCCACCTTTTATTAGAGGTGTAGTATTTACTGTAATTACTCAAATAGCAATCCACTTTGGTACCAAAGACACCCCCAAAATTACGTGTTGGAGTTAAAAAAAAAATCAATCCATCGTTTCTTTAAAGTAGTATTATTTAGAAAGACCGCCACTGGTAGCTCATTAGTTCATCGTTTTTGGGAACATCTATAAATTACGTCCCACGTAGTCAAGAGTGGAGGTCCAAGAAGACCAAACCAACTGTGGCTTCTAATTACCCGTCGTGGAAACACGCCGACAAATGTGGTCGCGAATCGATATCTGATTAAGTGATTAATTACTGCTAGTCAGTTTCCAATCGGCCGTTTCATATTGGAGAAACATATAATAAATGTTAACATGTCTTAACCACAATTTCGTATACTGAAAGTAATGGTAGATAGTGCGATTAAATGTTATATGAGACTTGTGTGTATTGACCGCACTGCTGCTTACTGTCAGGCCTCTATGACGTCGTAAGGTGACGAAAAGAGCCTTTGGGGTCGAGTCGCGCTTGGAGGCTTGCGTTTCGGATATCGGCCCCGAAGAAGACGACACGTGCCTTTGGGGACAGTGGTCAGTGGCGCCAAACATCGCAAGATGCTGGGAGGATACATAGGCCTATGAAAATGGTCATTTGGGGGACTTGCCTTAGTTACCACACTTGGCAGGCGGGTTGGTGACCGCAGTAGGTTTTAATTGGGATGTAAGGGAGCGACGATCACCTTTTCGCTCCAAACCATCCTCACCTGCCCGTGGTGCATCCTGCCGAACAACAAACGAGGCTCTGGCAAACCGACTGGTGGCGGTAAAACCATCACGATTGAAAGTGTAGCTAAATACAACAGGCCGTTGACGGGCAGCAGCGTCACCGGAGCAAAAAGCTACGCCCTGCGATCGCCAACCCACCTGCCCAGGCGTAGCGATTATGGGTATATCCTCCAGAAGTTTGCCCTAGGTGGCGAACAGCTGGAGAGGCCTATGTCCAGCAGTGGACTGCAATAGGCTGATGATGAGGTTTTATTTCTACCCAGGTAAACGCTGCTACCTATTTCCCGATATTCCCTTAGCCGTCTTCTATGAGTACGTAACCCACGGAATTAGATGAGGTGGTCCTGTTCCAAATTCGGTAACTAAACGGATAACACATATCCATATCGAAAGTATTTCATGAGCAGAGCGAATGTACAAAACAGTTCCAACAACTTTAAACGCAACTCTCTGTATTTAAATCCAACAGATTATATGCTTTTGATACTTTATTTGCATAATAACTAATCTACACATACAAGTTTACGTCCCTAACAGTGTTAAACAAAGAACATTATTGGCTCATCGTATAGTATTCCCAAAAGCAGTCCAGAATGTTCATTCCGGGCTACTTATTCCGTGGTCTCACATTTACTACAGGTAAGCCGAATCAACTGACCACCCACGCCTAAACCATAGTAAATACAATGTGAAACAGTACTGAAACTAGGCCTATTTATGTACTATTTTATTGTACAGTCCCTGACAGCACATTGGGAAAGAACATATATGTAGATCATAGTTTGATGAGACGTTATAGCACTGTTGCATAAAATTTATCAAACTTAATACAATGGCGTTCGTAGATGATATTTATGTACATGACGAAGTGATAACTACCCTTTTTAAGAGGGAAATTCATTAAACACCTTTTTCGTTAAATCCTGGGGAATTCGAAGTGGCATGTGAGGCTTACACCTACCAGAATGGGAGGGCATGAGCATGGGCAACTTGACGCCCTGTATCGTCATTGGGCAGCAACTTGCAGAGATTCGGGTAGTGCACAAACATACGGTCGGGTCCCTGCCCTGGCCAATTGTAGATCACAAGCGGCCGTCATTCCTGGTCCAGGGAGGATTTCGGGGAACGATAGAGGGCTTCCTGGGCGGACCTCAAAACTCACCACACCGTTATCTCCTATTGGTGGATCGTGCCCCGCGCTCACCACTCGGGGGAAAAGGGAATAACTTATTACAAAAGGACAAATCAATCTGTAGTTAAGGTTAAGTAGGTATACAATATTACAAGACTAAAAAATGACGATATGAGAAACAAACAGTGTGAACAATTTAATTTTGTAAAGAGGTAGGTATTATTTTTCAAACGTGTAGGTTTAACAAGTGACAACGACTTACATAGTTACTTCACTGGTTAACTTATACTATACCCACCGTCCGGTACCGGCGGCATGTATCAAAATTCCAATCTTGTATATTGTGCGAAGTAAATAGTTGGCGGGTCGCGCACGGGCAATTAATTGTATACCCTGCCACCGCCGCGCGGTCACCAATTACCTTATTTATCGGCTCCGATTCTTGCCCATTAGTCGGACAACCGTTATTAGCTGCCGGCGACTGTGACAAATGCGACCTATTCGAATCAACAAGGCCACTTGCCTGTAGCTTTCGGTCCGTGATTGATTTTTGAGACGCGCGCAATGCTGGTGTCTTTTGTGTTAAAGGAGATTGAATGGGTCGGGATTGTTAGGAGTAATTTAGTTTAATGCGTGCGTGGTAGTCGATATTGTGTTGTGTGTGAATTGTGGCTGTATTAAGGTAATTTACTTACTTGAGTAAGGCCGGCTAGGTATATGTGTTTGAACCTACAACTATACAACGGTTTTTGAATAGGATTTAGGGCGTTTTTGTCTCTAAAGAGACTAGCTTAGTACGCAGGAGATAAAATGCATGAATATGAGCAAAAATACAGGCGTACCTGAGTTCCTTCGTTCTCATAATGATTCATATGTTTCGATCTCATACTCGTAATAGATTATTTTATGTCATAGGACTGGGAGAGAGATAAACGCAGTACTAATAGCTTAACGATGTACATGGGGATGTCACCGTTTGTAAAAGTTGTCTTCGGGACTAAATAAGTGGCCGATATCTGGAAATCCAGATATCGGTTACATGGATATTAATAAAACTAATGGGGTGAGCTAAATAAAACCGTTAAATTCGTGCATAGCACGAAGATGTTCCAAACACAGGCAAATTCTAGGCTCATCATCATCAGCCCGTGTCAGTCCACTGCTGGACATAGGCCTCACCTAATGTTCGCCACCTTGATCGATTTGGGCCTCTCGCATCCAGCACTTGCCAGCCATCCTGCGCAAATCGTCACTCCACCTGGCCTTAGGGCGTCCTACATTACGTTTACCGAGACGCGGTCTCCACTCCAGAACTCAAAATTCTAGGCTGCTGCTAAGTAATGTCCTGACAGAAAAATCCAGTAACTATGGAGTTTATGGATTCCAATATTATGGAACTCTTTTTTTGTTCGCTGAAAAATGAACAAGAGAGTGAACCGGTTTTTGCTGGGTGAGCGCGATCCATCGCAAACTGTGACATTGCTTACCTCATCATCATCATCAGCCTATTGCAGTGCACTGCTGGACATAGGCCTCTCCAGTTGTTCGCCACGTAGGGCAATCATCTGGAGGATATACCCATAATCGCCACGCTGGGCAGGCGGATTGGCGATCGCAGGGCGTAGCTTCTTGTTCCGGTGACGCTGCTGCCCGTCATCGACCTATGATATTCAGCTACGCCTTCTATCGTGATGGCTATACCGCCACCAGTCGGTTTGCCAGAGCCTCGTTTATTGTTCAGCAGGATGCACCACGGGCAGGTGAGGATGGCTTGGAGTAAAAAGGTGATAGGTCGCTCCCTTACATCCCTTTTCTTTCCTGTTTACTACTAAAAAGAAACAATTTTTAGCATGTCCCGGGACTTCTTGGCCCTAGTTCCTTACCAGGCACTTGCTAGCACAAGAACAGCAAGGCAGATAGCTAATTCAATACCAATCTAACAACCTCCCATCATTTGTACAAACCATTTAGCATTTAAACAATTGCACAATTAGCGCTGTAATTGCTTGCAGGTAAACAAACGGGGATGCGCTCACAATCAATACGCGACCGACACATCGGCGGCTAATTAACTGATTAATTACTGGATGGAACAGCCTGACGCGGAATTGTGCGCATACACAATACTGCAAAAACTTAAATGGTGTATACCTTGCTACCCGCATCCCTGCAAATGGCGATACAGGGGTGCTTGGTGGGTACCTCGACGAGTTTTATAGTGGACACCGCTCTTAGGCAGACATGGTGTAGGACGCCCAGTAAAATGTTTGGCCGATGACCTTAGAAAATGTTAGCATAGACTGGGTGGGGAAACCCAGGGGTATGGAAATGTAGTGCGAATTAAAAGAGACCTACATTCAGCAGTGGACCAACCTTATTTCAAACAAATGCTACGAACATGCTACGAAGCACACCTCTCGTAGCGTGTCGTAGCAAGGCTATGAAAATTGCCGTAACTCCCAGTCTTTCACGACTGTTTGCGCGTAGCATACGAGAGGAATAAATTTACATTTGATGTGGTAATGGAAAGGCATTCGTTTCCTGATAATTTTCATGCTGTCCAGCATGGTGGTGGCAATTGACAGGAACAAGAAATAAAGCTATTATTATAAGAAATAAACTGAGGGTACTTCTTTTAATAAAAAAAAATACAAACCAGGTTTTTATACCTAGATGGAGGCTCTTATTATGACTCATAGCTCCAATTTAATAAGTTCTGTTAAAACCGACTTCAAAAAAAAACGCAAACGACCAAAACTAAAAAGCGATAAATAACGTAAGTAATTCTATCCTTAATACATAATTATTTAAATATTACAATTATCACTTATTTTTGAAGTCGACATTTTTGAAATCCATCCATAATTGACGGAAATATCGGTGAACATACATAAAAAAAAAAAAAAAAATATTATACATACAGACGAATTGAGAACCTCCTCCTTTTTTCGAAGTCGGTTAAAAAACGGATTTTAAGTTTGCGAAAAGATAGAGGACCACTGAAGTTTTTTTGTCCTTTTATTTTTCAACTACAATAGGTACGAGTCCAGGAGATGTATTTCAGGTTACATAGGATACAAGATAACTTGGATTCCTAAACCAAATCCTAGGTCGCGATCGCTCTCCCGAAGCCACAAATTGGATAATTTATTAGTCCCGCTCGGCACAAATCGGTTCCCGCCACCCACTTTTCGCTTTCTTTCCACAATTCACCCGTGGTGAACAAATTTATGTATGTACCTACTAGCAGGTACCCGTTACATTTTTTTTTATAATAAGAGCGTTCAGGATGATCTCACTCCACCTGATGGTAAGCGGTCGTGAGGTCCAAATGTTAGGTCGACAGGCACAATAGGGCATACCCACCGCGCCTGTCGCCCTTACCCCGAAGGCCCACTGAGATGCCGTCTCACGCCCCGCCTAAAGAATCCAGGATTGTAGAAAGAAGGAAACACATGAGCTGGAAGGGCATTCCATGACTTAATTGTCGGGAATTGAACTTTTATATTATTATTCACAATTTCATGAGCTTTTATTTCTTTTTTTTGTGTTAGCACAGCGTAGTGGCCTTCTGACGCCTCATGGAAAGCAAAAGAGACCCACTGTGAAAGAAAGAAAGAAAGAAATTATTTTTTTTAGTGCACACACACTACATTAAGGAACAAACACATTAACAAAAAGAAGAATAAAAAAGGGAGAAATAAAAAGAAAACAATAAAAACGACACAAATAAGGAAATTGCAACAGACAAATAACCAAATCGGTCACTTGTCAGTTGCCACCGCAGGCCTGTACGCCTGGAACATTTTGGCTAATCTAAAATGTAACCGAAATCACTTCACGTATGTTTCGTAGAGTGGTCGACAGCCAGGCAAGCCAACCCCAGCTGAGAAGATGAAATCTTAATTAGACCCTTAGTCTACTCTTACAAAGTTACAACACCTATTCTTCACGCAAAGAGATAGGTCAGTGAATTAAATTCTTTATTATTATTTTTTTCATAGTAGCTCGACATAATGGCTTCCCTACGCCTGATGGAAAGCGAAAGAGAAGCCCAAGTCGCTGTGACAACTGGCAAGTAACTGGTTAGTTACCTGTCAGTTACCACTGCCATGCCGGCCCAACCTTAACCCTCACGAGCTCCGGAGACCCTACTCACCAGCAGAAACACGACCCGGAGGTCATATTTTGGCTGCGGTATTTTATAGGGTGGAGGTCCTTCCCCGGACGGGCAGCTCAATTCGAGCGAAGATTCGCTATGCCCTACCTGTGACACAGATTATTTCTTGATGGTGCTCGTTTTTTAAACAAAATTAATAATTAACTAGCTGTGCCCGCGATTTCGTCTGCGTGGAATTGAGTTTCTTCGCCTATTTTATCTCCTTGGAGTTAGAACTGATTAAAATCCTTTCTTAGCGGATGCCTACGTCATAGCATCTACCTGCATGCCAAATTCAGCCGATCCGTCCAGTGGTTTGGGCTGTGGGTTCATAGATCACTATGTCAGTCAGTCACCTATGAGTTATGATATTTTTTATTAATAAAATGAGTGTTTCAGTTGATTCAAGTCTAATTAATTTTAATTACATTCCGATAATTATATCGGACACAAGTGCAGAAAAGAGAAATATGTTCCCAAACATCACATTGAGGTCATTGATTTTCCAAATACATTTCATATGACGTATGATGACGACAAATGATCAATCAATAAAGATATAGACTAAACATAATTTGATTACATGTTTTACATAATGTAATGCACGGCTGAAAAGCTACTCGTCTGCTAATGATGATTGATAGCGACATGATTATACTTTTATACAGGAGAAATCCTGTTTGATTTCGTGTGAAATTTATGATTCATATATCATATCTTTGTGATGATAAAATAGGTATGTAGGTATCCTATATTTTGGGTAAGGAGACACAAATGGCGAGTCAGAATCTATCACTGATGGTTCATTACAAAGTTGGATCATCATCATCAGCCTGCGAACGTCCACTGCTGGACAAAGGCCGTTTTTTTCTAGAGAGGAATGCATTAGACACCTTCATGCCGCCTCCGGGGGGAGTCGGCATGGTGTGTGCGACTCAAACCTCCCAAAATGGGAGGGCATACCCACTAAACCCCCCTGTGTTGCCAGTGGGCAGCAAGTTACAGGGACACGGGTAGTGCCAAAGCATACGGCCTTGCCTGCCCTGGCCAACCGCAGATGACAAGCGGCCGGCACTCCTGGTCCGAGGAGGGTAAATATTACCTACTACGAGTATATGATACCACACCTATTTAAATAACAGGAACCTAACAAACAAAAGAACATTCCACAAAATCACCATCCCGCCAGTTTCTCTAAATAACAAAGTTTCTATAAATAACACCGAATTTTAGCCTTCACAAATCACTATGAAGCGAAAATGGTAATACCAAGCGAAATCATTTTCCAATCTCGACCTCTTCGGGAGGCTTTGAAACAGTAGTACCCGGGAAATGTAAAGTGAAGCCGTTGTAACGTTCGACTAGTGTATCTGATTAGGAAACTCAAGTGGGTACGGGTAGTGAAATTGTGTACGAGTTCGGTTGTACACTCGAAATTCAGTTTCAGTTTCAAAGATCTTTATTTCATAATAAATATACAGTTATACAATTCCAGTGTACGTTAATAATCCTAGAATGTAACAAAAGAAATTAAACACGTTTACGAAGCTATTCAGCTTATTAAAACTTTTAAAAATAATTATGTTATGTACACTTTTTTTTTAATTTATAGAAATACGATTTCATAGTTATACAATAGTAAAAGTAGGTATGTAAGCTTTAGTTCAGCAATACATTTGTTGACATAATGGCTAATTGCCTTAATATTTCCACTACGCTGGCTTATTGCCGTCTCATCTCCCAACGGATAAATAGGCATAGTAAGCAAGGTCTTACTTACTATGCCTATTTATTCAAGTAAGTCATATTTAATGGGGTCTTTCTGGCAACCTTATGATAACATATACAATAAAAATACTGTAAAATACCCAGATTAGGTAATGGCACAATAAATGGTACACAAACCTACAAACAAATAAATAAAGAGGGTAAAAGCAAAACCCATTAAGGAAATAACAAAAGCCGTTGTAGGCAAGTGAGCTCGTCAATAGGAACAGTCGCACGCGCAAGCCCCAGCGGAACCGCGCACAATGCGCAATGGACCCAATTGCTTAAAGAATGTGCGATAAGGTCGGAAAAGGCGCGCACGGCTGCGCGCGGCGAGCCCGCGCCCGCGCGGACCACAGTGGCTATTCATCGTCGCACTCAAGGAATAAGTGATGGGGCAATTTGTACCGCTTGTATTTATCGATGTACGTTAAATTTTTCTTACGTGTTCTGCATAAGTTAGTAATGTACTTGTTCTTACTAAGTTTGTTTTTGTGTAAATAAAAGTTCTTTGATAATTTGTGTATGTAATCAAGCAAGGTTGGGAATTTAATTACACTGTGTAGTTTTTTAAGGTTAGTTCGAAAAGGAGTACTAAAAGCATACTTGATTGCTTTATTTTGGACGACTTGAAGCTTTTTAAGGTTACTGGGACATGTATTGCTCCAGACTGGACATGCATAGGTAATACAAGGGCGCACTAACGTGCTATAAATATTTAGTTTTGTTTGGCTGCTAAGGCGGGCCTTTTTATTTAGAATTGGACATAGGACATTCAAAGCTTTCATTCCCTTGAGCCTCAGATTTGAGGTGTTTTCAGTCCAATTGAGTTTTCTGTCCAGAAAGGTACCGAGGTACTTGACAAAATGACTCCACGGAATCTCATATCCTTCAATTCTGAGGGTTCGAGAAGGAAGGGAACGCTTTCTTGAGAACATTATTGCTTCCGTTTTGGAGGCGTTAATTTTCAATTTCCACTTTTGGAAGTACGAGCATAATAAATCAAGGGATAGTTGAAGCCGGTCAATTATCAGGTCAATATCTGAAGACGACGTATATGAGGCCGTATCGTCGGCAAAACAGGCAAGATTAGTACGAGTTTGTATGGGAATATCGTTCAGGTATAGCAAGAAGAGTTGGGGGCCAAGGATAGAGCCCTGGGGAACACCAGCTGGAACTGATTTGGGTTCGGAGGATATACGATTTATGTGAACCTTGAAAGAGCGGTCAGTTAAGTATGATTGAATAATTTTAATTAATGGGATGGGAATGTCCATTTTCGTCAGTTTATGAATGAGCGCTTCATGCCAAACTGTGTCAAATGCCTTCTCAATATCAAGTAGAAACATACCTGTGGATTGATTTAGATTGAGGCAATGGGACACATTTTCAGCTACTCTTGCAAGTTGTTGTGTGGTGGAGTGTGTTTCACGAAATCCGAACTGCTCGTCAATAAGGGTATGCTCAGTGGCTAGTCGGAGGCGACAATAAATTATTTTTTCAAAGAGTTTGCCTAAGCAGGGTAGTAAGCTAATTGGCCTGTAGCTCACAGGGTCAGATGTATCTTTTCCGGGCTTGTGAATGGCGATTACTTTTGCAATTTTCCATTGCTTAGGAAAGTATGCCATAAGTAAACATGCGTTAAAAATCTTTGTCAGCAAAACGATACACTTATGAGGCAGTCGCTTGATGAGATGATTGGAGATGTTGTCGGGGCCTGGAGCTTTGCGTTCCTTAAGGCTGGTTATGGATTTAATTATTTCCGCAGGCCTGACCAGCTTAATCTGGGGACTGTTAAGGACAGTGCTTTCAAGGGATTCCCAAGATTGGACAACAGAAGGCTGTGCATCGCTAACCCAGTGATGGGTGAGAAGCATATTATTTGAAAAAGTATGGGCCAGGATTTCTGCTTGTTCCACAGTGTTAGAGCTTAAGATGCCATCCACAGATCTGAGGGGAGGAATAGTGGAAGTTGATGTAGCTTTGAGGCCTTTTGCGATGCGCCAAAGGTCCGAACAGGGATTGTCCACCTTTTTTAGTTTACTGTTCCATAGTACGTCGCGATGGTCTTGTAGCGCCGAATTAATTTCTTTTTGAAGGTTTTTGACTTTTGAGTTAAGCAATTTACGAGTGTTGATATTAGTTTCTTTACTAGAATAGCGTAGGAGTCGGTTTTTATTTGTTATTTTTCTTTTAATACATCTTGGTAATGCAGAAACGGAAGATTTTAGGGTTGTAATGGGGATATTCGCGTCTCTGGCTGAAATTATAGTATCCTGGAACTGTGAGATGATTGAGTCAACATCATCAGGCGATTGAAAGGTAGATTTATTTAAGTGAGTATGTTCATTTAAATACCTACGGTAGCCATGCCAATCGGCTCTAGAAAAATCAAGTTTAATTATCGGTTTGCGTTTAGGCTTAACTGAGAGTCGTACAATGACAGGGAGGTGATTAGAAGACAATGCATGGAGAGTTTCAGTAGATTCTACCGTCTGAACATTTTTAGCTAAAAGCAAGTCAGGGTTTGTCGGCAGACTTTCACCATTATAATGAATAAGTGTCGGTTCAGAGGGGGCATAAACTATGAGTTCGTCGACGACCATGAGTTCATATATTGTTTTGCCATGTCTATTAACTGGGCCAGGGGACCAATAAGGATGTCTGGCATTTAAGTCACCCATCATAAGGACCTTGCTTCCCGAACTTAAGAGAGCTTTAACATCGCTGGGGAGTAAAAGTTTATTAGGTGATTGATAAACTGAGTAAATTGAAATGTTACCGCCAGGCAAGTTGAGAGTTATACCTAAAGCTTCTAGGTTTTGGGTTACAGTAGCAGGAGCAAGGCTATGTTCTAAGTCAGATCTAACCAGGATTGCGACACCCTGTCCAGAACCATCGGACCTCCTATCCTGTCTATAGCAAGTAAAGCCCGGGATCCGAAGGGAAAGCCTACCAGTTAGTCTAGTTTCATTAAGTGCGACGATGTCCACATTATGGTCACTTACCGCCAGCGCAACGAGTTCTTGCAGCTTCTTGTGAATGCCATCTGCATTCCAATAAAGTATACGAAGCTCATTAAACTTAGACATGTCGCCCAAGATGAGACAGAATAAGGATCACTTTATCCATAAAGGTGTTACAATTAATGAAGTCCTGCTTAAGACCTCTGATTACAGAAAGGATTTGAAGCATTTCACTAGTCACAGAGTCGTTCGAGGTGTTTATGACATCTTCACACTGGTTTGCCTCTTTCACTATGGGCGCATTCTTCAGCTCATGCCGTATATGATGCTTTGGTACTACAGTTGAAGCTGGAAGTGGTGCCTGGGTGGTGGCCACTGGGCGCTTGACAGCTTCAGAAAATGACTTTACCGACGTTTTAGTGTTGATGATGGAATTGCGAACCATTTCCCTCTTAGTTTGGATACGTTCTAAGTATTTGAGACGCTCCTTACACTGTGAGTAGTTAGCTGGGTGATCTTGGTTACAGTTGCAGCAACGAACAGATTCAATCGGACCTATATTGGGGCACTGGGAGGTGATATGACCCAGGGAGCACTTTACACATCTAGCAGGTCTGTTGCAGTTTCGAGAAGCATGGCCAAATCCTTGACATCGATAACATTGCGTACACTCGAAATTGGAGTCGTACTTTGAAACCGAAGAAGAGAAGTTCATTTAAAAGGTTGATGTGGCGTTATGGGTATACTATTTTATTCGTTTTTAGGGTTCCGTTGCCAAATGACAAAAACGGGACCTTTATAGATTAGTCATGTCCGTCCGTATGTCACAGCCAGTTTATTCCGAGACTATAAGAGATACATTATTGATGAAATTAGGCGCGTAGATGTATTCTGTAAACCGCATTAAAATTTTAATATAAAATCAGAAAAATGTCCAAGACTTTGGTCAAACACATAGAACTGAAAGTCAAAATTTTTTTATTCGTCAAACCTACAGTGAAATATGGGTATCTATGGATAGGTATTTTAAAATGATGTTGAGGTTTCGAACATCATTTTTTTCTAAACTGAATAATTTGCGCGAGAGACTCTTCCAAAGTGGTAAAATGTGTGTGCTCATTTGGTTTCACACCTCTGCCTTCTGAGCAAAGGATCGTGGGTTCGATCCCCACACAGTACAAACATTTGTGTGCGTGAACATGTTTGCATGTATTGGTCTGGGTGTTGTATAATATGTATTTACTTACAAAAAATATATATAAGTAAGTTTATCAGTTGTCTAGCACCAGCAGTACAGCTTCGGCTTATTTTGGGGCTAGATGGCGATGTGTAGCCCAGCGTGGCATGTCTTGGGTTATTTTATTATCTACCTACAAATGCCAACACGATATCCACTTCTAAAGTCGCAATATGAGCTACATATATCCCAATAAACAAGCGAAACTAGGACGAAACGAGATAGTCGTAAGTAAGTTTAAGCACTAAAATAGCTGGAGGACACTCCAGTACAAGCGAGGAGGTTTACACCCTGCGGCTTTGATAATGCGTTCTTAAAGCCGAGAGAGTTTTGGCGTAGCAAGTTTTAGAACCTAACGAAGTGACCTTCTTCCCCATCCTGACCTTCTGATCCCACCAAAGCGATACTTAGAAAGCGTCCAAAGATTTATATTTTTTATAGTAGCTCGGCATAATGGCTTCCCTACGCTTGATGGAAAGTGAAATATAAGCACAAGTAGCTGTGTGACTGGTCAGTTACCTGTCGGTTGTCACTGGCCCAACCATTTTTTTTTCATATGGGTATGCAGTTTAATTCTGAATGTGTAACCATGATCCAAATTTGTCTGGTTCCCCTTTCTGAGGGTTACGAAGGTCAGATGGCAGTCGCTTCAATGTAATAACCAGACTCGCTAAATCTAGGATCATGGTCAAAGCGGACCCTGGGCCTAGAGGCACAAACCGGGACAACGCTAAGAGGAGGATGATAGGGGTATGCATTAAGCACCGTCATGCCACCTCCGGGGGGAGGTGACATGGTGTGTGGGACTCACACCTCCTGAAATGGGAGGCCATACTCACTAAGCCTCCCTGTGTCGCCAATAGGCAGCAAGTTGCAGGGACACGAGTAACGAAGCATACGGCCGCATCCCTGCATGCCCTGGCCAGCCGCAATCCAATTTTTTTTAAAAGTCAATTTTTTTTATGCCGAGTAAAATGCATTTAGTCTTCCCCGTCACCCGGGGCTAGTGACGGGGTATGTGGGACTCACCCTGCCTCAAGATGGAGAGGAAGCAGGGAATACCCACTAAAAATCCCGGCCCCTCCTTCAAGCGCCTATGGGGATGATGTCACGGGACCTGGAAGGACTAGGACTGCCGCGACAACCCTAATCTGACCCTGGTTGGCGATAGCAGGGTCTAGCTCCTCGCTCTGGTGACGCTTGTGCCCGTCATCAGCCTGTGGTAGTTAGCTACGCCTTAATCGTGATGGTTTTACCGCCACCAGCCGTTGCCAGAGCCTCGTTTATTATTCCGCAGGATGCAGGTGAGGGTACCTTGGAGCGAGATGATAGATCGCTCTCTTACATACCAATACGACTGGCTCGGTGGCTCAATTGGTAGTGACCTCTGCCTTATGAGCCAAGGGTCGTGGGTTCGATCCCCACACATTACAAACATTTGTGTGCATGAATATGTCTGTTTGTATTGGTCTGGATGTTTTATATGTATAATATGTATTTATTTACAAAAAAAAAGTATCTAAGTAAGTTTATCAGTTGTCTAGTACTCATAGTACAAGCTTCGGCTTAGTTTGGGGCTGTGTGGCCCAGCGTGGCATGTCTTGGGTTATTTATTTATTTATTTATAGCTAAAACAAAGTATATGGTTAAATAAAGTACCAAAGTCGGATCATGTAAAGCGTGTAACAGCTCGCCGCAACCGACTCGCGACTCGCCAAGCCAAACAAAAAGCGCGCGTCGGCGAGTGCTATCCGCGAAGATAAACACACGTCTAAGTGCCCGCGCCCCATTTCACAGGGGGCGTGTGATCGCAGCCGCCGTACACACCGAAACGATCAGCGAACACAAAAATAGCCAACGTTTTAAACTTACCAAAGTAACTTACAAAAGTTATCGTAGCTATTTATAGTAGTACTAGCTGTGCTCGCGACTTCGCGTGGAATAGTTATTTTTTCCCCGTTTTTTTTTTTACATTTTCTATTATTTCTTCGCTCCTAATAGTTGCAGCAAGATGTTATATAGCCTAAAGCCTTCCTCGATAAATGGTCTATTCAACACAAAAAGAATTTTTCAATTCGGACCAGTAGTTCCTGAGATTAGCGCGTTCAAACAAACAAACTCTTCAGCTTTATAATATTAGTTAAGATATATTAAGGGTACAAACCCTATCGAAGAGAACATTGGAAGCCATTAAAATTACCTTTGTAAAACCCCTTTCTTTAAGAGGAGAATGCATCCCGAATCCGTGAAAGGGGGGAGACGTGGTGTGGGCACTAGAAGGCATTAGTGGGTACTATACTAAACCCCCCTATGTCACCAATGGGCAGTAATTTGCAGGGATTCGGGTAGCACAGACGCATGCGGTCGAATCAATGCCAGCCTTGGCCAGTCACAGATAACAAACGGTCTATTATTCCTAGTTCGGGGAGAGCAAATACCCCTACGTCGGTTTCAGGGGACCAACCTACCACAACGTTAGGTACGCCCCATTGAGTGGATCGCGTCCCAGCGTTACAGCTTACCCCTTCGTCCTTTGCAAACCCCTAAAGTAATCTTTCAAGCCTTCGAGTTTTATAATCAACTTTGGAAGACCTATTTCGATCTCATTTTGCAACATATTTCAGTTGTGATTCCTCAATCAGGTTAACGTTTAATCATTCTCTCTGGTTTTACCATTTCAGCTTAAAATAACACGCAAACACAAAAGGCTATGGCATTTAAATGATTTTAATACTGTATTTGCCACTGTACGGTGTAAAACGTGCAGATTTTATTGCGTTCGATCTTCCATTCTAGATACAATCGAGTAAAATATCTTCTTGTTTCGTTATCTATGCCTGAATAAAACGCTTGTAAACTCGGCAGTTACTGTTTTATTTTTATTCTATGTAGATATATTCTAAACACAGCATTTTATAGGTGTTAGGGAGATGTACAGATCGAATTGAGAACTTAGAGTGTTAGTGTTATGTTATATGAGATATTGTTCATTGCACAAAATTCTGACGACCAGTTCGATTCATTCGCTTTATCGGAGAGATATTTATGGTACATATGTAAAGTAGGTAAGTACTTAAGAGATTAAAGGGGGCACTCTGGACACTGGAATAAATGTGATTACGTTAAGTTTTTTTATGGCCCGATAGGCCTCATTAGGCTTTGCTTTCTGTACCAATGGTCGTGGGTTCAATCAACACGCTTGTTAGTTGCCACCGCCATGCCGGCCCAACCCTAACCCCCCACGAGCTCCGGAAACCCTACTCATCGGCAGAAACATGACCCGGGGGTCATTTGGTTACGGTATTCTATAGGGTGGGGGTCCTTCCCCGGACGGGCAGCTCAATTCGAGAGAAGATCCGCGATGCCCTACCTCTCTTAAATTCATTTTTATTTTCTATTACATTCTATTTATTTTTATACTAGGAATTACTTGTTCAATATTAACGATGCATCTTGTAAGGATTTATGAGTAGTAATGATAAGAATTAATTATCCAGCACTTTTAAGCTCTCTAGCAAATATCACATATCTCGCCAACATAACAATCTTATTGTTCAAAAGAAAATCGAAACAAGGATATCGTATTATGTCGCAAGGGTTTTCGTCGCGACCTCAAAAGGGTACATTTATGTTTGATTTGCTATCAAAGGGTCAAAATTCGGCCGACACATAAACTGTTTCTTTGCTCACTATAAAGCCGGGAAGCAGAACCATTGCCTTTTTGTCGTACCATGGAATAACTCCTTTGATTCTGCCTTCTTTGAACTACGTATAATTAAAGGCATAATATTTTGTTTTAGGGTGACAATGTGAGCAACATGGCTGACAAGAACTGGATGCGAGAGGCCCAGTATCGAGCAAAATGGCGAACAAATGGATAGGCCTTAAAGTACTTATCCCATATCAAAAGAAGGAAACACATGTACTGGCAATGACTTCTACATTTTAACGACGTGGCAAGGATAATAAGAGACGTAGAGCATAGCGAATCTTCGCTCCTATTGAGCTGGGCGTTCGGGGTTTTGGCAAGTTTGGCAACACGTATCTTTTTTTTATAGTAGCTCGACATAATGGCTTCCCTACGCCTGATGGAAAGCGAAAGAGAAGCCCAAGTCGCTGTAACAACTGGCAAGTAACTGGTCAGTTACCTATCAGTTGCCACTGCCATGCCGGCCCAACCCTAACCCCCCACGAGCTCCGGAAACCCTACTCACCAGCAGAAACACAACCTGGAGGTCATTTGGCTGCGGTATTCTATAGGAATTATTACTATTAAGAATAAAGAAACCCTGTTAATAAAAGTTAGCATTTTGGCACAGGCAGCTATACGTCCTACGTTCGTACCTATTGAAACTCCCGGGAGTTAAGTTATGGCGCGACGGGACGCGGGATACAATAAAGAATTGAAATGTATTTTCCGTTAGAATTGTGTGTTGCGTGTGGGGAATAAGCGGTGTAGGGTTACCGTAGATTGATTTCGCCGCTTATTGAAAGAGGTGATCGATAACAAGAGGCTTGGAGATTTAACGGAAGGATTTTTTGGTGGATACAACTGCTTTTAGAACAATGTGATCGTAATTGGATCGATTGTCTCGTAATGCGATACAGGGACATTGTTCAAATGAGTCTTTTTTTTCAAATTAAAATTTGTACACCATTTGTTAACATCCAGCGAAGGAAAATAAATAATTAACCCCAAGACATACCACACTGGGCCATCTAACCCCAAACTAAGCCGAAGCTTTTACTATGGGTACACAAGTGATAAACTTACTTAGATACTTTTTTTTAAATGTTCATTTCGTTATCCCTTGCGCCCCTCAGTTTAGAAGAGCAGAGTGATCCAAATGATCCAACAGGCCAATCAAAAAATGCATATACATAAAAGATTTGTGTGCCTGATCTCTCTCGGATCGCATTAAACTGCCATTCCATCGAGTTAAAAGAGCAGAGAGTACCTACTCTTCTGTTTGCACACACACTTATAAATGCACCAAAATTTCTCCAACCTTTTTTTAGGGGTGAGAGCCTTCCGCTCCCCCAACAGTCCGGTGATGATGACAAGGCCGTCCTGGCCATCATCGTAGTCATTTAGAAAAAAAAAAAAAAAAAAAAAAAAAAAAATCCAACCTTTTTTAAAAACATTTTTCTTGAAGATAGACAATTCGATTAGCCATATAGTAGGATATCTAATCACCATTTAATAAAACGATGAAATAAAAATACAAATCCTTGGTTTGAGATCAGTATTTCATGTGAAAAATCAGGCACATTTATTAACGTCGGTTATTTCGTAGAATATTTTATTTACTCTCTGAAATAAATTATTACATATACTTCGCTACGTGCACAGTTTAAAGTAATGCTTTTCATCTCGGAAAATGTTCAACATTTCTTTCTGCAACAAGTCGAATTAAATTCTAACGAAGGTACCGGCGTAAAGTAGCAAGTTGTACGAACGAAATCAAAAGAGTGCCTAAAACCCCAGTGAATTCAGCTTTTAGTGAAGCATACGGAATATTTTATTGTTCATAAGTGCTCGTGCTAAACTTACTGGACTACAGAAATATCCGGATAATAAAATTTGTATTTCTTTTTGACAAAAATGTTTTGGTTTCTGAATTCATTTCAAGCTTAGATTTTGCGCGTTCATGCAAACATCAGGTCTTATTATTATAGGATATCGCTAGATATAGATGTTCTTTATTGACTTACAATTAGACACAAAGTTATATTAAGGTACAATTTAGGATGCTTTTATAGTAATAGGTAATTAAACGACTTATTCAAGATTTATTTATTTAAACTTTATTGCACAATAAAAAGAGTGTACAAAAGGCGGACTTAATGCCGCATAGGCATTCTCTACCAGTCAACCATTGGGCTAAGCAGAAATAAATGTAGGTAGTGTGCTGCAGAGTTCGATAAAAATTAAACAAAAAATACTTAAATAAATACATACATATTATAAAGTAAATATAATACAATATAGCTCATATTAATATAATATACACATATACATCCCACTAATATTATAAACGCGAAAGTTTGTTTGGATGGATAGATGGATGGATAGATGGATGTTTGTTCCCTTTTCACGCAAAAACTACTGAACAGATTTTAGTGAAACTTTACACGAATATTGTTTATGCTTCAGATTAACATATAGGCTATAAATTACAACGATTCATCAATTTTTTCATTTAGAATTTCGGGAAAATATGTTACGGAATGATTAAAAACTTTTTGAATACACCATAGATACTGTCATTTCTTGACTTTGTCAGCGAAATTATCAATTTGACATGACAGGTACTGATATCGAGGTAGGCAAATACGGAAATTCGCCACCAATAAGTACAAATAATTGTGAATTAAAATTGTGCGGCTTATTTTCGGAATGAAATTCTTCGGAAAATACTATATGCAAACTGCTATAACTGAAAAGACGACCAACGTAAAGGGATAACAGGCGTTGTCTACTAGAATATTGCTCAGTTTCAGAGGCACCTCATTCAGCAACAAATTGGAACAAACTTTAGGAATAAAACTGTGTACAGTCAAAACAGATCTAGCATAACCCGTAAACAAGGCGGCCTCTGATAATGAATCACAGTGACCAAGAACCAAAAACCTTACTGCAATCTCAGAAGGCTCACAACGGGCCACATGTCTAGCTCGGATGCGACGAAACTGCGACCAGTGTATGCTTAATAAATATTTTTCTAATCCAAATTGTAATTTCTGTCCTCAATCCCACTAATATTATAACATTTCAGCCTAACAAAATCGTTTTAATTACGCATGTCGGAAGAAAATAACGCTTTGAAGTAAGTTAAGATTCATACACCGGCCAAGTGGTCGCTTTTTGGTCGGCGTGATACTTAAAACCTGTGTACTAACATGTACAATTATTGTACATAGTTAGGTACCACCTATAATTAAAAAATCTTAATTTTATCGGTAAATAATTTTCACATTATATTCTTAGGGATGCTCAGTAAGAAAAATCGAAATAAAAGATACTTAGTATTTTTAGCGTGGCTTCTCAAAATATGTTCATACACAGGATATCCAGATTCTGTTTTAGTTGTATAGATATAAGATTATTCAACGCACTTATTTTCCTAAAAGTACAAAATAAGTATCCGTATTTCTATATTGTATGGGAGTGACCTATCACCTTTTCACTCCAAGCCTTCCTCACCTGCCCGTGGTGCATCCTGCCGACCAACAAACGAAGCTCTGGCAAACCGACTGGTGGTGGTAAAACCATAACGATGGAACGCGTAGTTAGATATCACAGGCCTATGACGGGCAGCAGCGTGACCGGAGCGAGAAGCTACGTCCTGCGATCGCCAACCCGCCTGCCCAGGTGGCGCTTATACCCATAATATCCTCCAGATGTTTGCCCTAGGTGGCGAGCAACTGAAGAGGCCTGTGTCCAGCAGTGGACTGTAATAGGCTGATGATGATGATGATTTCTATATTAATCAATTTTAAACGTATCGCGCCGACGCCAGCCCTCTCCTGTCCGAAAATCGGCCACAATGACCATTCTCCAAGCAGACCGGGCAAGTATGCACGAGATATTGAAGTGTACAGTGAAGTGAACCCCCTGTGTCGCCAGTGAAGTGAAGTTGAAGTGTGTGTGCGGTTGCTCTGTTTGAAATAATGAGAATTCATAGTAGTAACTAGGTACATAGGTAAGCACCATTTTTGATACCGTAAAAAGACTAATGGACTCAAAAAAAGTGCGGACGCGGCATAACAATCTGATGACTGCTGACCCCAGTGGCGCATTATATCGGTTCCCGGTAGGATTCAATGTAGAAAACGAACTTTTTTAGATAACTCGAATAATTCAGGAAGACGTCGCTCTGGTTAAGTCATCACCGGAACTTACAGTTAAGAAAACCATAGCTTAAGACCAGGTGATTCCTGAACAATGGGCCGCGGCTTCCAATGGCCAACCAGAGGCCAACATGATGTACCTACATTGTGTTTGTCCTTTTTTTTTAAGAGGGGAATGCATTAGGCACCTTCATGCCGTCTCCGGGGGGAGGCGGCATGGTGTGTGGGACTCACACCTCCCAAAAGGGAGGGCATACCCACTAAACCCCCCTGTGTCGCCAGTGGGCAGCAAGTTGCAGGGACACGGGTAGCGCCGAAGCATACGGCCATATCCATGCCTGCCCTGGCCAGCCGCAGATGATAAGCGGCCGGCACTCCTGGTCCGGGGAGGGCAAATACCCCTGCCCCCGGACATTGTGTTTGTCCTGTGTCAACCTATGTTCAGATTTCTCAGCACTCAAATCGAATACCTATATCTTCATCATCTTTTGAGCATCCATTCGTAAGCGCGTGTGATAAAATAAGAGACAAAGACGCGTACGTACATGATATAATGACAGAGTAAGCTCTTCATGACAAACCGATGTTCACGCAGGCAAAGCCGCGGGCAGCAGCTAGTATTAAATAATAACAAGATCTGACTTAAACCAGACTTTTATTAAGGCTGCTTGTCATCCAGGGCCGTCTTTAAACTATTTGAGGCCCTGGGCACATTAGGATCATGGGGCCCCTATGACCTAAATATCGGTTATTTGGTAATCTGGCAGGAACTAGGGGGCCCCATTCGATCGCAGGGCCCTGGGCACGTGCCCATAGTGCTCAGTGGGGGAGAGGGGCCTGTTGTCATCAGTGGATGGTCAAGGCAGGCAGGGATGCGGGCGTAGGCCTCTGCGCTATCCGAACTCTCTGTCCCTGTCTCTTTAGCAGTAGCCTAGTATGGAGGCCTACATCCGAAGTACACAACATACTTGTAACACACATGTAACACAGGAATGTATGTTATACATACCTATGTTAAACATTGTGCAAATATCTTAACAAATAAATTGTCGTCTGTTTCATAGCCTGGCTAACTAGCCATATCGCGTATACAGGATATACAAGGCAATAAAGTAAGTTCACGCTCTGCTTGCCCCGCAGCGGAGAGTCCGAATTACCTACAATCGTGTCTGCTGTTAAGGTGTCTACACACCAAAGTCAGCGAGTAAGACCGACGACCTTATTTTCTGCCTCGTACAACAGTTCTTTGGAATGGATACACCTTAGGGACCTTCAAAAAGCGAGCCTACAAATTCATCATATGCTGGTAACGCACCTGTGACTTCTCTGTTGAAATGATCACTTACCATCAGGTGACCTTCAGGCCCGTTTCCCCCCTCTGCCATAAAGAAAATTGATTTTGCCTGCGGCTTAGTTAGTTGATTTGAACAGGGCTTTTCTTTCGTAATTCTGACGTCTTAACGCCGATTCTGCGTAAAATGGACTATACAATCCTCAGTTTATTTCACCATATCCCAGCTGACTTAAACCTAGGTATAATAGACATATTTAGTTAACAGCAATAAGTCAACAGTATGCAATAAAATAGAGTATTGTATTCTCAGTGGGCCTTCAGGGTAAGGGCGTCAAGCGCAATGGGTTTATTCTATTGTGCCTGTCGACCTAACTTTTGGACCTCACGACTGCTTACCATCAGGTAGAGTGAGGTTATCCCGAAAGCTCTTCTTATAAAAAAAAAGAAAAGAAAAAAGTAAGTATGTATCTAAGTTCTAAAACCGCCAGCAATATCACGCCATATTCACGCCATCGTGCTGACTACCGTGTGTAGACACCTTTAGCCGTCACGACCATCACGCGGCGAGTCGCTTGTAAAGCAACGTAACGCGAGCAAAGAGCACTAGAGCGATTGACGGACACGCCAAACACGGCTGATTGCGACCGGGTACCGTCCGCATCGCAGTTGTTACACGGCGTGATAAGCATCACGCGGACAGTTGCTTGTAGAGTTTGCGCAGGACAATGCATACTAACAGTAATAAACTGTTTTGGTGTCATGTCGGTGCCATCACTTTGAAAGGTTAAAAAATATGAAGGTTCCTCTGTGCGGTGTGGTTAAAACTATGTGGGATATACGAGTAGCTTGACAGTCAGCCATGTTGTAAATGCGCCAGACAATGCCTCTGCAGGACCTATCCTATATAACTAGATAGTTAAACCTAGAACAGACGTTCTCAAACTACATTTATTGTGGTCTTTGCTCATGTTTGTACAACCTGACGAAATATGATGCGTGTTGAGTTGTAAAAAATTGTATTGTTTTCAAAGGCCATAAATTAAAATGTGTTTTTGTTAAAATGGAAGAAGGTTACAAAGCCATAAGTGTCTTCCGGAAAGACCAACGGCTTAATGACCAGGGTGAATTTTGTAACCGGAAAACTTTGCACTATACAGTTTACATTTCTTTTATATTGGCACAATAAAGTGGCTCTCTTTTCTCTATTGGAAAGCTAAAAATAGTTATGAGAACGGGTAAGAGCCAGTTAACCAGTTAGTTAGGTAATTAGTTTCCAGTCGTTACCATCGCCTTTGTAGCCTCATATACTGGCTAAGAGTTCCGCTTATTAATGATACGGTACAATATAATCTTTTCTGAAATTAAAGTGACGTCACGTTATCACGCAAGTCATTGCTGACGTGAATCGGGTAAACTGTTCCTTGAATGATACAACTTATGCAAGCATAAGCATAAATCGTATCATTTTAGACATTTAAACAGTATAAGCATACATATAGAATATCTACAAAGTGGTACTAGATCTACAAGGAATAATAGAGAAGCCGGTTGTGCCCAAACAGGCATGTTGATTGCGGCTCTACACAGGCCGTCCAAAGCGCAAACATAACGGTATAACCATCACGCAACTAATCGCTTGTGAAGCAGTGTAACACGTGCAAAGAGCACTAGAAGCGATTGACGGGAGCGGCAAACACACCCTGATTGCGTACCGTTAGCAACTAATATGATAAGCATTTTCGAAATATCAGCATTTTAGCAAATAAAAAGCGACGTCAATGTGGTAACATTGGGACCAACTATGGACCGTACACCCTCTCGAACAAAAAAAATCCAAATCGGTTTACAATTCACGAAGGTATGTTGTAACATACAACAAAAAAAAAGAATATTCAGTCGAATTAAGAACCTGTTCTCTTTTTTTGAAGTCGCTTAAAAATTTACATTGAAAAGATTAACTATCGAGTTACTTGCGGGTTCTACTCGATAGAAGTAAATAAGACTAAGGTGTCAAACTATCGACCAATGGTATTATGAATGAAAGAAGCAGAACCTCCGATGCACTATACTTAATATCGGACAAGGCCGCCTTAGCGATCATCGTAGTAATTTAGAAAAAAATACTTTTATTGTCATATTTTTTCCTAACTGAGTACTATGATAGCCAAGGCGGTTGTCATCATCACCAGTATGCAGGCGAGTAGATAGCTCTCACCTTATGTATAAAATCTCCAGTGTACTTCGTTTCTTAAAGAGCGACCATTGTGGCAGTAACTTGGTCAGGAAAGTATTAACAAATAGGTATTTGATGACGTCACGTCATCACGCATGATATCTTTTGTGAAGCAACGTATAGCGTGAAAACGGCACAAGGGACTGTGTCGTGGGCTCGGCAAACAAGTGACTTGATTACGACCTTTTTGGTACCGTCCGCAACGATATCAATAACGGATTCAAGTCACATATTCATTGAAATCTCTGAAAAAGGATTAAAGTGGATATAAAACTGCAAAAAAAAAGATCTATCAATGGATATTTATTACGAATGTTTGTCTTTAAATTCAAGACCCCACGATCCAAAAACATGTGTTACTACTACATATAAAATGTGGTGAACCGACAGAGAACCAAGATCATCGACATTGCTCACCGGATTAGCAAGCTCAAGTGGCAGTGAGCTGGCCACATCAGCCGCAGAACCGATAACCTTTAGAGTAAACGAATGAAATGGTTCTAGAATGGATACCACTTCTTGTACGTAGTGTAGAACGCCCTCAGGACAGGTGGAGCGACGATTTGCAAAAAATGGCTACCAAATGCTGGATACGAGAAACCCTAGATCACACAAAGTAGCGAACAAGTAGAAAGACCAGCAGTGGACTGTGTACGGCTGATGAAGACTAAATATAATTATTTACCCCAAGAGGTCCTTGCCAGGATCAGACAGTCCACTGCTGGAATACTGGGCAGACCTTGTTTAGATTGCCATCGACACGAAAAGAAGAAGAAGGATGATTTCAATACCTATGTATTTCACTTCACTTTCCCTTCGAAAACCACCAATAAAAGTATTGTAACTACACTCTTTCTGCTAACCGTACTCACTAACGAACTGATCGCCAAACGGCGAAATGCAAGCTTTCATTAATGTGCGATGAAAAAATTATTTAACGAGCGTCCCTAACTGCCGCGTTACAGTGAAAGCTAATTTGCTGAAAACGACGCCTGCTTCCTTACTTTGTGAACTGTCGACAATATTATACTCACGTTTACTTGAAAAGCACTGTTAGTGGAAAGTTAAAATATAAATATCAGACAACACCACATACAATCCAATCAAAGTAACTTAATCACTTGTTTTATAGGTATCAGAACAATGAAGATACCACAAATATATACCTACTTAAACATAAATTATAAACACCCAGACATGGAACAAACACAAATGTTCATCACACGAATGTTTGTCTTGGGTGGGGGGGGATCGACCCCTTGGTTCAGAAGGCAGGATTCACTACCAATTGAGCCACCGAGCCAGTCTAAGTTTAAAACCAAAAGGTTAACTGGCTCGGTGGCTCAATTGGTAGTGACCCCTTCCTTCAGATCCAAGAGTCGTTTATATTTGTATTTAAGTATATATTTGTGGTACCTTCGTTGTTCTGATAACCATAACACAAGTGCTTAAACTACTTACTTCGGTATCGGAGCAATGAATGTGATGTTGTATGATATTTATTTATTAAAACGGGAGCCTAAATACTTATACTTTGCTGTCTGTACGTCTGTTTGTCACCAGGCTGATTCTCAAGACAGTTAAAGTTTTCACAAATCATTATTTCACTTGTCTTTATAACAGCAAATATGTACCAAAAACAAAATATTTTTTTTTTAAAAGGCTGCGATAACCGCTTTCCATCAGGCAGGCCGGAGGCTATTTTGCCAACAAAAAAAATACAGGTACAACAAAAAAAAATGTACCTATGTAATGTTTACCTTTAAAATTCATCTGTTCTCAAAATAGAGATCTCTAATTTACGAGTACAAACAATAAATATTCCAAGTAAATATCTGTGGGCGTTCGGAACCAATTCAAAACAAAATTGAATAACGTAAATCTAAAAGTGAAATCACCGTGCACAAATAGCACGTTCATACAATAAACACACAATTTCTCTCCGGTACAACTCTTTCATAAAAGTTCATTTGCACGAAAAAGTAGCTAAAAACAATACCATCTATAACCAGGGCCATAAGCCGTAGTTAACGCATAAACTACGACCTGGCCACAGAATGCACAGATACAGAGGATTAATTATAATAACATTTTTACATATAATTATATCGGATCGTACATAATAATATTCGATATTCTTGCAAAAATCCTCGGACCAACCAAAGGAGATGGCGAATGTAGGGAAAGAAAGCACAGGGAGATAGAAGACTTGGTGCCCGAGCCTAACATCATCGGTTATCATCAAATCTGCCCAGCGTTGCCAGAATGTTATCCACTTTTGTGACATTTTGTATTACTTTTGACCTTCTCATTTACGTTTATAATAAATATAAATATCAGACAACATCACATACATTGCTCTAATCCCAAAGTAAGTAGCTTAAGCACTTGTGTTATGGGTATCAGAACAACGACGGTACCACAAATAAATACTTAAATACAAATATAAACACCCAGACACGGAACAAACACAAGTGTTCATCACACGAATGTTTGTCCCGGGTGGGAATCGAACCCACGACCCTTGGTTCAGAAGGCAGGTGTCACTACCAATTGAGCCACCGAGCCAGTCGTTTATGTTACTTATTCAACTGTTGCAGTGAAGGACACATGTGACTTACACCAACAACGTCTGTATGTAAGCCAGACACCGTTGGTTTGGGCACGTGGAGAGAATGGATGCTGATCGGGCAGTGAAGCGAGATTACGACGCAAACGACGCCCGTTTGGGCGTCCCGTGGGGAAGCCATTATGTCAAGCCACTATAAAAAAAAAAAGAAGTGGATACCAACTTGAATCCCAGATCGTCATTTGGTCTGAGCTGGCTCCAGATAGGAAAGCATGGCATCTTGTTGTGTCGGTGGCCAAGATCCACTACGAGTTGCTGAGCCGGCGGAGAAATAATTAAGTTACATATATATGTGATGTAAGGGATGTAAGAGCGCGACCTATAATCTTTTCGCTCCAAGCCAACCTCACCTGCCCGTGGTGCATCCTGCCGAATAACAAACGAGGCGCTGGCAACCGACTGGTGGCCGGTATAACCATCACAATTGATGGCGTAGCTATATACCACAGACCTTTGACGGGCAGCAGCGTCGCCGGAGTGAGAAGCTACGCTCTGCGACCGCCAACCCGCCTGCCAAGCGTGGCGATTATGGGTATATCCTCCAAATGTTTGCCCTAAGTGGTGAAGAACTGGAGAGGCCTATGTCCAGCAGTGGACTGCAATAAGCTGATGATGATTATGATATGTGATATTCGTATTGACGATATCAACGCGTACCTTCTGTTCCTACCTGGTCGCATGAGCACAAATCATCCGTGGCAGCAATCGCAGCGGACAACACTAATTGGCGCCTCTCCAGCGACGAGCGCGTTTAGCCCAATGTAGCCGCGTATCACGCTCCCATCCGCCCCGTTAAATAATAATTAACGGAACACAGACAATCAATAACAGAACGGCCATCATTGGCTGCCTTGGAGACTGGTCTACTCCTGATTGCCCTATATAGAGTATGTTAAGGTTATTTTTTTTTAAATCTAATTTATAATTAATTTTGTAAAGCCCCAGACTGTATGACGTGGTCGTAGTTAAAAGTATGAATGTGATAATAATATTGTAAACACCATTTTGAAAAGAGCAACTACACGAGTTTCTTGCCGGTATCTTCTCGGTAGAATGCTGCTTTCCGAACCGGTGGTAGCTTCGACGATTTGTAAGTGTTTTTCATAAAAATAAAGATTATTTTGACTTTGACTTTGACTTTTATACAAACACAGCGAGCGTGTCACTTTTTGAACTATTCGAACCAGGGAATTCGAACGGTCGAAAATAACTAATTTAACTGGCTCAGTGGCTCTATTTAATAGTGACTCCTGTGCGCTGTAGTGATTGATCACTACCTTTGACACAGAGGTCGCGAATTTGATCCTCGAACAGTACAGTCTGGGTGTGTATAATATGTATTATTTACAACAAAAAAAAGTATCTATGTAATTTTATCAGTTCTAGGGCCCACAGTACACGCCTCGACTTGATTTGGGACGACGCAGATGCATGTCAACTCATGCCAACTTCGCAAAATGCCAACCGCTCGCAAAATGCCAACTTCTCAGAATGCCAACTTCTCAGAATGCCAACTTCTTGGGTTTTAATTAAATCATTAGAATCAACCGAAATGTCTCAATTTTTATCGTGACTTTTACACTTCAGTTTAAAACCAAGTTCATAGTTTTATCAAACCATTTACGCTACCGTAATGCAAACAAAATTATTCAATAAAACTCCATAGCAATAAATCGCCATCGCATAAATAAAATTCACAAAACATTTATCACTCGCGTAAACGTTATGTTTACGAGGGACCGCGCGTGAGGAATGGCAAATCAAAAATATCGTTCTAAAGCCATTAGTGTAAATATCATTGAACACGCATTAAATACTTTCGATATGGAATATAATGAAATGATAATATTGATTGTTTTATGGGTGCAGAAGGCTCCTTAAATCCCCTTGTCAATTTCCGGATAGAGCCAAAAATTCATACTGGGTTTTCTTCAAGCGATCGAAAAAAGACTTTGTGAATAGCTCGACTGGATGGAAAGACCAAAACAGGGAGTCGTGGTAAGCTATGGATGATGCCTACGTTCCAAAAGACTAATAAGGAACATTCCTTATCAACGTTATAACAGAATGACGATAATGATGTAACACCATCAGATTTTTACTCTGAGTGGCAATGTGATTGGTGATTTTACTTTGAGTCGTAAGAGAGGTAGGGCATAGCGAATTTTCGCTCGAATTGAGCTGCCTGTCCGGGGCAGGACCTCCGCCCTATAGAATACCGCAGCCAAATGACCTCCGGGTCGTGTTTCTGCCGGTGAGTAGGGTTTCCGGAGCTCGTGGGGGATAAGGGTTGGGCCGGCATGACGGTGGCAACTGCCAGGTAACTGACCAGTTACTTGCCCGTTGTCACAGCGACTTGGTATTTTCTTTTGCTTTCTTTCAGGCGTAGGGTAGCCATTATGTCAAGCTACTATAAAAAAAATGTCTACCAATTTCCTTTCAGCAATATACCTACATCGCTTATTCTCAGTAACGCCATTCTCACTTAACGCTCTCATTGAAGCTTGCATACAAAGATTCGCAAATTAATTCCTACAACTTTGTAAACGTAGAGTTGTTACAGAGTAACAAACTTCTTAATTAAGGTGGCTTTCAAAAATGACTTCTCTTTATAAATTGGAGTACTAAAATTTGGTATTCAATCCAATTTAGCTTTGATAATAACCAAACCTGTGGATAAAAATTAATGCACCAGAATATGCAAAACTTGTGAAAAACGTGCACAATCTTTTCGAACAGCTACGACTTGGGAGCTTTCAAGAAACGAGCGTACTCCTATTTAAAAGGCCGGCAGCGACCCCAGAAATCGATATGTTGGGTGTCCATGGGCGGTGTCGACTGCTTACCATCAGGCATTACATATGCTCGTTTGCCGCCTCTTGCATAAAAAAAAACACAAATCAGTCACGCGGAATGCCAACTTCTTGTATCATTTGTCGCCAATCGCTCCGCCTCGCTGCGTGGCCCGGCCACCTCCTGTTGCCGCCATCTGTCTTCATTCCCTGCGCACTCCGTCACGTCGAGGGCACTCGCACAGTCGCAATAATTGGATTGTTTTCAATCCGAAGAACCTTTTGTTGCGATGTGGACTCCCATCGTCGCGGAGGTAAGTGTACAACAAAGCAAAAGCGTCTAAATTTCAAATAAGGAAATATTTTTATTATTCGCTGAAGCGTACTTAAATGTGGAGATTCCAATTTACTGAACAGCCTATTTGACAATACTAAGGATTTTTTTTTGACAAAACCGACGTGTTCGGTTCTTAATGCCCGATTTCACTTTTAATAAATACATTGCAAAAACAAAATGAGCTTTGGAAAGACGTTACATATTTGTTAAGTAGGGCTCGCTTGTTTCAACTGTTGTTTTTTTTTATTAATTCCCTCTATTACGGTATCTTCAATAAATTTATTTGTAAATGAAAATAACCGAGGCGGACTTTCTGACTCCGGAGTTGCTATTGAGTAATATGTCTTGACAGAAAACCCAAAACCCTCTCTTTCGCTTTACACCAGGCGAAGGGCACAGCAGTGCTAATGGCGGATGACAGGCAGCAGCGTCACCGAAGCGAAAAGCTACGCCCTGCAATCGCCAATCTGCCTGCCCAGCGTGGCGATTATGGGTAAATCCTCCAGATGTTGTCCTAAGTGGGGAACAACTGGAGAGGCCCATATCCAGCAGTGGACTGCAATAGGCTGATGATGATGATGCACCACGGGTAGGTGAGGTTGGCTTGGAGCGAAAAGACTATAAGTCACTCCCTTACATCCCTTACATTAATAATAAAATATAATTATTAAAAACATGCACGCGTACAATTTAGTTCTCTCATGACATGAATGCTTTTAATCTATAGGTATGTACCTGTAATAGACAACTCTGCAAATAAATTGCAAATGCAATTCCCCTGTCGTGCCAAAGGATTATCCTAACCTAGTTCAAGCATATTTTCGTATTCGAGTGCAGTACGGCTAAATGCAAACCAAACTCAAGTGCTTGTTCTTTGCCGCACATTTCACGCGACGTAAATCGATAGAAAAGTTTGCATAAGACAGATGCATAATGTTAGGAGTCTAGATGCGGCAAAGGATTAAACTTAATCGTATTGTGACTCGAAGCAAAAATAATATTAGCAATGCTATGCATGATGTCTGCTCGATAATAGGCTTGTTATCGTAAAAAATGTACCTATTTAGTCCGTCTTTTAGATTTTTCAATAATAAAAGACACCTATTTTTTCATTTATAAATTAGACCAAAAATGACAAAGATATAGCCTGTTAAAATTACGCGTGACGTCAAAGAGTGGGAGTTTTTTTCCCAATGAGTGACGTCAAAGACCCCCCACTCCTAAATTTGGATACAATATTTTTGGAACGAAAACCGCTGCTAAAATATAAATAAATGCGTAATGATAAGTATAGTCTGTTGCAGCTCATAACGCACCAAGAAGAACCTCCGGCTTGTTCCGTGTCGCTGTATCAATGGTTAGAATTGCCCTAATGATATCCGGCATCCCGTAGAAGATGGCACATCAACAAGAAGAAAAAGCCCAATAAAAAAAACCGCTTCCATACTATTAAGAACTATCCGTGCACAGTGCGGTGTCGTAGCGTGAAATTGCGCCGATCTCGCGAGACAGCGAGACAGTTCTTTGCGCCAACGCGCTGCGGAGGGACACCGCTCTATCTTCGTTGTAATTCAGGAAAATGCAGGATTACAACGTAATAAAAGGTCGGCAAGGCGCGTGTGATACCCTCGGCGGTGCATGCGCCCATAGACTGCGGCAACCGCCCAATTATCAGCATCAGCCATAAGCTTGTTCGGCTAGCTCGGTGGCTCAATTGGCAGTGACCCCTCTGCCTTCTGAACCAAAGGTCGTGGGTTCGATTCCCACCCGGGACAAACATTCGTGTGATGAACACTTATGTTTGTTCCGTATCTGGGTGTTTATATTTGTATTTAAGTGTGCTTAAGCTACTTACTTTGGGATCGGAGCAATGTATGTGATGCACGATGTGATGCATTCAGTATTTTTTTTTATAGTGGCTCGACATAATGGCTTCCCTAAGCCTGATGGAATGTGAAAGAGAAGCCCAAGTCGCTGTGACAACGGGCAAGTAACTGGTCAGTTACCTGTCAGTTGCCACCGCCATGCCGGCCCAACCCTAACCCCCCACGAGCTCCGCAAACCCTACTCACCGGCAGAAACACGACCCAGAGGTCATTTGACTGCGGTATTCTATAAGGTGGAGGTCCCTCCCCGGACGGGCGGCTCAATTCGAGCGAAGATTCGCTATGCCCTTCTTCTCTATGAGACATCATACTTGTTTGCCACCATAATGATGTCAAAAAGGGGGCTTTGAGAATAGAGTAGTTTTTTATAGTAGCAAGGACTAGTAAACGTCCCTCGCCTAATTAAAAGCTAAGAGAAGTCCAAGGTTGCAATGGACAGTAACCAAAATCATTCGTTAGTTGTCACCGCCATACTGCGGGCCCAATCGAGAGATTGTAAGTGTTATAACATTTAGATCAAATTTTTTGGCTTCATCGCCATATCTTACTCAAAGACTATATAAAACTTAAATGTAACTCCATGTGTTTTTATTCCCTTGACTTTACTTAGTCCTCCAAACATCGTTGCCATTGTTTAACAAACAATAAGCCATTTATAGATTCAGTTGTACGGTGAGCCAAGATTCGACCATTATGTCCATTTGTAGTATCAAAACAATGCCCGGAATTCTGAAGTTACATAAATATGAGTGCAAATATTGCATCAAACGAGGGTGACGACGAGATATATGTGTTCAGGATTGTCCTTAAAGAGTACGACTGGCCCATAAAACAGACATTTGTAGAGAAGGTATTACATATCTGTATAAGACTAGTGCTAAGTAGTGGTAATAGTTTTGGCGGTCTTATCGCTAGTAAGCGATTTCTATAACTCAAGACATGCCACTCTGGCCCACACAGCGCCATCTAGTCCCAAACTAAACCGATGCTTGCACTGTGGTTACTAGACAACGGATAACTTACCTAGATGTATTTCTTTTTTGTAAATAAATACAAATTATGGATGACAACTCTTTGCCGGGCTCCTTGTTCCCCGAGATAATAATCTTCCGATGTTCAAGGCGAAAGTGAGTCGGTTTTTGCTGGGTGAGCGCGTTCCATCGTAGACTACGATATCGCTTACGATGGTAAGCGATGAGGCGAATCGCAGTCAAGCGCAAACTCATTTTGAATAAAAAAAAAAAGAGACAAATATTTCTGCAGTGCGGAACCGATCCCGCAAACACAGTTAAAAAGTTCCACTGAAACAAACAGGTTGTCGTGAAGACGTGATGGTTCTATAATATTATTGATAGTCTCTCGTCTGCCAACTTTAGTAATAAAACGGTTGATAAGTCCTTGAGTTCCTCTCTCATCGGGTCACACCAAGCGGCAGCCGACGGGCATTGTTTGCCGGCGCGCAGCGGTCGCAAACAAAGGTGCCAGCCACTCACAGTTGCATGCTCAAATTAATTTATAAGCCGACGAACTGCCAGCGTGGCCCCCAAATCCTTGCTTTCTCGTGTGAACGGACTTGGGCCGGGGGACAGAAAATGTAGTAATTTTGGTGTTTTATTATCCAGTTATCAAAACTGCCACCACATACGCTAAGCGACAGCCTTTGTGATGCACATAGATATATGCTTTAGATATTGAAAGACATTTAGAAGAGAGGTAGGGCACGGAGAATCTTCGCTCGAATTGAGCTGCCCGTCCGGGGAAGGACCTCCACCCTATAGAATACCGCAGCCAAATGACCTCCGGGTCATGTTCCTGTCGGTGAGTAGGGTTTCCGGAGCTCGTGGGGGGTAACTAACCAGTTACTTGACTGTTGTCACAGCGACTTGGGCTTCTCTTTCGCTTTCCATCAGGCGTAGAGAAGCCATTACTCGAACTACTATATAAAAAAAAAAACTACACTGATGATGACGATTGCTTCCGACCGATTTCAGCCATGGCGACCACTTCGACCCCTATCTAGTCTGAGCTGATGCGCACAAAGATGACTTATGCTCGTGGGGGTTAGGGTTGGGCCGGCATGGCGGTGGCAACTGACAGGTAACTGACCAGTTACTTGCCCGTTGTCACAGCGACTTGGGTTTCTCTTTCGCTTTCCATCAGGCGTAGGGAAGCCATTATGTCGAGCCAATATAAAAAAAAAACTTATATACAGCTTATATTACAGCCAAATCTCGCAACAAACTCTCGTGCACAATGACTTGTCGATGTCAATGTCGTTAGTCTGCCGTTCACAAGGTGGTAAGTAATGGCTGCGGGTGTATGGGCTTTGAACCCTTGACTGGCTCGATGGCTCATTTGGTGGTGGCCTCTGCCTTCTGAGCGAAGGATCGTAAATTCGATCCCCGCACAGTACAAACATTTGTGTGCATGAACATGTCTGTATTAGTCTGGGTGTTTTCTATGTATAATATATATTACTAGCTGCTGCCCGCGGCTTTGCCTGCGTGAACATCGGTTTGTCATGAAGAGCTTACTCTGTCCTTATATCATGTACGTACGCGTCTTTGTCTCTTATTTTATCACACGCGCTTACGAATGGATGCTCAAAAGATGATGAAGATATAGGTATTCGATTTGAGTGCTGAGAAATCTGAACATAGGTTGACACCAGGACAAACACAATGTGTGCCGGCCGCTTATCATCTGCGGCTGGCCAGGGCAGGCAGGGATGTGGCCGTATGCTTCGGCGCTACCCGTGTCCCTGCAACTTGCTGCCCACTGGTGACACGTGGGTATGCCCTCCCTTTTTGGGAGGTGTGAGTCCCACACACCATGCCGCCTCCCCCCGGAGACGGCATGAAGGTGCCTAATGCATTCCCCTCTTAAAAAAAAAAAAAAAGGACAAACACAATGTAGGTACCTACATCATGTTGGCCTCTGGTTGGCCATTGGAAGCCGCAGCCCATTGTTCAGGAATCACTTGGTCTTAAGCTATGGTTCTATTAACTGTAAGTTCCGGTGATGACTTATCCAGAGCGACGTCTTTCTGAGTTATTCGAGTTATTTAAAAAAGTTCGTTTTCTACATTGAATCCTACCGGGAACCGATATAATGCGCTACTGGGGTCAGCAGTCATCAGATTGTTATGTCGCGTCCGCACTTTTTTTGAGTCAATTAGTCTTTTTACGGTATCAAAAATGGTGCTTACCTACGTACCTAGTTACTACTATGAATTCTCATTATTTCAAACAGAGCAACCGCACGTAATGCACTTGCGTATGGGCATAAACATGTACACTTCAATATCTCGTGCATACTTGCCCGGTCTGCTTGGAGAATGGTCATTGTGGCCGATTTTCGGCCAGGAGAGGGCTGGCGTCGGCGCGATACGTTTAAAATTGATTAATATAGAAATCATCATCATCATCAGCCTATTACAGTCCACTGCTGGACACAGGCCTCTTCAGTTGCTCGCCACCTAGGGCAAACATCTGGAGGATATTATGGGTATAAGCGCCACCTGGGCAGGCGGGTTGGCGATCGCAGGGCGTAGCTTCTCGCTCCGGTCACGCTGCTGCCCGTCATAGGCCTGTGATATCTAGCTACGCCATCCATCGTTATGGTTTTACCACCACCAGTCGGTTTGCCAGAGCCTCGTTTGTTGGTCGGCAGGATGCACCACGGGCAGGTGAGGAAGGTTTGGAGTGAAAAGGTGATAGGTCACTCCCATACAATATAGAAATACGGATACTTATTTTGTACTTTTTGGAAAATAAGTGCGTTTAATAATCTTATATCTATACAACTAAAACAGAATCTGGATATCCTGTGTATGAACATATTTTGAGAAGCCACGCTAAAAATACTAAGTATCTTTTATTTCGATTTTTCTTTATGTCATACTGAGCATCCCTAAGAATATAATGTGAAAATTATTTACCGATAAAATTAAGATTTTTTAATTATAGGTGGTACCTAACAATGTACAATAATTGTACATGTTAGTACACAGGTTTTAAGTATCACGCCGACCAAAAAGCGACCACTTGGCCGGTGTATGAATCTTAACTTACATCAAAGCGTTATTTTCTTCCGACATGCGTAATTAAAACGATTTTATTGGCTGAAATGTTATAATATTAGTAGGTATATTGAGGACAGAAATTACAATTTGGATTAGAAAAATATTTATTAAGCATACACTGATCGCAGTTTCGTCGCATCCGAGCTAGACATGTGGCCCGTTGTGAGCCTTCTGAGATTGCAGTAAGGTTTTTGATTCTTGGTCACTGTGACTCATTATCAGATGCAGGCCGCCTTGTTTACGGGTTATGCTAGATCTGTTTTGACTGTACACAATTTTATTCCTAAAGATTGTTCCAATTTGTTGCTGAATGAGGTGCCTCTGAAACTGAGCAATATTCTAGTAGACAACGCCGGTGGTTATCCCTTTACGTTGGTCGTCTTTTCAGTTGTAGCAGTTTGCATATAGTATTTTCCGAAGAATTTCATTCCGAAAATAAGCCGCACAATTTTAATTCACAATTATTTGTACCTACTTATTGGTGGCGAAATTCCGTATTTGCCTACCTCGATATCAGTACCTGTCATGTCCAATTGATAATTTCGCTGACAAAGTCAAGAAATGACAGTATCTATGGTGTATTCAAAAAGTTTTTAATCATTCCGTAACATATTTTCCCGAAATTCTAAATGAAAAAATTGATGAATCGTTGTAATTTATAGCCTATATGTTAATCTGATGCATAAACAATATTCGTGTAAAGTTTCACTAAAATCTGTTCAGTAGTTTTTGCGTGAAAAGGGAACAAACATCCATCTATCCATCCAAACAAACTTTCGCGTTTATAATATTAGTGGGATTAGTGGGATTTATATATATAAAGAAAAATATCTAAGTAAGTTTATCAATTGTCTAGTACGGCGGATGTGTTGCCCAGCGTGGTATGTCTTGGGTTATTTATACATAATCTTTGATCCGTCTATCAAGAGTACCAAGGCTAGACGTTGTAGAAATCGCCGTGGGCTAAATTATTGTACAAAATTAGTTATACAAATGAGGATACACGTTGATTTTGGACCTAAGAGTGCAAGGAGGCATCGAGGAAGCTGCCGTGGAAGATACCTTTCAACAAAGTCCGTTGTACAATGAGAATAATACATATTTATGTTACAAATACATATACCTCCTTACACGAAGATTAAGTAAAAAAAAAGAAAAGATTTTCAATGCGAAATCCCGTCGAGCATGCCTCTAACAAACAATACATACATGTAAAAAGGTGTTTTAAAATGTATTTCTTCCATTGTACGTACAACCGTCTATATTTTCTTTGCCGCGACGCGGGCGTTCACAAAGCTTTTCACGGCGGATTAATCCCGACGCGAAAACATTCGCAATTACCTCCTTTACATGTTTAATCGAGCGCAAAGCCAATAAACGAGTAATTAGTGCCATGCGCCCTGAGTGCTGGTTAAGAGAAAAATGCCGAATTTGGTATGCGGAAACCGCTGAACCCCGTTTGATCTTGGCTGCGCGTTACTCAATTCCGCTTCTTTAGAGGTATTGTAGACACCTCATGTATTGATTCGATATCAAAGTAAGTAGCTTACGCACTTGTGTTACGAAAATCTGAATCAATAAAGGTACCAATATTTCTACTACAAAGTGGAGGACTCCCTGAAGGATGACGTGCCTTTAAGTCGTGGAATGCCCTTCCAGCTCATGTGTTTCCTTCGTCTTACAAACCTGGCTTCTTTAGGCGGGGCGTGAAACGGCATCTCAGTGGGCCTTCAGGGTGAGGGCGACAGGCACAACTTGTTTGTTCTATTATGCCTGTCGACCTAACTTTTGGACCTCACTACCGCTTACCATCAGGTGGAGTGAGGTCATCCTGAAAGCTCTTCTTATAAAAAAAATATCTCCTGGACTGCTGCTTTCAATTAAACACTTTTTGCATTGTATAGTAATTTCTCTAAACTTAATTTGATAATTTTAGAATGTAAATATGACAAACATAGTGAGAAAAATTGCCATTGAAAAGACGAACTATTGAGTTTTTTCTTCTCGATAGAAGTTATAATAAGAATCAGGTGGCAAAGTCATTTTTTTACAACTTTTGTTTTTGTTTGAATCAGTTCTTAGTCATTACTTGCACCATTTTGTAAGTCACGCATCTCACGCATAACTCATAATCTGACAGATATTTTATCAGCGACGCGCTAACCGGTGAGAGCAGAGGCGCTCTCCCGCTAATTAACGCTAACGAACTCTGTATGCAAAGGAGGCCTCTCTTTATCGTTTTTGGGTAAAGGCATCTATTATACGACTTTATAAGGAGTCCCCGGTGTCGAGTGTTGAGTTAGGGGTGGCTCTTGGAGTGAAACTTTTGAAACAAGAGATTCCGTGTCAGGGTGTTTATATTATTGTATTAAAGCCATCAAACGGCTTTAATACAATAGTTAGACAGTGAATTCTCCTTGCACAAAGTTCTATATATTTAAATGGTTTATTTTTAATGGCTTATTAATATAATATTTAAAAGGACACAGTTCCAAAAGCCAAACTCTATGTAAATAAAAATTACAGTTTTCCGTGGAAAAACGAACCGTTTTCAGTAACACTATTCGTGTATAATATTAAAATTATTAAATAAGTTTCCCTTCCAAAATTAAAAAAGAACTCCAAAAGTGATTCAAACAATCGTACAGAAATAGTAAGAAAGCATTGCGAAGTGATTTCTCTATTTCTAAAAATAAGTACAAGATATCAGCTGGTTCCTTAGTTCGCCAGAATCCACGGCTTGGGGGAAGATAATTGGTAGACCCTATAATCGGATGACATAGCGATGGTGGCCGAAAAAAACTAAACGAGGTTGGCGAGAGATCCTTTACAATGGCGAATGAAAGAAGAGGCCTATACTCAGCAGTAGATTAATGTTGGCTGAAATAATAATGCTGATATCTATTTTTAATTAGCATGGGCGACACCCCTACGTTAATACAGGATGGCTTCAATTTACAACGAAAGTTAATTTCAAGGGAAACCATAAGAGCTATAATGGCTAAGCCCCTCCAATAACAATTGGCTGGGAAGGTATATTTAAATTTAATTAATAAGCCGGTTCAAAGAGTGGCGGCAACTCGATGGCTTCGCCCGCGGCCTTTTTGGATATCCGCTAGAATGTTCAGTAATTAAGAAAGTGCGATGTAAGGGAGCGGCCTATCATCTTTTCGCTCCGAGCCAACCTCACCTGCCCGTGGTGCATCCTGCCGAATAACAAACGAGGCGCTGGCAACCGATCGGAAACGGTATAACCATCACAATTGAAGGCGTAGCTAAATACCACAGACCGATGACGAGCAGCAGCGTCACCGGAGCGAGAAGCTACGCCCTGCGATCGCCAACCCGCCTGCCCAGCGCGGCGATTATGGGTATATCCTTCAGATGTTTTCCCTAAGTAGTAAACAGCTAGAGAAGCATAATATGTTCAGTAGTGGACTGCAATAGGCTGATGATGATAATATTACATAGGTACAACAACATGTGATAAAATCGAAATAACATCAAACAGTTTTATGAACCTGTACCACATTTATCATTTAGTTAATTATAGTAGAAAAAAATGCAACTTAAATCGTATTAGTGCGTTATTTATAAATCGCCCGCCATTTGTTTTTGTTTCGGCTTCAGGCTTTGTAAATGTGCGCAGTCCCCGGGGCAGCGGGTAAAGGCATTTTTCTCCTCCCGAGAGGAATCGCCAGTGAGGAAATGAAAAAAATCTGTCTAGAGACCGTTGAGCTGGATAGACAGGGTTCTTTATAAATGAATAAATAATAATGGCGGTACTCTATTTACTTAAAAAATCCTTCAAATGAATGGGGAAAACTCAAATCGATTGTTTTTTCAAGTCATACCTAATCCATTAGCTTTTTATCGGTACACAGTAAGTTTAGTTCATTATATTTTAAGGTCGTTAACATCTTTTTGATCAAATAAACTTCCTTGCATCATACCTATATTATCATCATCATTTCGGATCCGATCCCACAGAGAAACGCCAAGCTCTTTGAGCATAGCATAGCTCGCTGAGCACCTTTTAGTTTGTGGACCAGGCGTACCGTAAGTGCCCACGTTTCGGCTCCGTATGTCATCACATCATCATCAGCCTATTGCTGTCCACTGCTGAACATAGGCCTCTCCAGTTATTCACCACTTTAGGAAAACACCTGGAGGCCTTGCCCTTAATCGCTGTGCAGGCGGGTTGGCGATCTCAGGGCGTAGCTTCTTGGTCCGGTGACGCTGCTGCCCGTCATCGGCCTGTGGTATTTAGCTACGCCTTCTATCGTGATGGTCTTAACGCCACCAGTCGGTTTGCCAGAGCCTTGTTTGTTGTTGGCAGGATGCACCACGGGCAGGTGAGGAGGGCTTGGAGCGAAAAGGTGATAGGTCGCTCCCTTACATCCCTTTAATAACCAGATAAATCGTGTCATACTATTTGATGGCCACGCCCGTCCCCAATCACTCTCGAAGTGGAACCCCAAAAATGAAAAGTAACCCCCGAGAGGGAAGAACGAGCAAAAACAAATAACATTATGGGGGTGAGTCGCAGAAACGTCTTCGGGGCGGCACTATAACTTGTAATGATGTAAGTCACTCATCTGTTAGCCGAGGTATTTTTGGGGCAATCCGTTTTGTTACGGGATTTTCTTGCGGTGCGACGGGAAGACTCGATTTGGGAGTTGAGTTTGTTTTTTATACTAGTATATTAAGGATGGGTAAGCTGGTTGTAAGTGTTCTCATAAAAGAATCGTTGATGAATTGAATTGATCTATACTATGTTTTTTTAATTTAATATTCTAGTTAGGGGCAGCGCAGACGACAGATTATCCGTGACGCACTTTTTTGCAATTATATGTAGTAACGCACACGACGCGCAAAAATCTGTCGCGGATATTTCACAGACTCAACATGACGCAAATCTTCGAATACTCTATCGGCAGACCTAGACGCCCTTTTTAAATGTCTCAGACGCAGTCTCTGTCGCCCAAAAAGTGTGCCGTCTGCGCTGCACCTTAAAGTTACGTGCAATCCTGTGAATAGCAAAATGTCTCATACGTTTTTATTGTTATAAGGTATTTAAGATTCCCAGCCACATTACATTACCTCAGAGGGCAGGGGAGAAGCTGGAAACCAGCGCTGCCCAGGTCTTTCCCTGTGGCAGCACCAGCTGGAGCGATTCCTTTTGTCTTATTTATAATATATAAATAATAATAAATAATATTTAAGAGAGGTACGGCATAGCGACTCTTCGCTCGAATTGAGCCGCCCGTCCGCGACTTGGGCTTCCCTCTCGCTCTCCATCAGACGTAGGGAAGCCATTATGTCGAGCCACTATAAAAAAAATCCGTTATGTTGATGTTGTATGAAGACAATAATCTTTTTTATTATCAGCATTAAAATATGAATATTTGGGTCATTTTTTATTTTGAATACATAGAAAACACCCAACAAAAAGAGACATCAGTTCATGCACACAAATGTTTGTACTGTGCGTGGACCGAACCCACGACCCTTGGTTCAGAAGGCAGAGGTCACTAGCCATCGAGCCAGACAAAAGTTTCAAACGGTCCTTCCTTAACTCCATTTCCGCTACAAAAGATTTTAAAACTGAATCAGCGGAGGCGCGCCACAATTTCGTTATAAAATTGGCTGCATTCCTGAAGCGCGATAATTCACCGGCCGATAGTGGCCGCGCCCGGTACACTCGGATCCAACGCCTACTATCTACATTAGATTTACACGACCAAGTATTAAAATGAATTACTGTTAGTTAGTTTTGCTAAAACTCGTGAACCGCTGGACCACTTCGAACAATTTTGGTCTTGAATTATTTGTGGAAGTCCAGTGAAGGTTTAAATGTAAAATATGAAAGTACGCCGGGTTATTTACTTATTTATATATTTATTAAGAAAACCAACAGCTTTACGTGAATAGTACATGGTAAAAGGAATTACAGGTTTCACGTAATTAACAATGTACAATGTTAATGTCGGTAGGTCTATACAATATGTATAACACTATAATTTATTGTGATTTAGAAATTGCGATAATTCGAAGACAATTAATGCTAACAAACTAGTTTTACGCCAATAGGTTAGGTAGTAATAAGATATTTTTTTTACTCTTGATTGCACACCAAAAAATTACTTAGAACAAAGTAGAAAAATTAACATATGTACCTGACAAATTATAAATTAAGCGTAAACTGTATACTCATAGGTACTTTGTAGTTCTAAGAAAATTTTCGTCGCTATAATTTTACAACAATAATTACAAAAATTGTCTTATGGCTATAAGCGATCTCTTCCAGACTTTATTATTTATTATTATTTCTCCCCATGATTATTGTATCGTGAGAGAGTTTACACAGCGATTCTACTCTGCCAGTTTCATCAAGGAATTACACTCGCCCAAGAAGAATGTTGAATTACCCTTTCTCCTCAATCGTCTAAAACTTCTACAGCAAACTGTACCCAGTAAATATCGGCTAACATTTTTCATAGGAACACTCAAAAGCGAGCGTCCGGAAGCCTGAAAGGGAAAAAAAATGATAATGGACATATCTTGATGGCGACGAAAATTTTCTTAGAACTACAAAGTACCTACTTTGTAGTTCTAAGAAAATTTTCGTCGCTATAATTTTACAACAATAATTACAAAAATTGTCTTATGGCTATAAGCGATCTCTTCCAGACTTTATTATTTATTATTATTTCTCCCCATGATTATTGTATCGTGAGAGAGTTTACACAGCGATTCTACTCTGCCAGTTTCATCAAGGAATTACACTCGCCCAAGAAGAATGTTGAATTACCCTTTCTCCTCAATCGTCTAAAACTTCTACAGCAAACTGTACCCAGTAAATATCGGCTAACATTTTTCATAGGAACACTCAAAAGCGAGCGTCCGGAAGCCTGAAAGGGAAAAAAAATGATAATGGACATATCTTGATGGCGCATTAATATCCGGCGCCTTTGTACCGATGTCGAAGCGCGCCTTGATGACGGTGCCAATTGACTCCTGGGGTGGACCCGACTGACGAATGGCTAGAGATTTGTCTTACTTAAATGAATGGTGTAGAAGTTATCTTTATTCTTTAGGACTTGGGACGAGCACTCGTAAATGTACATGAAATAAATGTGACACAATACGAAACATAGAATACAATGAAATGCATTTCGAAATCACTCCGCGAAAATGATTTACACGAATTTATCTACTTGCCCGAATCCAGCACTTATGAATAACTGAATCACAAATACTCTTTGGTGCTTTTACTTTTGCTTGCCACACCGCACACCCTAGTTGTGAACGAATGTAATAATGTTCAGAGTAGGTATATTATTATTTCGGAAAGTTCGCTTCACCAGTCCTCCCAATGATCACGACGATGGTGCGAGTGATTTTTTGTAATTTTTTAAATCCCGGACATTTCCTACGAACGAAGTAACGTAAGTTGTATGATGCAACGCGAAAGAAGTTATAATTAAAGTTATTGGTGTTCAAAGTTCACAGATCTAAATATGAATGAATGTAATGAAACGAAATGGACTGAAATGAAATGTTTTCAACTACGGCCATATGGGTTAGTATGTGTATGTATGTGTAGCTTACTTAAGGGATGTAAGGGAGCGACCTATCACCTTTTCGGTCCAAGCCATCCTCAACTGCCCGTGGTTCATCCTGCCGAACAACAAACGAGGCTCTGGCAAACCGACTGGTGGCGGTATAACCATCACGATAGAAGGCGTAGCTTATAATATTTATCTGTAGATATCATAGACTGATGACGGGCAGCAGCGTCACCGGAGCGAGAAGCTGCGCCCTGTGATCGCCAACCCGCCTGCCCAGCGTGGCGGTATATCCTCCAGATGTTTGCCCTAAGTGGCGAAGAACTGGAGAGGCCTATGTCCAGCAGTGGACTGCAATAGGCTGATGATGATGATGGGTTAGTATACAGCCTAAAAAGTGTATCCTGTATAGCACGTCGTGAACAGCAGCCAATCGCTTATAGGATAGAATAAAAAAGCAATATGAAAATAAAAGTACCTCAATATCTAACAATTGAATGCGAGTTTATGATTTGAACCGTTCATTTTCGTTCAAAAGCGCAAGGAATAGTCGTATATGCTCAGTGCTCGCGGCTGCTGTTTCTGCGTCTGCAGTGAGCGGATATTACACGTTGGCAAAATGCCTCCGACAATGTTCTGTGCGTCCACATTAGTTTACAGTACTTGAACCACTTTGATGGAAAGAGCGGGTCGCTTTGCATTCTCGTAAGAATTTATATTAGGTGATACAAGACCTGGACAAAAAACTTGATGTCCAGGTAAGAAAGGCCAAATTCTGTGTACAAGGACTCGTATTTGGAAGCTTTCTCGATGTTCATTCCAAAAAATCTATGAAAAAAAAAGTCACTGTGACATGGTCAATGGTCAACACCTACCAAACTCAAGAGAGGGCATAGCGAATCTTCGCTCGAATTGAGCCGCCCGTCCGGAGAAGGACCTCCACCCTATAGAATACCGCAGTCAAATGACCTCTGGGTCGTGTTCCTGCCGGTGAGTAGGGTTTCCGGAGCTCGTGGGTTTAGGCCGGCATGGCGGTGGCAACTGACAGGTAACTGACCAGTTACTTGCCCGTTGTCACAGTGACTTGGGCTTCTCTTTCGCTTTCCATCAGGCGTAGGGAAGCCATTATGTCGAGCTAAAATAAAAAAAAAACACTTGCAGATCGTCAAATAGGTATAGCAGTAGCCGTCTGCAGGCTCTTGACCACAACGAGACATACACGTGGTAACCTTCTATAGTTCATTAGCGTTAAGAAAATAGTGACTGACAGGTCACTGACAGGCCACTAGCCAATTAAAAAGCTAGAAATTATAATTTCTAGCGTTTTAACACGTTGACCGCCATGCCGGTCACCGGTGACCGGCAAACAATAGTTTTTCTATTGTGTCTAGTTTCTCGGCAGTCAAAGACTTAATTGGCTAGTGGCCTGTCAGTGACCTGTCAGTCACTATTTTCTTAACGCTAATGAACTATAGTAACAAAACGGCTTAATATTTATACGGTACGAAATGCTAAAGAACACATAAGTACGAGTATGTCACTTGTCTACAACATCTGCAGCGTTCGGCCTCAAAACCGAACGGATATTACAAGTGAGCCTTAGCCACTGATATTGCCAGCTTCTAGACCCCATTTGGGTTTACAACACTTGGAAGTTTTACTGCAGTATTAGACCTTGCGATTACAAATTTTATGGGAGCCTTCATTGACACGCGTTTATTAACTAGACCTTATGGGCGATCGGTATGAACAACGATTAATGGCAGTTTGGTAATTGATGGAGCTACTTTAATGGTATAATAGGGCTGGTGTGGTCTTTTAAGTATTATTGAGTGAAGGAATAGGAAATGTACTTCTATCTTTGACAGGCTCGGGGGCTCATTTGGTAGTGACCTCTGCCCTCTGAGCCAAGGGTCGTGGGTTCGATTCCCGCACAGTACAAACATTTCTGTTCATGAACATGTCTGTTTGTATTGGGGTGTTTTCTATGTATAATATGTATTTATTTACAAAAAAAAATGTATCTAAGTAAGTTTATCAGTTGTCTAGTAGGTATCCATAGTACAAGCTTCGGCTTAGTTTAGGGCTAGGTGGCGCTGTGTGGCCCAGCGTGGCATGTCTTGGTTTTTATTATCATGTCTTGGTTATTATCTACTTTTAAGTAATGAAAGCTCATGCTTGTTATAAACAATCTAATTATATTACCAGCTGTGACAAAAGGTTTATTCTTAAGTAAATGTCCCTTTACATATTTTCAAAAGTTTCCGTTGCAGAATAACAACTAGCTATGAAACTTTCGGAGATATTGTTGGTATTTCTGATGCAGACTGTACTCTATACAATTACATATACCTACTTATGAATACCTAGTTACTTTATCTATGAAGAATAGAATACGATTATATTTATTGCATTAAACTTGTGAGGATTTGAGCAGAAATAGTTATTGCACCACGGTCATACACAGGTGTAATAGGTTATCATGAGCCCTGTTACGGTACAGCAATGAATTTTTACAATAGAATCAGATAAATGTGGTTTTTCTTTACCAACAGACGGAGTGAAGTTAATATTAAACTTCGTTTATCTTGTATTAACCTCTATCACTTAATCCCGACTCATATGCATTTCTTTCCACACGCAACCATCATACCTATCTAAATACCTGCTATTTATTTATCACATTCATTTAAATATTCAGATAACAAATTGTTTATTTTATTCCTGAACACTTTTTCTGCTTAATTTGTAATTCAATTTGTAAAGTTTTTGATACGCTGTGTGTTCTGAGGTTAACACCATGTAGAACTTAGACATTTTGACTTTTATCTTTTAATAAAAAGTTTAACATTCCAAAAATATGGATACCTACAATGTTGCGTGGAATAGAATTGTAACTGTAATTTCATAAAATACGAGTACCTATCTTACAGCGAAATTCGGACTGGTAAAAACTTTTGTACAGAGATAAATGACAACTTTCAAAGTCTTATACTCGAAAGTTCAGATAACAATATAAATTATTAAAAGCAAAAAGTATGTAACTACTTTTCCCGTCGTCGGCAGTACCAGCTACATATTAAGTTCGCCCCGGTGTTTACGCTAGATGCATTTCCAGGACTTTAAAAATACTGATACAATTGCAGCTAAGTTGGGATGCTAATGCACATAGCGAATTTATGGCGTCTATTAGAGATATTGCGTCGTTCACAGGCGAAGCACGTCTGGTTTGTGCGGTGGTTCGAGGTGCTTGTTTATTTCTAGAGATCCTGAAAGAGTTGGTTTGCACCCAGTTCAAAAGTCAAGTAACTATTTCTGCGACATCGCTCTAGCAAGCTTAAGTGACAATGATCATATCAGCGGAAGAACCTTTAGGGTAAACGAGTTTTGGAGCACCTTTACAAGTTGTCAAACCTATCTCCGGTTCAGAATGCAGTATTCTACCGAAAGAAATCGGCACAAAACTCGTGCAGTCTTTGTCGTTTAACAATTACCTATTCTGTGACTTTAAACAAATAATTTAGCAAAACCTCATTTGAAAATAGCTTTATTCATATAGACTTAAAACAAGCACTTATGAATCTTCAAGTACAAATTATGTAAAAAAGTCTACTGCCGTGATCTAATAATGGATTCAACCGAGAAGAACCTGCAAGAAACTTGACAGTTAGGCTAGGCGCGCACTGGTGACTTTTTGTCACCGTGACAGATACCTCTCTTCTTCTCATTTTAAAAGTGCAAAAGAGATGAAATTACTACCAGTGCGCGCCTAGCATTTCTCTTTTTAAATCGCCAATTTTCTTCTAAATGTTTTACTGTCAACATAAATCATTATGTTGACAGTAACTAAATAAAGAACTAAATAAACATAACTAAGTAACGAAATAAAAATTTAGTTGATGTAATAATAACCAAGAACTTACCTACCAAAATCAGATTTGCAATGCACAATTACTTAAAGTCCTAGACAGTTAGCTACTCGCATGCTAATGCACATATTCAATTTATGTGCACTATTAAATCGGCTTTTATCGTTCGTAGGCGGACCACGTCCCGGCTAGTTCGCGGAATACTAACCTCCGAATGGTTCTACTGCTTTGAGAGAACTGACTGTTGGCGGGGGCGAAATAAAATCTTGCACCGTGACGCCGGAGTGCGGTTGGCATAGGTAATGAAGAGCGTCTTATTATTAAGAGAGGTAGGGCATAGCGAATCTACTCGCGAATTGAGCTGCCCGTCCGGGGAGGGACCTCCACCCTATAGAATACCGCAGCCAAATGACCTCCGGGTCGGGTTTCTGCTGGTGAGTAGGGTTTCCGGAGCTCGTGGGGGGTAAGGGTTGGGCCGGCATGGCAGTGGCAACTGACAGGTAACCAACCAGTTACTTGCCAGTTGTCACAGCGACTAGGGCTTCTCTTTCGCTTTATACTAGCTACTATTAAAAAAAAAAGAAATTATACTCGACAGCATACAGTCATAGGGACAGACAGAAAAAAGCGACTTTGTTTTATTGTCTCAATAAGTGAATTGGCTAATTAGGAATACTTCAACTACAAATACTAAACATCCACATACAAACCCAGGTAGGAATCCGATCACAATTAATAATTCAATTGAAATACCGAAACACCTAATCGAGAATCGCGAACTGGGAAATAAAACGATTTCAGCAACCAACATCGATATAATGATACCGAGATTAGATTAGCCTCGCCATCTCGGATCAATTGAATAAATAAATAAATAAAATAAAAATGTTTTTATTGGAACAATAAAAAGATTACAGCAGATATAGTATGCACGATAATAGCAGCAGTAGTTATACAACTGTGGCGCAGCTACTAACGCCCACCTCTGAGAGGCTAGACAGAGTTCCAAAACAATTCAATACAAAACAAGTAAAATTAGAGAAAAGGTTAGAGATAATTAAGAAAGTGTGCTTAATGAGCACGTGCAGTGTGGGAGTATATATTGTGTGTGTGTGCGTGTGTAAGTGTGTGTGCATGTGTAAGTGTTAGTGTGTGTGTGAGTGCGTGTGTGTGTACCTGAGGGTGAGAGAGGTTGGTGTGTTCGGCTCCAGTATGACAGGAAGGAAAAGTGAAAGAAACCAATTTCTTGATGATAATATTATTATGTTGCTACCTATCTAAAATCTGTTCAATCTCCTCATAAGTAAGGCCGTGAAGCCAATCATCGACGATGGATTTACACTCTCTCAATAGGAGTTTATAAATGTTGAGTATCTTATTTATTTTATTATATAGTTTAGGACCTAGAAATTTATATTGCCGCATAGCTACAACCAGGCTGCAAGCTTCAGTCCTGCACACTCTATCTGACCTCCGCACTAGGTTTTCAAAATTAGGGTCATATATTAAGTTGGAATGTGTTCGGAGTACCGTATGTAAAATAAACGAATGTCTGACCCTTGGTAATTTACATAGAGTGTACAATTCGTTAGTAGGAAAGCAAATGGGCTTATGAGTCATCACTTTTAGTACAGCTCTTTGTGCTCTCTCTAAGCGAAGAAATGCACCTTTGCCAGCATTACCCCAAGCAACAATACAGTAAGTCAAGATAGAATGAGCAAGCGCATAGTATACCATTTTAAGCGTACTGAAGTTGGCTGAGCTACGTAGATTTCTGAAGATAAAAATCAGTTTTCTTACCCTCGGGACCAGAGAATCGACCTGACAGTTCCAGGACAAAGTACTGTCTATCATGACTCCCAAGTACTTGAAGCTGGGTGTTCTGGATATAGTAGGACAAGCGCAGTCATCATTGTCTGGATACTCACATTGGTGAACTTTTAGCTCAAACAGATTGTTCGGTTGGGACGAAAGGCGAGGCGCAAAAGCTATGTATTTTGTTTTTTCAGTGTTGAGAGTAAGTAAGTTTGTAGATAACCACATGGTGACTGCTTTTAGTGCAAATTCTGCGCGTGTGCGCACTTCGGGCCAGGTAGTTCCATGAACAATGATTGCAGTATCGTCTGCATAAGTAATGATTTTTGAGCTATGTAGGGACATCGAACAAAGGTCGTTTATATATATTAAGAACAGGGTAGGCCCAAGGACACTACCCTGTGGTACACCGTAAGTGATCAGTTCCTCTCTACTTATATAATTATTAATTTTTACAACCTGGGAACGTTCACTCAGGTAACTAACGAAAATGTCCAGAGCCAAGCCCCTGATGCCCACTTTTTCCAATTTTTTTATCAACATAGGTATAGATACGGTGTCGAAAGCTTTTGACAAATCGAGAAAGATTGCAACAGTTTTTAGTTTATTATTAATATTAGCCGCTACCCCATTTGCCAGTTCCAACACCGCATCTTCGGTGCTCCTACCAGATCGAAAGCCATATTGATTGTTAGCCAAAATATTTTGCGAATTTAGAAATGAGACTAGCCTTTTATTTATGATTTTCTCTAATAATTTAGATAAAATTGTTAGTACAGAGATTGGCCGAAAATTGTTTAGGATAGCATCTCCACCTTTATGTATTGGATGGACTAGTGCTTTTTTGAAAACTGGAGGAAACTTGCCCGTTGATAAACATAGATTAAACACATAACATATAATTGGAATCAAAACGTGCTTAGCAGCCCTGATTAAGCTAGCGGAGATACCGTCCCACCCCGAAGCGCAATCCAGCTTGAGTCCAAGTATTTGATGTTCAAGCTCCTCTGGATCCGTTACGAGTACAGCCATTGAGTTAGATGTTGAGTTTAATCGGGTGGACTCAGTTATCGCTTTAGCACAGTCATGATTCATGTCAATTTTAGAGGCCAGGTTTTTCCCTACGCTGGCAAAATATGAATTTACAGCATCTACTGAGAGTGACGGATTAACGTTAATAGCTAGTAGATTAGAGGATGTTACTGAGGCTTTATTTTTAAAATTTGAAATTGTCTTTATGTTATTCCACGTGGCTTTCGGATTTTTACGATACTTTTTGAATTCGGCACTTTCATATTCACTTTTAATTTTTTTGAGTAAGTTGTTGCAGAAATTTCTGTAGCGCTTATATATAATTACTAAGGTGTCATTACTAGGATCTTTTTTTGTTTTATTATGCAATCTATCCCGATTTCTTATACATCTCAATAATCCTTGGGCAATCCAAGGTTTCAGAATTCTATTTCTACTCGTGGACTTGGATGTACGGGTATTATCTAACACTATCTTGGACAGTATGGCGACGAGGTTTGCAGCTGATTCGTTTGCATTACTAGATTCGAGAACTATTGAGAAATCTGTTTTCTCAATATCTGACACGCAAGCAGGGATGTCAATGCGGGTGGTAGTTATAGTTGGGTTTGTGGTCTCCACTTTAATATTACATACAATGAGCATTGGTGCGTGATCAGTGATAAACGAATCAAGTATGAACGTTATTGCAGGCTTATGTGATTTGATCATTGCATGATCTAAACAGCTGTTGCCACGCGTCGGTAGGGAATGTCCCGGCAGCATAGCATGGGTCGCCGCAACTGTGAGATATGTGTCAGAACTAAAATCAGTGTTATTACATGAGATGTCTATATTTATGTCACCGGTAACGATAATAGACCTAAATGTTTTAAGTGAGTCCAAGGTATGGTCTAAACTGCTGGCGAATCTATCTATATTACGATATGAAGGTGATCGGTATATTGCTAAAAGTGCGATCTCATTGTGGAATTTAAATAATAGACTATTAGCTTCAGCAATATTGGGGATCTCCATAGTAAATTTTAAATGATTTCGAACATACACTACTATACCTTCATTTTGGTTAGAGTAATCTGATTTAAAGTTATCAAAATCAGCTATGTTAGGAATAAATGGACATTTACTCAACCAGCATTCAGAGAGCACAATAACATCAATTTGTGTTTTGATTCTATCGAGCAAAATAAGCAAATTATTAAAGTTAGAAATACTGCCTATGCTTCTAATATTGACATGAAAAATTTTAAATGACTCAATTACGTTTTCTAAGTGTGTGGTGCATTCCTCAGGGGAACACGTGACAGATTTAAAGGTCAAATTTTGTTCTATATCATCAATTATACTCGAATTATTAGCCATATTATATAATATATAATTTATTAAAAAATATTATTTTTGTCTATGATCAAGAAAGTAACCTCTCACTAAGACACGAAGTCTGCAAAACATAATCAAATAGATAACACCATAACAGTGCTCCTTCCCCTCATATAAATTAGTGTGTTTGTAAGTGTACATAAGTGTGTTTGTGTAAATGTGAGCCTGAGAATGTATAGTATATATTAGATGTGTATTAATGTATATAGTGTGTGTATAATTTGATCTGTTTATACAATAGAACTTAGTCATCATATAATTTTCAATTGATAAGAGTTTATAACATGCAATAAAAAACAAAAGCAACAAGCAAAATTCACTTAAATTATATGCGAGAACTAGTCATTTGCCCTCTTTAACATTATCCAGGTCCAATTCCGAGTTTATACGTATATGTGGAGATCCCTCTCTTTTGCGAAGGTAGATGTTTCCATTTGTTGACCAGCAATAATTAAAGTCGTTGGCCTTGGCAAACTCACGAGCCACATAGAACAGCCGTTTTTGTTTCGGTGTCAGGGAGTCACTAACATATATCCGCTTAGGCGGTCCATGTAATTGTAGGTGCTGAGTGTTAAGATTCTCTGCTCCTCTCACCTTATTAAATTTTTTTGCAGAGGCTACTAGGTTATTCTTAATAGCAGTGGTAGTGAATTCCACCACAATAGGCTTACTATCTACCGATTTAGAGTTAACACGGTATATGTCTTTGATAGCGCTCGAGTTAAGCTCTAGACTCAGCACTTTCCCTAGCTTTACGATAGTTGACCCCAGGGACTCCTTTGTTTCAGTAGACGCTTTAGGTATATTTCTTATCTCGACCTGCGTCGAACGAGCCCTTCTCTCAAAAAATTCCAATCTCTCCTCCAAGGCGATTATATGCTGGTTGGTGTCCTTCTTCTCCTCTTCCATTTGGTAGAGCCTTTCTAGAAGATCCTCATATTTCTGCGATATAAAATCCATAGATTTAGATATTTCAGCATTTTGTGTCTTAATTTCAGATATTGATTCTTGTAAGGCTGAGAGCTTTTTTTCCTGATTAGACGTAAAGTTCGAAAAACGCATCCTTATTTCGGCCATAAATGAGCGCATCTCACTGTGGTCATCACCCTCAAACTTACGCTTGCTGCTCTGTGTGATCGAATCTTCAGAGTCGGATTCCCAGTGAGGTCGGGATATCGATTCGGATTCTCCTTTAGTATCAGATGACCCCTGCGCCTGCGGCAACTTTAAGGCAACAGTTTTGCCTGATGCGGCTGTAGCGGTAGTCTTACTTTGCTGCTTTTTTCCGGGTGACTTTGGGGGTGTGCGCTTCAGTGGCATTTTATATAACTATCAGCTCAGTATATAACAGAAGATCAAAGCGGCACCCTGCCAAGATCATATGAGACTGGTATAGCAGATTAAGTTGAAGGTGTAGTATTAGTAGACTTGATTTTTCAGTACAGGACGATCAAGTTACTGGGCATCAAAAAACTCGTATATCAAGTATACGAGTACAGAGCAGAAACTTATCAAATTATGCAAAATATTAATCCAATAAAAAGTACACTTTCGGCGTAGTATCATGTACCAGGACAGCATAAGGCCAGGAGAGGCAAAAATCAGAACCGCGAGTATTATTGTCCGCTTAGACAACAGGTCAGTAGAGGGGTCAATCACTTTGGACACCGATCGACGCTGCCATACAGATCCACTTTCCGTCCAGTCAATGAAGACCTCCAGACCGCGTTAAGCTATTTGTATTTGTCTCTTTTGTTTACAGTTGTTATTGTATTCTTTGTTTCTTTTCTATTATGCGTGAGTACAGCTACGCACACGCAGCAATGCAATGTCAATTTTATGTGTGACAACTGTAAGTCATGCACGACTCATGCGCCGATGCTATGTCTGTGTGCACCGTTTGTTTGTTTGCTTGCTTGTTGGTCTGGCGCGGCACGGCGCGACCTCTTCGCAGCTTTTGGGCTCCCGGTATAGACTATTTCTATTGACTCTCGTACAATTAATTTCAGCATATATGCATGTCAAGTATATACGACAGAGTAAAGCGGACTACTGCATTAATGAAAGAGTAAGTAAATTGTAACTTACGCGCAGTTGCTATGACCGGATGACCGTGTCACGTGCGGTGACTTCCCCTTTGCGATCGCTGAGCTCCTAGTGCACTGCCGTATTGAATATTTGTTTCTTTCTTGATGAGAGGTTCCTGTATCTATGCGTCTCCTTTGCACTTACAGCATGACTGCTGTAGTTGATGACGGTGAATGAATGGGCGTGTTTAGATGTGTGCTGGCCCTCCGGAGATTAGATACCTCCAGGCGTTCCTGTGGCTCTATTATTGCACGCGGATTTAATTTAGTTAAATTCGTATTTTTATTTAATTTTAATTTGACAAAGTGCAGCCTTTTGGGCGTCTGAACTCCTCAGAGGTCCGAGAGGGAGGGGGAAATTGATAAGACGTGAACGCAATCGAATTGGGGCGAGTATTTAATTGTTTCACTCGAGTGATCGTTCACTACAGCCTACATACGAGTACTAGTACTTACCTACTAACAAGCTAATGATTTTAAAAAGCGAATTTTTGGGTTCAATGTTTTTTTATTTATTTATGTGAACGTCGCCATCCAGAACAGTCTTAAGCTTCGCGCTTTGATTGGCTCAGGTCATTTCTCATGAAATTCCTTTTCATCTAAAAGAAAACGACAAAAGGAACGGGTTGTGTTTCTGCCCGTGACTAGGGTTTCCGGAGGGTTTAAGATAGGGCATGGGTAGGGCATAGCGAATCTTCGCTCGAATTGAGCCGCCCGTCCAGAGAAGGATCTCCACCCTATAAAATACCGCAGCCAAATTTGGGGTGGGTTTATCTTGGGGTGCAAGAAAGGAACCTCCCCGTGGTGCACTCTAGAAACAGCTAGACCCTGTAACGCAGGATCTAGGGTGGCCAATCCTATCAATACAATGGTAATCGATAAGTAGCTTTATCAAACACTTATTGCACAATTCAGGCGGCCTTACCGCTATAAGCGATCTCTTCTAGACAACCTTAGGAAGTTAAAGTATTATCATAAATGCTATAAATAACGGTTTAATAAACCAGACTCGCTAAATCTAGGATCATGGTCAAAGCGGACCCTGGGCCTAGAGGCACAAACCGGGACAACGCTTTGAGGATAATGATGCTATAAATAACGGTTTCTCTCTTTCTAATAAAATCAAGATTATCCTACAGATAATTGTGTGATCGCTTCACCCATTTGCTAAACGTGGACCCGTGCCAAGTCGGACAGTGTAAGCGAAATGTAATAAAAAGATAACCATCCAGTGTTGATATTTATTGCGGCCTTTCCTCCTTCCGTATCCGCATTTGTTTCACTTTGCTTACTTTCATGATTTATTTATTTATGTAATAGGTACTAGCTGCTGCTCGCGGCTCTGCCCGCGTGAACATTCGTATAAAACATAGCCTATGTGTTTAATCTGATGTACAATACAAACTATATTCCTGTAAAGTTTCATTAAAATCCGTTTAGTAGTTTTTGCGTGAAAGTGGAACAAACATCCATCCATCTATCCAAACAAACTTTCGCGTTTATAATATTTGTAGGATAACTGTTCGTTTCCAACGGCCGTTCTTTCCGTGTACGTGTAAGCTCTGGAATGAGCTCCCAGCCGTGGTGTTTCCAGATCGCTACGACTTGTCCTTCTTCAAACGTGGTCTAAAGAGAACTCTTTCCTCACGGTAGGCAGCGGCTCAGCTGTGCCCCTGGCATTGCAGAGTCTACGAACGGCGGTAACCGTTTAACATCAGATGGGCCGCTTGCTCGTCGAGTCTGCCACCGACAGTAATAAAAAAATAAAAAATCAATTATCTGCCTTTGGACTTCGTCGATCCAGCGGTGGAAAGCCCCGGCTGAGGACCAAGATTCATCCCAGGTTTGAATCACGAAAACTCTCTTACTCATCGAATCTTTGATCAGGCCAATAAGTGTTACCGAGTTCTTCTTACTCGTCAAAAATACTCGATTATTTCATTTCAGAGATATTTTGTTTGTTAAAATGCGACATAAACATTTTTTGTCTTTTTTGCAAAAATGTATCCGTATAATATGTATCTGTAACTATAGATCTTACGAAGATAATTCTTTTTGATTTGAATAGCCTATTGTTAGCAGATCACAAAGAGAGAATACCGACCGTAAGGCGTTTCAGGGGTAACTAAAGATAATTAGTTACCCCTGAAACGTCACATCCAAAGACAAGTATTCAACACAATAATCTTTATCTTGGCCGAAGTTAGCCCATGACTCTTAGGCCACCAACAAAATAAGCCAACTTTTGTTGGCCCCCTAAAACCACAATCCATACAGTATTGTTAGACAGTGAAAAAGGATGAAAAAACCAGACCGCCTCTGTCCGACGGACCGTAAAAAGAAAATAGCTTATTACACTCGCCTTCAATTTGTCTGCTCACCACAGCTGATGGATTATCGCGAAGGGTTCCCAGACGCTGCCCGTACAGCCATTACCGCGGCCCTCCATGCAAATATAATCGGGCCTCTTCAAACTGGACGTTTGATCGTTTGTAAGAAATATAGGTAGGACGTAAAAAATGCAGAAAACCCATGCTTACTATCAATTTGTGTCCGAGGCTCAGTTGTTCACCTTTGAATTCGGCCGGAAACTTTGTCGTGTCACATCATGAATAAAAGAGTGAAATGTGACATGTCTTGCCTTACAGATTTAATTAAGTAAAACCCATGGAAGTAATTACTTAAATTGTCTACAGACTCCAATCTGCCCTCGCTTGATCACAACTTATTTCTACGAATTATAGAAAACATACATTAAGGAGATAGTCATATTTCTCAAAAATCAAGAAATTCTACAGACCATAGACAGATTATTTATGTATATATTTATATGTATGTCTATGGAATATGTATTACTTGGTATATTTATGTAGGCTTATTTTTACGTGTTTAATATGAAATAGATAGTTTTATTAGTTTTGCACTAGGTTACCCATCTCTGTCGAATCTGGTTTCCTCTACCTGAAGGTTGTCTGGAAGAGATCGCTATCAGCGATAAGACCGCCTAAATTGTACCTACTTTGTTTTTGTTTGTAATGTGTTTTCCTATAATTTCTGTGTTTTTGTGCAATAAAGAGTTTCTATCTATCTAGAAGCATACATAGAGGCTAACCACAAGGCTAACAGACAATGCGACTTTGTTTTATAAGTGCTATTCAATGACTATTAGTGCACCCTAACTCCTCACGAACTAGAATTTTCTTTCTATAGGTAGTAAAAGGCCCGGGATCGAACGAAGTGGCGAGTATTGGGAGAGGCCTATGTCCAGCAGTGGACTGATGTGGGCTGATGATGATGATGATGATGATGAGGTAGTAAAAGAAAGAAACCATCTGTGTTACCTACGTTTGTGCGTTATATTACTGTTATCCCCCTGCACTGCCGTGCCGCTAAACAGCTATGATTGCGAAGCGCTCGCAAGCAATCGTTTAAATTCCACTTACCTGCTTATTCCTTTCAGTCGCAACTAACAATAAACGCAATTTAAAAACGCTTATTTCAGCCGACGCCAGGGTTGCCGGTAGTACCTTCAAAATAAAAATTGGTTTCATTTATTTCTTCGAGCAGATTCCATTGTACACTTGAATAGGGTCAGGTTTCGTCAAATCATTTATTTGTGGAACATTGCCGGTGCATAAGGTGGTAGATTTATTATTTTGTAGGGACACATACACTTTTGTTCGTTAGCGTCACTTGTGGTAAGTCCATTGAAAAATAGGAAAAAAAGTCACAGTTGCGTTGGTGGCCCTTGAGAAATTTGCAGGTTCGCTTTTGTCCTTAAGTCGTAATCCTTTCCAGACAACCTTTGAGTAGATGATAGCAAGATAAAAGGGTACTACAGATTTAGTAGTATTAAAATAACTTATCAGGTACAACCCTGAGAGATCCGCGTCCGGTTGTCGCGCGCCCTGTAATATCCGGCGTGACATCCGCGCCTCCGCTGAATATATTGGGCTGGCTCCTTAAGCGATATGCCTGGATCCAGCACCAGCACCCGCTTTATAACTAAATCCTACTTACAACATCTTGAATTGTTCCACAGCTTTGCAATACTGTGACCCACAGCATGTGATATTGGCATTGACTCTCACAGTACAGAATTTGTACACATTTTATTTGGGAAAAAAAGCAATGTTGAATACAATTTTGCTTAAATCTTAACTAGGTGATGTTATTAAATTCAACATCAGCATCATTTACCACAGCTTACATTAACAGAGTAAACAATGAGACTGAGAGTGATAATATTAATTTTTTTAACTGTAATCATGCTTTTGCTTTGTATAAAAGGCTTTTGTAAATTTATTGAATGTATAAGAAAGTACAAGCGGTTCTCTACTATAAATGAAAGTACCTATAAACTAAACATAAAGGATACTTAATTAGTTTGAGTTTACAAATTAAATAACGTACCTTAACGCACGGACAAAGCATACTAAACAATTCACTCCACCACAGACAATACCCTGCACTTACAAGTTGTAGGTAACTCTAGAGAGGCCAGTTCAAATTTCACCCTAGCGAAAAGCCAAGGTAACTTAGCCAAAAGATAAAAAATGAATGTACAAGGGTCTACAAACATTAGCATACGTCTGTCCCTATTACATTGTTGGCTTAGTATTTCATTTCAACGGAGCATTTTGCAAATGGTTTTCATAACACGTAATGGATTCAAATCGATCGCCTCCGGACGTAAGGACAAACAGACTTTAGGGATGACACAAAAGTTTATTTTACTTTTTTATGTGAATATGACCACCCCATCTCATCCCGTGAGTGTCGTAGAAGACATTTTTTATTTATTTATTTTATTTAATCATCTGTATGAATGAACATTTATAATAATGTATTCATTTACAAAAACAGTATCTAAGTGGATTCATCAGTTGTCCAGTCCAGTAGGTAAATACCAAAACATAGGTCCAAGCTTCGGCTAAGTTTTGGACTAGATGGCGCTGTGTGGCCCAGCGTGGCATGTTTTGGTTTATTTGTTTATTTTCAGAAAGAGGGGGATTTAAGGTCGTGACCTTCATCTTTTTGCTCCAAGCCAGCCTCACCTGCCCGTGGTGCATCCTGCTGATTAATAAATGGGGCTCTGGCAACCGACTGGCGGTGGCATAGCCATCACGATTGAAGGCGTAGCTAATCACCACAGACTGCTGACGGGTAACAACGTTACTGGAGAGAAAAGCTACGCCCTGCGATCGCCAGGCCGAACAACTAGAGAGGCCTATTGGACATTGGACATGGCCCAAGCATTGGACTGCGATAGGCTGATGATGATGATGATGATGAAAAGGAGGCCACTATGCTATCATCATCATCAATTATGATGGTTATATCGCCACAAGTCGGCTGCCAGCGTCTCGTTTGTTATTCGGCAGGATGCACCACGGGCAGGTGAGTTTGGCTGGCAGCGAAAGGATGATAGGCCGCTCCCTTACATCCCTATGCTATATTACTACAAAAATAGGAGACAACCCTGTGGAGACAGCTGTCTGAATACATAAATACGTCACCATAAACCGAGAAGGCGCGGGATCAGTGCGAAGTGGGCATTTGCATCGAGGGTCAGCCGGGATTAATGGACGCCGGAGACGCCATGAAAGTTGAACCCTCTCTCAATATTCGCATAGACACGTAGTAACAGAGACATAGGGACGGATAACACTTCTTGTGTACACTGGCTAGAGTAACACTTTATGGATACTCTAGTATCTATGACATGATATGAATTTCTGGCGCCTTCAATTTATGCGTTTCCATGCCGCGTTTACACGCTCGCGTTCAATACAACATTCAACGGGCACAAACACAAGCACAAGCATGTGAACGGGCTGTTCGTCTGTTTGAATGTGCACGTGCATGCGCAGTGTGTAGGGCAGGGCTGCTCGCCGAGCTGCTTGCCAGGCTGCTTGCCGGGCTGCGTGGCACGCGTGTAAACCTAGCGTGTAAAAAACGCACGTTCAACGTCATAACCGCGTAGGTAACACTGTCATGTTTCGGTACACAAATGTTCCCGATTCCTAGTTGAGCAAATTTAGTAAACTGATATTTATTTTCTCAAAGCTGAGTGTATTAAATAGCCCTAAATTATGATGATGCTCTTACTTACAAAGGAAAACCCTTAGATTGATGTAAATCATAAAATATTTAAATAATAAATATCAGACTACATCACACGCATTGGTATCAGAGCAACAAAAGTACCTACCACAAACAAATATACAGTTTATAGATACTAATAAGTAATAGTGTTTATTATTAGTTAGACAGGAAACAAACACAAAAGTTCATCACACGAATGTGTGGTCCCGGGTGGGGATCGAATCCATGACCCTTGATTCAGAAGGCAGGGGTGGTTACCCCTGCTGGTCAATTAACCTGCCGAGCCAGTATTTCTGTGGTGTAAATGTCTGATGCTTTTACGTATTTTATTTTTTCTCTGTATTCTGTACCTAATTATGCATTACGGTGCCGAAATTAAAAACCGGCCAAGTGCGAGTCGGACTCTCGCACGTAGGGTTCCGTACCACTATACAGCTAAATAAATGTTTTTCTTTACGTTTTATTATATTGGAGTTAATTAAATGAAAACATTAGGTAATTCGATTTATGACGTTTAAAAAAAAACTACTAGCTAGATTTCATTCAAACCAAATTTCGTTAGTAGTTTTCATAGTGATACACATGATATATTTTTTTCAGTTTTATCATGCCTATATTTTAGAAGTTACGGGGGGGGGGACACTCATTTTACCACTTTGGAAGAGTCTCTCGTGCAAACTATTCAGTTTAGAAAGAAATGATGTTAGTAACCTCAACATCATTTTCAAATACCTATCCATAGATACCTCACACGTATAGGTTCGATGAAAAAAAAATTTTTCAGTTTCAGTTCCATGTATGGGGAACCCCAAAAATTTTGAATTTTTTTCTGATTTTACTTTAAAATCTTAATGCGGTTCACAGAATACATCTACGTATCAAATTTCAATAATGTAGCTTTTATAGTTTCGGAATAAACTGGCTGTGACATACGGACGGACAGACAGACAGACAGACAGACAGACAGACAGACAGACAGACAGACATGACGAATCTATAAGGGTCCCGTTTTTGCCATTTTGGCTACGGAACCCTAAAAAACCGGCCAAGTGCGAGTCGGACTCTCGCACGTAGGGTTCCGTACCACTATACAGCTAAATAAATGTTTTTCTTTACGTTTTAATATATTGGAGTTAATTAAATGAAAAAATTAGGTAATTTGATTTATGACGTTTACAAAAAAACTACTGTCTAGATTTCATTCAAACTAAATTTCGTTAGTAGTTTTTATAGTAATACACATCATATATTTTTTTCAGTTTTATCATGGCCATATTTTAGAAGTTACGGGGGGGGGGGGACACTCATTTTACCACTTTGGAAGAGTCTCTCACGCAAACTATTCAGTTTAGAAAAAAATGATGTTAGTAACCTCAACATCATTTTCAAATACCTATCTATAGATACCCCACACGTATAGGTTTGATGAAAAAAATTTTTTTCAGTTTCAGTTCTATGTATGGGGAACCCCAAAAATTTTGGATTTTTTTCTGATTTTATTTTAAAATCTTAATGCGGTTCACAGAATACATCTACGTATCAAATTTCAATAATGTAGCTTTTATAGTTTCGGAATAAACTGGCTGTGACATACGGACGGACAGACAGACAGACAGACAGACAGACAGACAGACAGACAGACAGACAGACAGACAGACAGACATGACGAATCTATAAGGGTCCCGTTTTTGCCATTTTGGCTACGGAACCCTAATAAAAAAATCTGCTCGGTCCCTCCCAACTAACGCATACTTAATCTATAAACAGTCCAATTTTAATAAGAAGTTCGTAACCATAACATTAGAAGTTACCCGGGATTATGCGAAGTTCTACATTTTAGCTGTACCTACACTACGCTATTGCCCGGGGCGTCATTGCTGTCGGCATCGCGCTGTTCCGGCGGGGACTGCGACACTATTTGCCGACGGTCGAGGGGCCAGGGTACAACATGTTTTAAAATATAGCCCAGACATGTCTTGCTGTTATATGGTGAAAGTTCCAAAGACCCGCACTGCACGTTCCGCGTCTTTAAAACGGCATAAAAATACTTAATACCTATAAAATCATGTGCAGACCTACGACGTTGCATACCTATCTCGAGGCCATTTAATGTAAAAGACTTATATAATACTTATTATCTTTAAAGAGAGGAGATAGTAAATGAAAGGTTATATACTGATATGAAATTACAAATTTTAATAACAATATTAAATAAGTAAATAAATAAAATAAATAAATAAATAACCCCAGACATGCCACGGCTTTACCCATAATCGCAACTTTGGGCAGGCGGGTTAGCGATCGCAGGGCATAGCTTCTCGCTCCGGTGACGTTGCTCCCCGTCATCCGCCTGTGGTGCTTATCCATGCTGAAAGTTATACCGCCACCAGGTTGGTTACCAGAGCCTCGTTTATTATTCAGCAGGTGGCTTGGAGCGAAAAGATGATGAGCCGCTTTTTGATCCCAGTAAAAACATGTCGTTAAATTTAGCTTTGCATTTCTAGTCATTTAAAAAATATATGATCCTACAATCTATGGTCCCAGGTCTAAAAAGGTGGCGATGCTGGAGCGCGTGACAGCGGCGGATATTGAAACCGCACACGCTGCGTGCCGGAGCGCCGCGTCGCGCTTGACGCTCTTATCTGTGGCGCTGACGTGCTTTCGCGCCATTTACGATCTTAGGAACAAGACGACATTTTAATTTTATTTATTTATCTACCTACTGTTAAACCTACCTGATCCTGATTCTTTCGTCCTTTGTCCAAATTTTCCTATAGGTGTAATACGTTTCCTTACCTTTTGTCCAATTCTCGCAAACTCAGTCCGTCCACAACATTCATAACAACAATAGATTCAAAATACGACTATAATAGTATTAGTAGGTACTTACCTATACTCACTATTATGTGTGATTATTAAACATGCAATACCTGCTTATAAGTACTTAATACCCTTATAGAGCGAAATCAATAATACAAGTAAGCCCTTAAAACCAATAAAACGTTTCCCCCTCATAATCGTAAGCACTCCCGACCGCGAACATTATGAAGAAATCGAAAAATTATTCCTCACGTAAAACGTAGCCCGTAACATAAAGAGTAAGGAATACTTAACTTATTCTTATGCCATATCATAAAGATTCCCGCAAAGAGGGGAGGAAAGTGAAAAAGAACGCGGTTATTGGCTATTTGATCACTCTGTGCAACAACCATAGTATATCGTGTGATCGATTGGCAGCAAAACTACATTACCTACTCGTGCCATTGAAATAAAATTTTGTAGTAATGAGTATTGTAATTGGGATGATGACTAAAAAATAATTTAATGTCCATCAGATAGATTAATGAAAAATATTGGATACGTATTTTTTATTTTGCCTCTTGTTCAAAAACTTACGAAGATACATTGATTTTAAATGTCACATGACGTCACGTTAGAGTACAAAATATACTCTAACGTGACGTAGTTAGCCCCCACTCCGTAACTTTAATGCGCTATATCTAAGTATTTTCTTGTTATTTCGACAAAACAAAAAATACGGGTCTTATATTTTTTTATTATCTAAGAGACGGACTAATTATTTTCTTCATTTTCATACCTTGTCATCATCCGTATTAAAGGTTGTGTTTATTCATTTTAACCAGGTGAATTGCAGTCAAGCGCAAACCGCGCATACTGCATTAAAAAAAATCAGCGGTCAAAAATGTGCCAAAACCATGGAAGTATTAGGGGCTGCGCAGACGACAGACTTTTTGTGCTATAGAGTCTGCGTCTGAGACATTTAAAAAGAGCATCTAGGTCCCTACAGCTGTGCCGACAGAATGATCGAAGATGTGCGTTGAGTCTGTGAAATATCCGCGACAGATTTTTGCGCGTCGTGTGCGTTACTGCATATAATTGCATCACAGACTAAAAAGTGCGTCACGGATAGTCTGTCGTCTGCGCTGCAACTTATTAAGAGTACTAAACTTAATACTTCCATGGCCAAAACATCCTCGTCGATTTGTATGAGGTAAATTAATGTAGAATACATAGTCCATTAATTATCCTTTAGTCCATCCTTGCCGGTTTGAGAAATAGTAGCTATCCATCTCAACACTCCTATTTATTTGGCACCCTGGGCATTGGCCCAACCATGCCCTGACCTAACCTGTAGCCTGTAGTTAGTGGTCGTCTGTACATTAATATTAAGTCATTAATTCTGTTTAAATTTAAATTATTGAAACTATTTATGGGACCGCTCTCACTCCTGATATCATGTATGTTCATTTCCGATTCCTGAACGTTAACACAAACGTCAATGTAACTTGCCTGACATTGACTGACATATTTGACATCCGAGCGAACAGCTGATTTCAGTTGTTTTGTCTGACGGCGGCGTAAAAATTTCATAAATTTACTAGTAGAAGAAGAGCAGAACATCAGAACCCCTATAATAAAACAATTACTTATGGTACTCCCACATATTACGAAATCGATGACAAGTATATTAAGGCCAAGTAAGTTTTGGTTATAGGCACAGTAATCTGTGGTTATAGGTTATGAACTAGTTTTATAATGCAAAACCATTGCAAAACTTAGTATTTTCATACTGCTCCTATGAATAAACCTCATCCCCAACGTACCCACTGTTAATGTTCTTGCTATTTAGCTTAGCAGTCTGCTTGTATTGCCGTCATCCTAAAATTCATAAACAAAATATTCTACAATATATGTTGCACATACAATACATAAATATTCAACAGTATAATTATCACCTTTTAACAATTTTCTCCATGTCACAGGATCAATAAATATAATAAGAAGAATGTCTTCAACCCCAGGCGTCATTGCAAGCACGATCAGACACAAACTGCAGTCAGGATTAAATGCCAAACATCTGGACATCATAAATGAGTCTTACATGCACAATGTGCCTAAAGATTCTGAGACGCACTTTAAAGTTGTAGTGGTATCCGACAAGTTTGATGGCTTACCGTTAATTAAGGTACATAATGACTATAAATTAGTGACATGCTTTGATCTACTCTTCTTAGAATAAGTAATGTGCTTTTATACTCAGTCCTCCATCAATTTTTCACCAGTTTTTCAATGCCATCAATAATTTACTTGTAAGTTTTATACCCCCGGGATGTCCTCTCTTTATCTATACTTAATATTATAAAGCTGAAGAGTTTGTTTGAACACACTAATCTCAGGAACTACTGGTCCGAATTGAAAAATTCTTTTTGTGTTGAATAGACCATTTATCAAGGAAGGCTTTAGGCTATATAACATCATGCTGCAACTATTAGGAGCGAAGAAATAATGGAAAATGTAAAAAAAAAACGGGGAAAAAATAACTATTCCACGTGGACGAAGTCGCGAGCACAGCTAGTGTTCAATATGAAGTGACTCATCTGTCCCTCAAGTCTTATAAATTCAGTAAAGTATTTTGTTTTGGTTACAGCGACATAGACTGGTAAATGATCTGCTAAAGGATGAACTAAATACTGAAGTCCATGCTTTATCAATTGTGGCCAAGACACCAGCACAATGGGACGAGAGTGACAAAGTGGTTGAGAGCAGCCCCAACTGCAGAGGTGGGTTTGGGCGGTAAACCCAAACACATTACCATTTAGCAGAATTTTAAGCTACTATAGAATATGTATTATATTAGTGTACATTTTGTAACAGCTAAATTTTAGTTTATGTATAAGCAACATCATATTTTATTTATTATTACATCCAATGAAAATTAAAATATGTTGTTTTATGTATATTATGCAGGAAGTTACCTAAAACATTTAAGAATTATTTGAGGTATTTGGATAAAACAGTTAATTCTTTAAATATACAGATATTTAAAAATTATAGTCTTTCCATATTGTATTCCTAAACACATTTTGTAGTACATACCTTATCTTATCAAATGAAACAACCAAATAGAATTGTAAAATGTTCTATATTGTATTTTAGACATAATTATCCTTACACATACATAGCATATTCAATTATTCATTACACAAGCACAAAGATTTCTAGATTGAAACTCAAAGTTTCTGTACATCATAGAATCAGATTATATTCTGGAGGTCTTTTTGGATTGAATTTTAATAAGTATTAAAATTTATCTATAGCTTTGATTTGAAACCACTGACAATTAAATAATTTTGTCAGCTTACTAGTACAATAATGTATAATAATTATTTCTTTGTATTACTTATCCAATATACTTGCACATCAACTCTATTTTCGAATGTTGATGATTGAACTATGTAGTTTCACAAAGGATTCATTAGGGATTTCGAATACAAATATTTCGTATTTCTCAAGCACATGCTTCTTTTAGCTGTGAACGGTCTTGCTAATGCTAAGTGTATGCTGAAACGTACGCGACGCAGAACAGGGCAGGGCGGTTCAAATTTAAATGTTTTATTGCAAACATTGTGGTTAATACATGATGGTGTTATTTATCTATGTAGTGTACAGCACATGCACCCAGCAAGGACGTCACAATTGAAGTACAATGTCTAAATCTAATGTACATACTAAATATTCAAATTGGACAATTCAATTATTTATATAGACAGACTTGCCCTCTCCACAACTTACGTAAATCTTGCATGTTCTGTGTTTCGCAAAATTTGCTCTATTCTGCTTCACTGCACCGCCTGCATCTCAGCTTACACTTAGCCTAAGAGAAGCATGTGTCCCTATACCCTTAATGGAGTTTCATACACAATACATAGTATTATACCAATCACACTTCAGTGTCCAGTCACACACACACCGCCGCGACGGTGTTAGTTGTATCAGAGATTGAAGTTGTCCAGTCGTAGTTTGCCTTCATTCTCTGTTAGGTACAGCAGATCTGCCATCGTTTGTTCGCATATCGCTTCCTCTGCCTTCTCCGACATCTGAAACATTGAATTATAAATTATAAAATAGTATAAAGCTGGGTTGTCACAGTACAAGTACACTCTGATGACTTCTCGGATTCTACTCTTGTATAGTATCTCGATCTCATAGTTCTCATAGATTGGTGGAGCTGGATCTCGTATGAGCTTGAAGCTATTGTCAAAGCCTTGCTATTGCTATTGTCATTTGCAAATTCATGCACACATTTATAAAAACCAAAGTAAGATAAAAAATACAATCAATCATGTCACTGCAAAATGGTGATGGCTCAGGAAGATGTTCACTCGAAGAGGGGACCACTGGTTTTCAGCCGTCACCAGTTTAGTACAAATAGAGAGTGTATAGTACAGGATAGAGAGAATATCTGAGAGGGGCCCTGCAGATTTTGTTCTGTGGAAAGGGGATCAGCTACTCACCGGCCTATAGTTATATTCAACGGACGGCGGATACTTGAAATTCGGTCCAAAGTTGACGCTGACAGTGACGTTCTTGTGCAGCGAGACGGACGGGTAGTAGCAGCCCTGGTAGATGTCCGCGAACGCCTCGCCCTGGCACTCGCCGTTCTTGAAGTAGAAGATGCGGCTGCCCGGCAGAGGCTTGAGACTGTTCAGAGATTCTTGTATGTTGTCCTTGTCTTCGTAGTACAGGTGGCTCTTGAATTTTACTAAGGGCTGCGGGATAATATTGGTATTGAGTCTTTGTCTGCCGAGAAACGAGACAAAATAGACAAACTATTGTTTGTTGGTTACTGGTGACCGCGATCAATGTGTTACTATTCATCATCATCATCATCATCATCAGCCCACATCAGTCCACTGCTGGACATTGGCCTCTCCCAATGCTCGCCACGTCGTGTTACTATTAATTGGATGAAATATCATCATCAGCCCGCAAACGTCCACAGCTGGACATAAGTCTTTGTTTAACCCCCCGATTTAGTTACTACAAGATGTATACTAGCAAGCGAAATAAAAGTCACTTTCTCTTAGTACACGACTTAGGTTTATTGGAAAACTCAAGTTCTAACGGGGATTAATGAACAAAAAGTTCACGAATCTCCTTTGACGGGGATTGTCAATGGTGATTAGCCGCTTTAGTCAACCCCATGGCAAGCGAGTTGGTGACCGCAGCAGGTTTTATTCGTACCACTGCAGCCCACTCCTAGGTTTTTACGAGGCCTTAACTCAATGTTTGCAGGCTGATGATGACGATGAAGTTTATCAGTTGTCTAGTACTGAACGCTCCTGCCATTCAAGACACTGTGTGGACTTGGGTTATTTATTTACTAGCTGTGCCAGCGGTGCGTCACACGCGTGAATATCGGGTTTCAAAACTAATGGACTTCCATGAAATGATTTCTATATTTTAAGTTAGACCTTTAGAAATACATTGGTGAAAACCGCATTCAACTCCATGGAGTAGCTTTCGCTTGATGCGCGATCAAACATACAGATAAAAATTTCTACCGTTTTCCCGACATTTCCCTTCACTGCTCTGCTCCTATTGATTGTAGCGCGATGAAAAGTATACTATAACCTGCCCGTGAGTATGAAGAATAATTGTACCAAGTTTCGTTAAAATCCGTCAAGTAGTATGTTTCTATAACGAACATACAGACAGACAAAAATTCTACTGATTGCATTTTCGGCATCAGTATCGATCACTAATCACCCCCTGATAATTATTTTGAAAATATATTTAACTAGATGTGCTCGCGACTTCGTCCGCGTGGAATAGTTATATTTTCCCCTTTTTTTTACATTTTCCATTATTTATTCGCTCCTAATAGTTGCAGCGTGATGTCATATAGCCTAAAGCCTTCCTCGATAAATGGTCTATTCAACACAAAAATAATTTTTCAATTCGGACCAGTAGTTCCTGAGATTAGCGCGTTCAAACAAAAGAACTCTTCAGCTTTATAATATTAGTTTAGATGTACAGAATTGACATCTCTACAGATTTATTATAAGCACAGAAGACAGATTAACTGAAGTACAGTAAGTAGCGTGTTACCGACCCGGTCCTTGTAAGTGTTGGGCGTGTACTTGGTGGAGGCGCTGTCGGGCAGCAGCAGCAGGAAGCCCAGCGTGTCGCCCTCGCCGTAGCCGCCGCTGTAGTGCAAGCCGCGCGACTCGTGGAACCTGCCGGGCAACGAGTACGTTGTACATCACCGCATCCGTTCTGTTTTTAAGATAATTATCATTATCAACATCATTATCAACAGCCTACTGCAGTCCACTGCTGGACATAGGCCTCTCCAGATATTCGCCACCTTGGGCAAACATCAGAAGCGTAGCGTGGCTTGGCGGGGCCCCGTATAAAAAATCGTTCGGGGGCCCTAACCTACTAGAAAGGGAAAAGATTTGTCATAAAATTTGGGAAGTTAGTTGTGTTCATGCACTTTGGGGGCCTCCATGACCTGGGGGCCTCGTATAATTGATACGGCAGATACGGCGGTAGCTACGCCCCTGGCAAACATCTTGAGGTTATACCCATAATCGCCACGCTGGGCAGGCGGGTTGGAGATTGCAGGGCGTAGCTTCTCGCCCCGGTGACGCTGCTGCCCGCTGCACGCTGGTGTTTAGCTGCGCCGTCAATTGTGATGTTTACACCGCCACCAGTCGGTTGCCAGCGCCTCGTTTGTTACTCGGCAGGATGAAACATGGGGTGAGTGAAAATGGCGGGTGTACTATAAGGAATTAAATTATATCGGTCACCAAAAAATGTACCTTTAATGTACTATTTTGTACCTCGCTTTAAAAAATATGTACCTTCTGCAAAACGAAGTTATTTCGAAATCAAAATACACCCGCCATCTTGATGTCAAGATGGCGGGTGTACTATAATATTTCATTATTTAACCATCACTCATAAAAAGTAATTACACCAAACAAATGTACCTAAAAAGTACTTCAAGTAAAAAAAACAACCAACATCATCAGTTGGACAGTTCCTGAGAAATAACCACCACACCAACAATTGACACCAAGATGGCGGGTGTATTTTGATTTCGGAATAACTTCGTTTTGTAGAAGGTACATATTTTTTAAGGCGAGGTACAAAATAGTACAATAAAGGTACATTTGTTTGGTGACCGGTATAATTTAATTCCTTATGGTACACCCGCCATTTTGACTCTCACAACATGGACAGGTGAGGATGGCTTGTAGCGAAAAGATGATAGGTCGCTCCTTTACATCCCCATACGTTTTTATGATAGCACAGTATATTTTGACTGATTCAATCAATCAATCATTAGCCTCTTATCAGTCCATTCCATATTTATTTATTTATATGAGCTTCGATTTAGTTTGGGTTCTAAATGGCGCTGTGTGGCCTAACGAGGAATGTATGAGTTTTTGATGTGTGTTTGTGTGTCACCTGGTGCCCTTGCGGCTGCGCCAGGAGTAGCCGAACTTGTCGTATCCGAGCGGCGCCTGCAGGTTGGCGTAGCGGCGGCCCCAGCCCAGGCGCGCGGCGGCGCCCTCGGGCAGCTCCTCCACGCACGCCTCCCAGTACCACGCGCCGCGCGACACGCCTGCAATCGCAACGATAAAATCGAACCTTAACTCCACAGCGTAAGGCACATATTACTTCTGACATTTTGTAAGGACTTGTGTTTCAGACCTACGCGAGAGAGCGGCACTAACCATGCGTCGCCCGCACCATGCAGTAGCCCTTCTCTCCCGTGACCGCCAGCCTGTCCTCGGATATCTTCAGCTGAGGCGCCCTATCATGTAGCGCGAGCAACACAATGCCCGGGCACAGGGACCGGTATAGCCAGCCCGGGATCGGTTTGCCGCTCCATTCGTTGCTTTCGTCGAACTCCTGGAAGGAAATTTTGTAGGTTCACTTCTACTCCTTTTCGATCGAATATCTGCGGGAAATCCGGCCCCGCTTTACTGAAAAGGTAAAAGCAGCCCAATTACTTAAGACATCGCTGTCTATCCCTCTGTCTGTCACCAGGCTGTATCTCAAGAACCGAGATACCTAGACGGGCCTCTGTCTCTGAAATGTTCACACATTATGTATTTCTGTTGCTGCTATAACATCAAACACTAAAGACAAAATAAGATGTGTATTTAAGAGGGCCTACCTACATACAACAAAAGTGGTTATTTGCCGTTTTTCCAGAAATTATCAAACCATCACCGCTATCAGATATACCCTTGAATCAGATATACCCTTGAAATCTAGTCAACGGTACGGACACTCCGTGCGTGACTTCGGAAGCCGACTCGCACTTGGTCAGTTCCATTCGCTTTATATGGCACATGTAACTGACCTGTCTGAAGGGCGCGTGCGGGTCGGGCTCGGCGAGTATGTACCGGTAGCCGTCCTTGTTGAAGGGGTGCTCGGCGGGGTACCCGTGCGACGGCAGCTTGAGCGCGGCGGGGTCGGCGGCGCGGCCCTTCTTTATTATGGCACATGTAACTGACCTGTCTGAAGGGCGCGTGCGGGTCGGGCTCGGCGAGTATGTACCGGTAGCCGTCCTTGTTGAAGGGGTGCTCGGCGGGGTACCCGTGCGACGGCAGCTTGAGCGCGGCGGGGTCGGCGGCGCGGCCCTTCTTTATTATGGCACATGTAACTGACCTGTCTGAAGGGCGCGTGCGGGTCGGGCTCGGCGAGTATGTACCGGTAGCCGTCCTTGTTGAAGGGGTGCTCGGCGGGGTACCCGTGCGACGGCAGCTTGAGCGCGGCGGGGTCGGCGGCGCGGCCCTTCTTTATTATGGCACATGTAACTGACCTGTCTGAAGGGCGCGTGCGGGTCGGGCTCGGCGAGTATGTACCGGTAGCCGTCCTTGTTGAAGGGGTGCTCGGCGGGGTACCCGTGCGACGGCAGCTTGAGCGCGGCGGGGTCGGCGGCGCGGCCCTTCTTTATTATGGCACATGTAACTGACCTGTCTGAAGGGCGCGTGCGGGTCGGGCTCGGCGAGTATGTACCGGTAGCCGTCCTTGTTGAAGGGGTGCTCGGCGGGGTACCCGTGCGACGGCAGCTTGAGCGCGGCGGGGTCGGCGGCGCGGCCCTTCTTTATTATGGCACATGTAACTGACCTGTCTGAAGGGCGCGTGCGGGTCGGGCTCGGCGAGTATGTACCGGTAGCCGTCCTTGTTGAAGGGGTGCTCGGCGGGGTACCCGTGCGACGGCAGCTTGAGCGCGGCGGGGTCGGCGGCGCGGCCCTTCTTTATTATGGCACATGTAACTGACCTGTCTGAAGGGCGCGTGCGGGTCGGGCTCGGCGAGTATGTACCGGTAGCCGTCCTTGTTGAAGGGGTGCTCGGCGGGGTACCCGTGCGACGGCAGCTTGAGCGCGGCGGGGTCGGCGGCGCGGCCCTTCTTTATTATGGCACATGTAACTGACCTGTCTGAAGGGCGCGTGCGGGTCGGGCTCGGCGAGTATGTACCGGTAGCCGTCCTTGTTGAAGGGGTGCTCGGCGGGGTACCCGTGCGACGGCAGCTTGAGCGCGGCGGGGTCGGCGGCGCGGCCCTTCTTTATTATGGCACATGTAACTGACCTGTCTGAAGGGCGCGTGCGGGTCGGGCTCGGCGAGTATGTACCGGTAGCCGTCCTTGTTGAAGGGGTGCTCGGCGGGGTACCCGTGCGACGGCAGCTTGAGCGCGGCGGGGTCGGCGGCGCGGCCCTTCTTTATTATGGCACATGTAACTGACCTGTCTGAAGGGCGCGTGCGGGTCGGGCTCGGCGAGTATGTACCGGTAGCCGTCCTTGTTGAAGGGGTGCTCGGCGGGGTACCCGTGCGACGGCAGCTTGAGCGCGGCGGGGTCGGCGGCGCGGCCCTTCTTTATTATGGCACATGTAACTGACCTGTCTGAAGGGCGCGTGCGGGTCGGGCTCGGCGAGTATGTACCGGTAGCCGTCCTTGTTGAAGGGGTGCTCGGCGGGGTACCCGTGCGACGGCAGCTTGAGCGCGGCGGGGTCGGCGGCGCGGCCCTTCTTTATTATGGCACATGTAACTGACCTGTCTGAAGGGCGCGTGCGGGTCGGGCTCGGCGAGTATGTACCGGTAGCCGTCCTTGTTGAAGGGGTGCTCGGCGGGGTACCCGTGCGACGGCAGCTTGAGCGCGGCGGGGTCGGCGGCGCGGCCCTTCTTTATTATGGCACATGTAACTGACCTGTCTGAAGGGCGCGTGCGGGTCGGGCTCGGCGAGTATGTACCGGTAGCCGTCCTTGTTGAAGGGGTGCTCGGCGGGGTACCCGTGCGACGGCAGCTTGAGCGCGGCGGGGTCGGCGGCGCGGCCCTTCTTTATTATGGCACATGTAACTGACCTGTCTGAAGGGCGCGTGCGGGTCGGGCTCGGCGAGTATGTACCGGTAGCCGTCCTTGTTGAAGGGGTGCTCGGCGGGGTACCCGTGCGACGGCAGCTTGAGCGCGGCGGGGTCGGCGGCGCGGCCCTTCTTTATTATGGCACATGTAACTGACCTGTCTGAAGGGCGCGTGCGGGTCGGGCTCGGCGAGTATGTACCGGTAGCCGTCCTTGTTGAAGGGGTGCTCGGCGGGGTACCCGTGCGACGGCAGCTTGAGCGCGGCGGGGTCGGCGGCGCGGCCCTTCTTTATTATGGCACATGTAACTGACCTGTCTGAAGGGCGCGTGCGGGTCGGGCTCGGCGAGTATGTACCGGTAGCCGTCCTTGTTGAAGGGGTGCTCGGCGGGGTACCCGTGCGACGGCAGCTTGAGCGCGGCGGGGTCGGCGGCGCGGCCCTTCTTTATTATGGCACATGTAACTGACCTGTCTGAAGGGCGCGTGCGGGTCGGGCTCGGCGAGTATGTACCGGTAGCCGTCCTTGTTGAAGGGGTGCTCGGCGGGGTACCCGTGCGACGGCAGCTTGAGCGCGGCGGGGTCGGCGGCGCGGCCCTTCTTTATTATGGCACATGTAACTGACCTGTCTGAAGGGCGCGTGCGGGTCGGGCTCGGCGAGTATGTACCGGTAGCCGTCCTTGTTGAAGGGGTGCTCGGCGGGGTACCCGTGCGACGGCAGCTTGAGCGCGGCGGGGTCGGCGGCGCGGCCCTTCTTTATTATGGCACATGTAACTGACCTGTCTGAAGGGCGCGTGCGGGTCGGGCTCGGCGAGTATGTACCGGTAGCCGTCCTTGTTGAAGGGGTGCTCGGCGGGGTACCCGTGCGACGGCAGCTTGAGCGCGGCGGGGTCGGCGGCGCGGCCCTTCTTTATTATGGCACATGTAACTGACCTGTCTGAAGGGCGCGTGCGGGTCGGGCTCGGCGAGTATGTACCGGTAGCCGTCCTTGTTGAAGGGGTGCTCGGCGGGGTACCCGTGCGACGGCAGCTTGAGCGCGGCGGGGTCGGCGGCGCGGCCCTTCTTTATTATGGCACATGTAACTGACCTGTCTGAAGGGCGCGTGCGGGTCGGGCTCGGCGAGTATGTACCGGTAGCCGTCCTTGTTGAAGGGGTGCTCGGCGGGGTACCCGTGCGACGGCAGCTTGAGCGCGGCGGGGTCGGCGGCGCGGCCCTTCTTGCCGGCCGGCGCGCCCGCCTCCAGCGCGCCCACGCCGGGCCGCCGCTTGCCCTGCCGGCCCTTCACCACGCCCGCCAGCGGGACTGCAACGAACGAACGACACTGTTCTTGGACATAAACTCCTGCTCCTCCTCCAAAAAAAAAAAAAATTTTTTTTTTATAGTGGCTCGACATTATGGCTTCCCTACGCCTGATGGAAAGCGAAAGAGAGGCCCAAGTCGCTGTGACAACTGGCAAGTAACTGGTCAGTTACCTGTCAGTTGCCACTGCCATGCCGGCCCAACCCTAACCCCCCACGAGCTCCGGACACCCTACTCACCAGCAGAAACACGACCCGATGGTCATTTGGCTGCGGTATTTTATAGGGTGGAGGTCCTTCCCCGGACGGGCAGCTCAATTCGAGCGAAGATTCGCTATGCCCTACCTCTCTTGTGAGCAGCAAAGGGCTATATGCTTGGTATCTCGTTAAAACAAAGGGTACGACACGAGCATATGCGTCAAAGGGCGAAAGTTACCGATGTAGCCCGAAGGATTAGTACGCTGAAGTGGCAGTGGGCCGGTCATGTCTGCCGCAGAGCCGACAATAGGTGGAGCAGACGAATCTCGGGAGTGGACACCGCGTTTAGGCAAACGTAGTTTAGGACGCCCTGATCCGAGTACTGACCTATCTTAACTAATATTATAAAGCTGAAGAGTTTGTTTGTTTGTTTGAACGCGCTAATCTCAGGAACTACTGGTCCGAATTAAAAAAATCTTTTTGTGTTGAATAGACCATTTATCGAGGAAGGCTTTAAGCTATATAACATCACGCTGCAACTATTAGGAGGAAAGAAATAATGGAAAATGTAAAAAAAAACCGGGGAAAAATAACTATTCCACGCGGACGAAGTCGCGAGCACAGCTTGTTAAAAATAAGGATGAAAGAAGAAGTCATCCGTGTGGTTTCCTGATTTAGAATAGGACCACCTCATGTAATCCCGTGAGTGGGTTTCATAAAAAATAACTAAGGGAATATCAACGGGCAGGACCATTTACCTGGGTACAAATAAAACCTCCTGCGATCACCAACCACCTACCATGCTCGGTGACGACCCTAGATAATGGGAGCAGGGCAGGCCAATGCTGAGTAAATACGACCGCGAACGTAGGTACCATGAATATCAGAATAAAATTCGCGTTTCAAGATTAGTCAGTGTATGGCCAAAAATAATCCTATTTGTCGCAGCGATTTGGTCCTCTTTCCCTCTCCGTCAAGTGGCAGGAGTCCACTATGCGCTGGTTACTATAAAAAAAAAATCTTGTTGTTGGTGTCCGCAAATGGATTGTCTAACTCTAGTTGGGAACTGTCACAACTAGATTCCGTTTGGGGCAGAGTTGGCAACATCTGTTTAATTTATAACGTCCCGCGAAACCTAAATGACTAAAGGTGGCCTTGATCATACAATCAGACGCAAAATATTATGTTCCGTGCATTATAACCGATACTGCGAATGAGTCACGGGTATTATCCTCTGAACGACCGTAAAATAGGCTACCTATCGTTTGCAGATTATAACCAGATCAACATTCACACAGTACCTACTGTAGCTTACAAAATATTTAGTATCACAAAAGTGAGAACATCGCCCGCCCGACTAGTAGGACACAGTTTATTGACATTAGAATAACGAGCTACTCGTGTTGGCCCCTGCAGAACAAAGACGCAAAAAGTGTCTCGTTCAATCAATAAGCACAACATTAGCAGAGGATGGTTGCGTAATAACATGTCGCGACATACCCCGTTACCGGAGTGCAAGAGGAAACAATTATTTATGCCAAAGACCCGGGATATGTAAACCTTACCGAGGTGGCGAGCCGCAGACGAATGTCGACCTTATCACCACGCAATACGGACATGCGCGCAAGATAAAACATTTCTTGTAAAAGTTAATAGAAAGGTCCGTACTATTTTTAGCATAACTCGATTGTGGCATTTGCGAAGCGCTTTTTTGATATTATGAACACTAAATATGCGAGTGCTTAGGTACATTATATTTTTGTATCCAATTGTCAGATCTTATAGGTCATACCTACTTACATGGTATAGCAATTAGACTCGTTAAATTACTTCAAGTGTTCTGGCAAGGGAATTGTATTGTACGAAACTCTACATCTAATTAGATAATGACAGTGTTACATAAGCAGATAATATGTAAATGTAAGTAGATATTTCCTGTTTTTTTACGATTACCGAACTGAAGATGGTCGCAAATTTTATTCTTGGACTCCATTATAGAAAAAATCGATATCAAATAAATAAGATATTTAGACCAGTGGGAATGAGAATTCTACTTCTAGAAGAGAAGCAAAATTAAAATGCCGTAGTTTGAAATCAATAAACACATTTTTAGTAACAACAGTGCCGTGTCGTCTAGTAGTAACTGTTATCATGGCCTGTAAAGTAAATTATAGTCGTAATGACGTAACAAAGTAAATAAAAAAACACCAATCGTCCACCGACATATTCAAATTAATAATATGCATATTTACCAACTGTACTTTAAAAAACAATGACTAAATTATCTAGGTTTTTTATCCACTTATAATTAAATATTACTGCCTAAGTTTAATAGTACATATCCTAAGCACTTACTATCCATGTCGATAGCTACAGCGATATCTCTAGTCAATGACTGACAAACTTTTGGTGCAAGCTACTGATAAGATACGAATACCAAGACTCGGACGTACTTACTCGTCAAACCGTACGTAACTCGCGTCTATAGAAAAAAAAACAAGTGAAATAAACGGAACAACATAACCAGTACAATCAGTTTTCCTGTAACGAGCGCCCTTCAAACCGAGTTTATACAATTAAATAGGTACATATTGAGCAAACATTCGCTCAGCGCGTCCGATAACGGTAGTCCGGCAGTCGAGTGTCAAAAATAATTATAAATACAAATTAAAAAAAATCGACTCACCAGCCATAAAGTTCAAGGTGATTGTGTGAACAATTTAAATCTAAAATCAATAGAGGAGAAATCGTACGCTAAAGCGACTGCCTATGTGAGACTTATCGAGGCGACACACCACCGCGCGTACGGAGCGGCGCGTGTGTGCGGCGTGTTTACAAACACGCCTGTGTGGAAACAATGTCATTATTCAGTACATGTCTGTACAACTATAATTTTATATATGCAGCGCGCATGATACGGCCGTATGCCTTGCTTTTGAGACTTATGCGAGCTTCTGTTTGCTGGGAGCGCCCGAGTTGTAGATTGTTGAAGTGGATGCTCTCGGCGAACAATAGGTGAAAATATATAGGTGGATACCGGTAGCAAATTGAGGTCCTATAAACTAATTAGTAATATCTGAGTCGACTTGAGTGAAATTCGGAGATTGGTTATTTTAAAGAAAATTGGTTGACCCATTTAGTGGTAACAGTTTCCCTGTACTAAATTACTGTAACAATGAGCCTAGTTATAATCATAGAAATATGGAGTTTCACTTTCTTTGACCCTGATATACACAATACTGTCGAGATTAATAGGGATGTCTGAAAGCAACGGCATTTAAGTAGGTTGCAATAATCTATGCGATTTTTACAGTCAAATTTCTTAGACGTCATCCTCAAGATCACAACAATCTTACGGGGTAACGGATTTCCGGTAGTGGATACCGCTTTTCCGCCGCAAGATGGCTAGCAAGTACGATACGAGAAGCCCGAGATCGAGCAAAGTGACGAACAATTTGAAAGGCAGATGATGATTATTGTGTATTTGGTTATTTGACATTTTATAAATTGTTCCTGAACTTGTGGGTACTTAAATAATATATCAGTTATGCTTCATCTTGAGTCGGTGTTGTATCCTTTAATGGCGACTGAGTAAAATTAAGTGATTGTTGTAAATTATGGCGAGTAATATTGCGAATTTGATATTTCCTGGACATTTTGATCCTAAGACTGATAAGTGGAGTGAATATAAGGACCGATTGCTGTGTGCACTGGATTTCCGATGGGGACCTTGACAAAGCGCGTTCATTGTTCCTATCCCAGTGTGGAAAACAAACTTATTCACTAATTGTGTCGTTATTAGTGCCAGTGCGTCCAACTAATGTGCCTTTTGACGATATCTTAGCAGTTTTGGACAAATTTTATGAGCCGGAAGTTAACGAAATATTGCAAGCAGGGAAATTTCATAAACGCGAACAATCTAATGACGAAAGCGTGCAAGATTTTGTGGCGGCCATTAGCCTATTAGGCGCTCAGTGTAACTTTACCGATTTAAAACGTCAACTACGCGACAGACTTGTGTTGGGGGTGCGTGACGATCGTCTGCGTCGGGAATTATTGAAGGCGAAGGAACTCACGTATGAGTCTGCGTTGCAGCAGTGCCTCAATTATCAGGCGACGTTTCGTGATTTGTACCCTAGTGTATCTGTCTTGGACTCGAAGCTAACTCCGTCCACGTCCGAGCCAATGGAAATTGGGAAGATTAAGTCTGATGATTGTCGACATTGTGCGCGACGGCATAGATCGAACGAACAGTGCCCATTTGCTAAAGCCAGGTGTTTCTATTGCAAAAGATTTGGACACATAACTTCTGCTTGTCCAAAGAAGAATAAGAAGGTGCATCAGGTGGAGAGTAATGGTCAGGGGGCCGTCGACACTTCAGAGAAGATGATGGGGGTATACAGCTGCGCGGAGAAGTACAGGCCACCGATCACAGCCGATATAATGATCGATGGCGCTTCAATCGTAATGGAGGTCGATTCTGGAGCATCGCGAACCATCATGTCCGAAGAAATTTATAAAAAGCTTTGGTACTCGCCACCCCCTTTGAAGTCGACAGACATAAAGCTAGTGACGTGGACTCGTGATCCGTTAAAGGTTTTGGGGGCCACACCTGTTCGTGTGAAACTGGGCAATAAAGAAGCTCAATGTAAACTTGTGGTGGTGTCTGGTAAAGGTCCCTGCTTACTAGGCCGGAACTGGTTTGAGGCCTTGGGATTGGAATATCCGGAATTTGTTGGACCGATATGGAAGTCGGAGAACTAGTTCGCCAGTTTCCAGATTTATTTAAAGATTCGCTGGGTGAATACAAGGGCCCAGCGATCTCGTTACGTGTTCGCTCGGATGCGAAGCCTAGGTACTTGAGAACGCGACCAGTACCGTTTCCCTTAAAGCATCAGGTGGAAGAAGAATTGACACGTATGATTGAATCTGGGGTTCTCACACCCGTCAGACACTCAGATTGGGCAACACCTTTGAGGTTGGTTAAAAAAGACGACGGGTCTCTTCGGATATGTGGCGATTACCGTTCGACAGTCAATCCTGCAATTGAAGTTGATACATATCCGCTACCGGCTGCTGTGGAGTCGTTTGTAAAGCTGAGTGGTGGCCGTGTTTTTAGTAAATTGGATTTAAAGTTAGCCTACTTGCAGCTGAAAGTTGATGAAGATACTGCTAAGCTCCTGACACTTAATACACCGTTGGGATTGATGCAAATGAACAGGCTAGCTTTTGGAGTTAATGCAGCGCCGGGGATTTTCCAGCGAGTCATGGCCAATGCCTTAGCAGGACTTGACGGAGTAGCCTGCCTGTTGGATGATGTGGCTGTGGCAGGAAAGAATATGAAAGAGCATAATGAGCGGTTACATACAGTGCTCAAGAGATTAAATGATTTGGGTTTTCATTTGAACGCGAAGAAGTGTGTTTTCGCCTCAAATGCGATACACTTCTTGGGACATATGATTGATGCTGAAGGTCTGCATCCGTCACCCCTGAAAGTGAAGGAAATTAAGGAGAAACCGGTTCCAACTAATAAAGAAGCTTTGAGAGCATTTTTGGGCTTATACAACTTTTACGAGAAGTTCATACCAGGAAAATCTACGATTTTAGAGCCACTTTATCGATTGTTGGAAGCTAAAAGGCCATGGTTTTGGGGCGAAGCCGAGAACAACGCTTTTGAGCGAGCAAAGGAACTTTTGTCTTCCGATCTGACACTTGTCAATTATGAGCTCGATAGAGAACTGTTGCTGATTTGTGACTCTTCTAGCTACGGTGTTGGAGCGATTATTGCACATGTTATGGATGATGGAACGGAAAGACCTGTAATGATGGACAAATTGATAAAGAGGCACTGGCAATAGTTTTTGGATTGACCAAATTTCACGAATTTCTAGCGGGTCGTAAATTTTGTATCATCACGGACCATAAACCGTTGATTGGCCTTCTAAATCCAAGGAAACCTATTCCGGATTTGATCTCTCCAAGGATGTTACGATAGGCGTTAAAATTGAGCGCTTATGAATACGACATAAAATATAGACCTGGTAAATCTTTGGGCAATGCCGACGCTTTGAGTAGATGGACGGTGGAGACGAGCGCAGTCGATGCTGAAAAACCAGTTAGAGAGGTGCTCTTACTTGAAGATCTACCTGAAGGGTGGAAGCTTGATGCGGCAAAGATTGCGGTTGAGACCAAAAAAGACTCGCTTCTTCAGAGGGTGTTATTCCATGTGCTCCATGGCTGGCCGCGCTCTAATAGCGATCACGCCTTGCAGACATTTTGGACTAAACGGGAGGCTCTTTCACATAGTAAAGGTTGTTTATTGTGGTGTAACAGAGTGATCGTGCCTACGTCGCTTCAATGTGACGTACTAAAATTATTGCACGCCCCACACGCAGGAATCGTCCAAACTAAGGCGTACGCAAGAGGATATGTATGGTGGCCCGGGATGGATCAACAGATCGAGTTGCAAGTGTCGCAATGTGAACAGTGCCAAGCTGTACGAAACAACCCACCGCGGGATCCCCAGACATGGATCACACCTGGGAAGCCCTGGAGCCGTGTGCACGTAGATTTTGCAGGTCCATTTCAAGGCAAGACTTTCCTGGTTTTGATTGACAGCTATAGCAAGTGGTTTGAAGCTGAAATAATGCATTCGATGTCCAGTGAAGCGGTGGTTGCAACTCTAAGAAGAATATTCGCCTCACAGGGATTACCTGATGTACTGGTGTCAGATAACGGCAGGAATTTTACTTCTAGAGAGTTCAATTTATTTTTGACCAATAATGGCATTAAACACTTGTATTCTCCTCCGTACCACCCAGCATCTAATGGCCAAATTGAGCGAGCTATCCAGACCTTCAAAAATAAACTTAAGAAAATGGCGGATGATTGTAGGCCTTGGTCTGAGAAACTACCTAAAGCTTTATATGCACTAAGGACTGTACCCAATAGTTGCACGCACAAGACACCTGCGGAGATGTTGAATGGGCGTAAATACAAAACTGCTGTATCCACAATGCACCCAGACACCGCGCCAACTGATACAGAAGAGCAGCTGGACGCAGCAGCACATCGCATTCCATCTCGTACATTTAGGGTGGATCAGACGGTTTCAGCTCGTATGTATGGGCCAGGGGAGAAGTGGCAGAAAGCCACAGTCGAGATGGTGGAGGGGCCTAGTACGTATTTGGTGAGGACGGAAGATCCCCATCAGCTACATCGTCGGCACGTAGATCAACTGGTTGGCCGTGCGGTTGCGCCGCTGCCTGCTCTGTCTGCTGCGACACAAGCCCCGGGAACAAGCTCTGTCTCATCATCTCCCGAGCCCCCTATAATCATACCCCCACCTGAACAATGGCCAGATATTATTGGCATACCTAATTCTGAATGTTGATTAATATTTTTGTTTTGTACTTTTGATTATGATGGAAAGGTATATTGTGTATTTGGTTATTTGACATTTTATAAATTGTTCCTGAACTTGTGGGTACTTAAATAATATATCAGTTATGCTTCATCTTGAGTCGGTGTTGTATCTTTTAATGATGATGATGCAGATGAATGGAGTATTTTTAAATACAAATCTTACTTATAAAAAAAGACAACAGTCACACAATGATACAAGAGAACCATTTATCAAGCACAGAACGCTTTTTGAACTTTATTGGATTGTTATATCGTTGAAAATCAATTACCTCAGTAGGGGTCATCTTGCCTAGGAGTCTATGCCTGATAGGAATTAAGGAAGGAAAGCAGCATTATGAGAAGATAAACTTAGAGACGAAACTACTCAGTCTGAAGGTCTGCAATACATCGAGTATGAAGTTTCGATGTGTAATGTTCCTATAGGAAAAGATTCAGTTAAGTACTTAGTAGTAGTAATCTGTGGGAAGGGAAAGGGCCATCGTAGAACCCGAGAGATTCACAGGCGATAGAGGCCTATGTCTTGGTCTCCGGTCTAAGACACATTGAGGTAGGTAAGTATGTAAATGTTAATTATCTAGATTACCTACAGGTATACCACATCATAATACCTGTAGGTAATCTAGATAATTATAATTATGACATATATTTACTACTATAGACAATATGTTTGTAAAGATGGTATGCAAGAGGACTGCCCACTAACATAGTGCAGTCATCGACGTAGAAAATAAATTAAATAAATTATTTTCTACATGAGTGCAGTCAAATGAATAGAACAATTGTGCAAACAGTAACTTACTCTGGCAATATATGTTATGAAACATTATGTATGTTTAACATATGTACTGTAAAATAGAGTACTTTGAAAAGTTGCAAGAGCTGACAATTTTAATTCTTATGATGACAGGAATGGATTGACATAAATAAGTCATTTGATTTTTTTTTAATTACTCTTATCATCATTGAAGTGTACATAGTATGTATTACTTTCATGCCTATTATACTAATATAGTAGCCATGTATTGCATCACCAAACTGATGAGCACAGCTCACAACAAGCCAGAGACACCCTGATAAATTGGCTCAATAAAGAAGTCTTCAAAACCTCCTTCTTCCTTATGCTTAGATAATTTAGGTTCAAGCTAGATTTCATACAATTTTCAAAATAAGGTGATGTTGCATAAAAACAAATGACATCCTGTGATCACCACCTTTTAATTTATTAAAATGACTATGATTTGTAACTACATATAATATTAGACTGCCTGCCTGGGCCATCAGTATTATAGCCTTCCAGTACTCACATTCAAGACTCCATTGAAAATCTATTGCTTCATGGCTGCATTCAGAAGTCAATAACACCAACAGGTGAATGACTTCCTCAGGTCTTAACCCAAGACATGCCACGATGGGCCACACAGCGCCACCTAGCCCCAAACTAAGCCGAAGCTTGTACTATGGGTACTAGACAACTGATAAACTTACTTAGTACATTTTTTTTTGTAAATAAATACATATTATACATAGAAAACACCCAGACCAATACAAACAGATATGTTCATGAACACAAATGTCTGTACTGTGCGGGAATCGAACCCACGACCCTTGGCTCAGAGGGCAGAGGTCACTACCAAATGAGCCACCGAGCCTGTCAAGGTCTTAAGTCTTAAGTTAAAAGACATGGACTTACTTGTAGCAATCCCCATATCAGTCACCTTCAGCTGCCCTTGCTTGATCATAGCCTCATAGTTAGGCTTGATAGCAGTCAACTCCATGTTGAAGAGCCCAAACATTGACCCTTGGGTGGGATCTTCCTCGTATGTGAACAAGACTTGAATGTCCTTTATCAGGGCTCTTTGCACTGTTGCATACCATGACTGAGTCACTCTGAAAGTTAAATCTGTTTTAAGTTTCACCATATTGAATTAATTATAGGACTTACTACAGAAAAGTTATTGTTACCGGGCAAAATTGTCAATAGAAATCAAAACAAAATTAGACATGATAAAAGTTCCCGGTACTAAGGTGATATCATAATTTTTTTTCATTACACTTTTACTTAACCCTTGAACACACTGTTAATATAAAGCTGAAATGCTTGCATTTACTTTAAAAATATGCTACCTCAATTTTTTCAGTAAAGAAATTTGTCTCAAAGGTCATTGACCTCGCCACACCAGGCGGCGTTTATGTCAAGGTGAAAACCCTCCCTACTCTTTTATCATTCAACATAAGGTCACTAGCTCATATAAAGATTTCCTCAAGGAAATCTTTATACGAGCTTATATAGTCTCAGTATACATATAACTCAGTTTCTACTTATTGAAATAACTTACCTTCGAGGCATAGTAGTCATTGCCTCCCAATACTGATCAATATATGGTATGATTTCACGATCCTTATTGAAAAGTAGCTTATTACTACCATCTTTAACACTTTCTTGTCTCAGATTTGCTATAGCTGTTAGACACATCTGAGGAAATGCTGTGAAAACATACAAAAGCTGTTAATAATCATACACATACAAAATTTTAAATAGAATTAGGTATACAACTTTATTCAACAATCAACCAACACAAGTATTCAAAGAAAATATAGATGTATGCAACTGTATTATTTAGAAATAACTTTATGTAGTTGACATACATAAGAATTACTACTTAAAAATAAAGAGGTATGAGCCCAAAACGTCAAATGCCAAAGATTGTTCACTACAGAAAATTAATGTACCATAAAATTATATTACAAAAAACAAATGGAAACCTCAACTTACGAGCTTGATTTTTCTTAAATGTTTCCAATCCAGTTGGGGAACAGTTTTTACAAATGAACAAGTAATTGGTCATAAATGGTACCAGCTTCCCCAGCTGATACCCAATGCAGGATTCATGAAACCATCGATTGCATGATGCACACAGTAGTTCTGCTATGTTTAGATTTCTATCTTTCCCGCTAAAACAAAAGAAGAGGTTAAGATCTTTGACACCAAAAAAATAAAAATAAAAAGAAATTACACCAACCAGTAACATGTGCCTTGAGATTCGCCTGAAAGTTTGTGTGCCTTTCCCTTTTCACTACTGTCCATTGTTTTTTGAGATTCAGACTGCATTTTCGGTGTAATATCGGTTCCACCATAAGCCAAGACGTCTCTTGGTTACATTAGATCTGAAAATATAGAACACCCCTAATTTGTTGTTACTAGCACTATTGAACAAGACTATTTTGATACATTAGGTGTTCTAAACAATATAATTACGTCAGAAAACAATAAATAAAAAGGTTATTACAATTTTTTGTTTGCACTCAACTGAAATAATTCTACTATACAGTGTCTGAGTGTCTCACTCTGTGTTTTATTTTTTTTTGCCAACAATGCCAACCAACCAATCAACAAGTCTCCTTATTGGCTGTCTGTCAAAATCATTCCAGTGTCGTAGATAGAATCGAATATGTCAAACTTGGAATCAAGTTGTTAGGTATTTCGATTTTTAATTCACAGGTTTTGTTCTTTTTCTAATTATTTTTTTTTTACTAAAGTACCTAGGTAGTGAATTTTAATACAGTGTATAATTACCATTGTATTAGCCTTTGTTATGGTACCTAATACATAAAGTTTTCCCCCGTAATCAAGTAAATATTCTCAATGTTCGTAGTAAATCGATAGTAACGCATATCGATATTCGATTATAGAATTCAAAATAAGAAGCAGTAACGGTTGCCATGGTAAAATGGATGGATTATGTTTACAAACTGTGAAATTGTAAATTAATTACAAGCTTCTGAAAACTGTTTTTCTACTAATTTGTATTTGTGTTTAAATTACAAGAACATGGATTCTGTTACGAGCACTGATGATTTACGTCTAGAAGTGAAAACTGTTCAAGAAAACCTTCTTCTAGAAATAGTGAAAGAGCTGAGCAATGAACCAGACAGCAAATTATCTAACAAATTGAGAGGGAAGGTGAACAGGATCATAGCAGATTGTGACTTGACCCATCATACAAGCTTGCACAAACTTAGCACTGCAGACGAAAGTACCTCGACGTTATTGGGTATGTAAGACTTTATATCAATATCGAGACAACATTAAATGCCAGTGGTTCTTAGATTCTAAGATCATCAGACCAACTCTTGTGGCGTCCATATACCACGTCTGCCTGAAAGCAGTGTCCACTTATTGGTCAAAGCACATATTACTAGGGAGAGACAATTTCTTTTAAAAATTCATTATTAAAACTAGATGCTTTTATGAATTGTTCCATCATAAATGTAATTGGTTTAATAGTACTTTATAAAAACCACAGTTGTTTTGCAGTATATTGTATACCTTTGAAGGCTTCAATCATCTCGTGTTTGATTTTTATTCCTATTAGGTATTCCTACCCTATTAAAAAAACCGGCCAAGTGCGAGTCGGACTCTCGCACGTAGGGTTCCGTACCACTATACAGCTAAATAAATGTTTTTCTTTACGTTTTATTATATTGGAGTTAATTAAATGAAAAAATTAGGTAATTTGATTTATGACGTTTAAAAAAAAACTACTGGCTAGATTTCACTCAAACCAAATTTCGTTAGTAGTTTTCAAAGTGATACACATGATATATTTTTTTCAGTTTTATCATGCCCATATTTTAGAAGTTACGGGGGGGGGACACTCATTTTACCACTTTGGAAGAGTCTCTCGCGCAAACTATTCAGTTTAGAAAGAAATGATGTTAGTAACCTCAACATCATTTTCAAATACCTATCCATAGATACCCCACACGTATAGGTTCGATGAAAAAAATTTTTTTCAGTTTCAGTTCTATGTATGGGGAACCCCAAAAATTTTGGATTTTTTTCTGATTTTATTTTAAAATCTTAATGCGGTTCACAGAATACATCTACATACCAAATTTCAATAATGTAGCTCTTATAGTTTCGGAATAAATTGGCTGTGACATACGGACGGACAGACAGACAGACAGACAGACAGACAGACAGACATGACGAATCTATAAGGGTCCCGTTTTTGCCATTTTGGCTACGGAACCCTAAAAATTAGGTCATCATCATCATCAGCCTATTGCAGTCGACTGCTGGACATAGGCCTCTCCAGTTGTTTGCCACTTAGGACTAATATCTGGAGCATATACCCATAATCGCCACGCTGCGCAGGCGGGTTGGCGATCGCAGGGCATAGTTTCTCGCTCCGGTGACACTGCTGCCCGTCACTGTCTGTGATACTTAGCTACGCCTTCAAAATTGTGATGGTTATACCGCCACCAGTCGATTGCCAGCACCCTCGTTCGTTATTCAGCAGGATGCACCACGGGCAGGTGAGGTTAGCTCGGAGGGAATAGATGATGGGTCACTCCCTTACATCCCCCCAAAAATTAGGCGACCAATAATAATTTAATTTCTAAAATTCTAGGTTTTATGAACCAAACTACAGCTGAGCTCTCATTTGATGAGCAAGCAGAGCTCAACCACGCTATTGTTCAGAAGATCCAAAACAAGCTACCAACATACACTGCTGAACTTGAACGGCTAAAACAAAGTACTGCCAACCAGAAGAAATCCAACAGAGACCAGGTAAAAGAGCTCCGGGAGAGCCTGGATCAGAAGCTCAATATGCTGCAGGAGCAGGAGAACGAGAAGGTGGAGCTGATGATGGAGTGGCTCAATCACCGCATCCATGAGGTGTCAGGATTCAATAACAACTCCAGTGAGCTGTTGACTTTGAAAACTAAGATCTTGGATTTAAAATCTAAGTAAGTTCCTACATAGTCCACTTACTAAATAGCTACTACTTACTATATAACTAAAATTAGTTAACCTTGATTTTAGATCCCATTTAATTGCTGCTTTGAAAACTCTAGTTAAAAATTGTTCTGCATCCATTTATCGAGAGGGATAAATGTTCTGGATCATCATCAGCCTATAGCAGTCCACTGCTGTAGGCCTATCCAATTGTTTGCCACTTAGGGCAAATACCTAGATATACATACCCATAATCGCCACGCTGGGCAGGCGGGTTGGCGATCGCAGGGTGTATCTTATTGGAAGCCGCCTGCTTCATCCCAAGGCATTCTACCAGAATTCATTATAACTTAATCTTGTTATTAATATGTTTCTGTTTGTTTAACCCTGAAAAGGACAATTGTTTGGGTTTGGGTTTCTGACATTTGATCCTGGAAACTATGAAAATAATGAAAAATAATTATCTGTTACCTTTGTGTCTTCATTCCAAGTTACAAACTTTGAACTCTCTTTGCATATTTATATTTTGTTTCAGAATTCTGCATCTGCAAATATTACAGAATATTTTTACTGAGACAAACCAATCTATAAAGGCATACAGCGAGATTCACAAGGACTTGAAGGAGAGCATCAAAGAAACTGAACAAAGGATCAGGAGTTTCAGAGAAATTATTGATAGTGATAATTTTCCCTAGTTAGGTGTTTTATAATTGTTATTATTTTTTATGCCGGTAAAGAGTGTTTAGTTCATTTTGTGTTCACATAATTTAATTAAATATTTGAATTATAAATAGGTACGTACGTACAAACTTTTTATTTGATGAATTCTATGGTGAATTAGTGCCTACTTTTTTCTGTAGCTGTTCTGGACCGTTGTCCAGAAAACTTTCCATTGAAAAGACTTGAAGATGAGGTGACTACTCTACTCGTCAAGACGTGCTGGAAGCCTTTATGAGGCACTTAGCGAGAGTCTGGAACCGATAGTAGAATGACTGATAAATGAAATAGGACTTTTGAATTTAAAAAAAAGTAAAATTTGTACAGTACAAGAACATAATTGCTCGAGCTTTATCCCAGGCGCTATAACTACGAGTAAGATATCTGAATTCTTTCAGTAACGTATTGTTTAGGGGCTGCGCAGACGACAGACTTTTTGTGCGATAGAGTCTGCGTCTGAGACATTTAAAAAGAGCATCTAGGTCCCTACAGCTGTGCGTTAAGTCTGTGTAATTTCCGCGACAGATTTTTGCATATAAATGCATCACAGACTAAAAAGTGCGTCACGGTTAGTCTGTCGCCTGGGCTGCCCCTTATTAGGAAAATTTACTGCGAATAGATATTTGTAGGAAAATTTTACTCAGGTAAAAGGTGAACTTCGAAAAAGATTTTAAAAGCGCCTTATAACAGACGCATCAATGGGTTTTGCCTGGGTTTCATCCAGAACACCCTGACCCAAGCTAAGGGATATAGGTTATATCCCTATAGTAAAACGGTAATTTATCATGTAACAATATTTTTTCTTTATTTTACAATACATACTTTGTTTCTGGACAGGTACCATTTGAAGTAGTACCTAAGTATTTGAAGTACCTACCTACTATCACAAAAAGCCTGGTGAGTTGAATCTTAAGAATCCATATCGTCATTATCATAATCATCCGTTGCATATCAATTACTGGACACAGGTTTCCCCAAGGACTTTGCTTCTCTTATCACCCCACGCTACTTCCTATCAAAACGTCTCAAGTAAAGTTTTTTTCTGCCCCAGTTACTCTTCGAACTTAGCAAACTGACCCTACCCAAGCCTGCTAATCCTTCGAACCATATCCGTATTACCTTGGTTCTAAGAATATCCACCTTTCTGATTTGACTCCTAACGAATATGAAGAAACGCCGAGTATCACCAGTATCACCCGCTCTATACCTGTGAGACGTTTCCTATGAAACAGTACCATCCCAGTTCCGTACCTACGTCATAGAGGCGATAGCTAGATAAGTATGCAAAATTGCAAATTATGCCTTCTGCCAAATTATGACATAGATAAATTAATCAGTTAACCCATTGCTGGACATAAGCCTCAGAAAAACCAATTCTGCTATAGCGCTTTTCTCGATTCTGCTAGCTTGCCCAAATCACCACTTCACATGACCTGAGATCTAATCATATCCCGTAAAGAAATTGAGTTTGTCTGCTGGTTCGAATTCGAAATGAGGTGATCCGACAGAGAACCAAGCTGTGATAATATCACCTACGTAAAAATATGGTATGGTCGGTATAGGTAGTTACCTCACACTGTTACAACTACCAATGTCAAATTAATTAGAAATCATCAACCTAGGACTCGGGAGAACAATCTCTTAATCATTAATTGGACACTAGACTGGATTCTTTGACAAATTAATTGACCAGAATAACGCTATCTACCCGCTAACATCAATTTAAAAAATAACATTGGTAATAAAAGGTACGCCGAAACAAGTTTAATATTTTTATTGCTATGTATTGTATTCTAAGTGGTTTTATGAAAATATAATGAGAATAATAATTATAACGCTCAAGTGATGTTTAAATGATTCATACCTAGTACCTATCGTGTCTGATTAGGGATTTAGTCGTTTGTGAACTGGCAAACCGGTCGGATGTGTGTGTGTCCTCATTTTTTTTACTAACCCATCGTCATGGATTGGAGTAAATCCCTCGAACTGCTACTGAGTTGGTTTCGGTGAGTATATATGTCACATTCGGAAAATGAGTTTGAATTAAGAACAGATAGGTATTGTTTTGTTTCTTTTTCGATGTTTTTGGCCTTTTAGCAGGTTGCTACTTTGGCAAGTAGTAGGCAGAGGGTGCCTAGTTGCCAGTGAGCAGAGTGGTCTGCTAGGTAGTCTCTTCCAGAAGGTTCTTGTAGTATCTTGAGGCAGAAGTAAAACTCCGATCAGAAGGTAGAATTTGGAATATATTTTTGGCAAAAATGTACAATTAATAAACGTAAAAGGTGTGTATAACTATCGACTATTTAAACAATAAAATAAACAAACGGAATAGGTAGGCAATATCGGTCAAGGTCAAATAATATTAGAGTGGCACGTGTAGGGGGAAAGGGATGCAAGATCTCGCTCGCACGATCGGTTCAGTGCAGTGGTATGATGAATGAAATTGGCGCGCGGGCGCGCGCGCGGCTCTTGCTCTCATTCCGACGGCGAGCGGCGAGGCGCGCAGACGCGTGCGCGCAGGTGTTACAGCGAGACATACGACGCGACGAGTGCGATGACTTGGGCTCGCGCATGCGCGCGTCTTCATCTGCGAGGCACACGACGCGACGACTTGGGCTCGCGCATGTGCGCGTCTTCGTTGGCGTCGTGTGTTTTTACGCGGCGCGTCGATCAGGTGTGCGTGCAGTGCTCGGTGTCCAGCAGTGTAGAAAACGGCTCTTTTCGGAGCCACCATCCATTGAACACACGTAGAGTGACAATGGCTCTTTTCGGAGCCACTTCCATGGAAACACACGTAGAGTACCAAACGGCTCTTTTCAGAGCCACCATCAGTGAAACACACGTAAGAGTGAAATAGTTCTTTTCAGAACTGTGTGCTTCTTATTTCATTGAACCACGTACACGTAAGAGTAGCCACAGTACTCCCCCTCAAGTGAAACGTACTGGCAGCTTGACGCGTCGGCCGGAACGGGTACGCTTCACGTCGGCTGGTGGTTGCTGTGGCGATGATGTACTCGGCGGTCGGTCGGGTGCTGGTGACGTAAGTGGTGTAGGCGACGCTTGTTGCCGAGGTACAGGTACTGGTGCGAAGTGTGTTATGGTAACTGGTTGTGCTGATGACGGTATGGTACTGGTAACTTGATGTGGTATGGTAACTTGTGGCTTGGTAACGGTGATGTTGTGATCTTCGATAAGGTAAGCTGGTTTGAGACGGTCGATAGAAATGTTCGCTTGACGATCGGGTAACTGAAGTGTGTAGACCTTATCAGTGCGTGTGAGGATGCGGTAAGGTCCTTCATACGGTGACTGGAACGGTTTCTTGACTGCGTCAACTCTGATGAATGCGTGGCTGCAGTCGCGTAGGTCTTGTTGTACGAAGATACGTTGCGCAGTGTTGTGATGAGATGTAGACGATTGCGGCTTGTTACTGTTGATTGTGGCGCGTAGTTGGTCGACGTAGGTACTGTCCATTGTACGAGTAGGTATCGATGACGTGAAGAAGTCGCCCGGTAGCCGTAAGTTATAGCCATAGGTAAGTTCGGCTGCGCTAACTCCGGCGTCAGTACGTAGGGCGGCTCGCAGTCCAAGTAGTACCGTAGGTAATTCGTCGAGCCATGACGTAGTGTTCGTCATTTTGGCGCGTAAAGCGGTCTTGAGAGTACGATGCCAGCGTTCGATGACACCGTTGCTTTGCGGGTGATAAGGCGTAGTGCGGTTTCGTGTTATTCCCAGCGTTTTCATTAAGTTGTTGAACAGCTGACTTTCGAATTGTCGACCTTGATCGCTTGTTATCGTAGCGGGACATCCGAATCTTGTTATCCAGTGTTTGTAAACTGCATCGGCGATAGTCTCGGCGGTGATATCTTGCGTAGGTATCGCTTCGGGCCATTTTGTTTCTCGATCGATCATAGTGAGTAGGTATCGATATCCCTGTTGCGTAGTAGGTAGCGGTCCGACGATGTCGATGTGGACATGTTGAAAGCGGTCGGTTGGCGGGAAACTTGATGTACCGGAGACTGTGTGACGATGTATTTTGCTTTTCTGGCAATGAATACACGTCTTCGTCCATTTTCCGATGTCTGCGTTCATTGATGGCCAGAAGTACTTGTGCGATACGAGTTTTCGTGTTGTGCGAGTGCCGGGATGACTTATGTTGTGAATGGTCTTGAATATGTTGAAACGATGTTGCTCGGGGATGTAAGGTCGAATATGCTGTGACGATGTTTCGCAGTAGAGTTTGCAGTTAATAAGCGGCATGACGATTTTCTTGAATGATAAGTTATCTTGGTGGAGTAGTTGTTTGAGTGTCGAGTCGTTTTGTTGTGCGTCGGCAATTTCTTGATAGTCGATTGATGACGGGCAGGAAATTGTTTCGATGCGGCTTAGTGCGTCGGCGACAATGTTGTCTTTTCCGCTGATGTGACGTATGTCGGTAGAAAATTCGCTGATGAAGAGTAGTTGTCTTGTTCGTCGCGGCGTTTCGGTTGATGACTCGGATTTTCGCATAGCGTATGTCAGCGGCTTGTGATCGGTGAATATGATGAGTGGTCGTCCTTCGAATAGTTTTCGAAAATGCTTGATAGCCATGTAGATCGCTTGTAGCTCGCGGTCGTATGTCGAGTACTTGATCTGCGCGTCGGAAAACTTCTTGGAAAAGTAGCCGAGAGGTTGCCACTTTTCGTCGACGTATTGTTGTAGGACGGCGCCAGCTGACTTGTCGGATGCATCGCAGAATAGGGCGTATGTTGCATTGTGCGATGGGTGAGCGAGTAAAACTGCGTTTGATATGCTGGTTTTACACGCGTCGAATGCTTGAGATGATTGTTCGGTCCACTCGATGATTGTCTTGTCGCGCTTCTTGACATTGTGGAGATGAGCGTTGAGCGGTGCTTGTATGGTCGCGGCGTTAGGTATGTGGTCGCGGTAGAAATTGACCATACCGAGGAAGCGACGTAACTCTTCTATGGTTTTCGGCTTCGGGTAGTCATTAATGATCTGGACCTTCTCGGCGGGTGGTTTGATACCATCTTGCGACACGATGTAACCGAGGAATTTGACTTGCGCTTGACCGAAGTGACATTTTGCAGGGTTGATAGTGATGCCGTGTTCTTCGAATCGTTGCAGGACTGTTCGTAGGTGTTCTCGGTGAAGAGTCTCTGATTCTGATGCTAGTAACAAATCGTCGATAAACGGGAAGACGAAATCGAGTCCGCTAAGCACTTGATGGATGTACCGTTGGAAGGTTTGACCAGCATTTTTGAGACCTGGACACATGCGCGGAAATTCGAATAGTCCCATGGGTGTGATGATGGCGGTCTTCTCAATATCCTCGTCGCGGACGTTCAATTGCTGGTAAGCTCTGTTCAGGTCCAGCGTGGAGAAGATTGACTTTCCGGCGAGATGGTAGGTGAAGTCTTTCACACGTGGTACTGGGTAGCGGTCGGGCTTCGTTATGGCATTGAGTCGGCGATAGTCACCGCAGATGCGTAGATCGCCGTTCTTCTTTGGTACGATGTGAAGAGGTGATGACCAAGGGCTTTTGCTGGGACGGCATAGGCCCTGTTCGATCATGTTCTCGAATTCTTTCTTCACCTTTTCGTAGCGGTGCGGTGGTATCGGTCGGGCTCGGCAGTGAACGGGTTGACCTTCGGTTTCGATGTAATGTTGCACGTTGATCTTATTGGTGATGTTCATCGCGGTGAGTCTCGTGGTACCGGGGAATTCGGCTAGGATGTCGTGGTACGAGTTCTCTATGTCGATACTTCGTACTGTAGGCATGTTGGTAGCGCGAATTGGTACGTTGATTTTCAAGTTGGTGACGCTGTCGATGAGTCGCTTGTTCTTCAGGTCGACGATGAGTTGATGATGTTTCAGAAAATCGGCTCCGAGGATTGGCTTGGACACGTCGGCTACGATGAATTTCCATTTGTATGGACGGCGTAGGTTAATGTTGAGGACGAGTGTCTTCTCTCCGTAGGTAGGTATGACGGTGTTGTTTGCGGCGTACAGTTGAAATGGAAGCGGTGCGGATGGGTGACCTTTTGTTCGAGGTAGGACGGATATATTAGCCCCCGTGTCTACCAAGAACGAAAGTCCCGTTGTCTTGTCAGTGACGAATAGGCGGTATGAATATTCGTGAACGCCGGTTTCCGCCGCTGCCAACGTTCTGTTCAGTTTTCCGGCTTCTCGTTCTTGAACGTGCATGGCATTCTACAGTTTCTTGCATTGGCGCCGAATCGACGATGGTAGTAGCAGAACGGCGATGGCGACGGTGATCGAGACTGGATGCTGCGAGATCGTGATTGGTGACCGTAGCGGTTGCGTGAAGGGAATCGATTTCTTCTGTAATTATTCGCGTAGTACGGCCGATCTTGCGATTTTTCTCGTGTTCTAAGTTCGGCGACTTCCAGCGTGAGCTTTTGAATTTGATCTTCGAGGCGACGTTGGTAGTCGAGCATGGCGATCGCTGGCGGTGATGGAGTGACGGATGCGACTTCGGTGTTCTGCTCCATCATTTTGTCGGCGAGAAGAGCTAGTTGGTCTAATGCAGCGGTCTTGCTTATACTGTCGCTGACGACGAGTACCGACCTCACGTGGGAAGGTAAGTGGTTCATCCACATGAGGCGGAGGGTCGGGTCTGGGACCTTTTCGCGAGCAAGGTCTCTCATGCGACGTAACAGCTGCGACGGTTTTTGCTCGCCTAACTCCATTTCAGATAGGAGTTTCTGGAGTTGTCTGCCTTCAGATTCTTCGTAGACGGAGAGCAGTCGGGCCTTCAACGCATCGTAGAATTTCTCTTCTGGTGGGTTGAAAAGGATGTCGCTGATTTGCTCGATGTCTTGCTTTTCCAGTTGTGCGATGACGATGTGTGCCAGCTGGTTCGAAGATTTTTGTAAATCTTGCGTGGCGGCCTCGAAGGAGATAAACCACAGACGTGGCCTGTCGCGCCAAAACGGCGGGATGCGCAATGACAGCGCAATGCCTGGCGATTGGGCGGGCCTCGGTGCTTGGCCGGCGATAGCGTCCTCGTAGGATGTGGCCATGGTGAGACGTTGAGGTGGTTCTGGAGCAGCGGTTGCGGGCAGGAATTGCCGTCGTCGTAGTGAGGTTGCGTGTACGGTAGCTGCGGCGTCGAGCAGGGATTCGTCCTGGATGTTGCTGAGCAGCGATTTCTTCAGACGTCGGGGTTACCACTTTAGCAGGTTGCTACTTTGGCAAGTAGTAGGCAGAGGGTGCCTAGTTGCCAGTGAGCAGAGTGGTCTGCTAGGTAGTCTCTTCCAGAAGGTTCTTGTAGTATCTTGAGGCAGAAGTAAAACTCCGATCAGAAGGTAGAATTTGGAATATATTTTTGGCAAAAATGTACAATTAATAAACGTAAAAGGTGTGTATAACTATCGACTATTTAAACAATAAAATAAACAAACGGAATAGGTAGGCAATATCGGTCAAGGTCAAATAATATTAGAGTGGCACGTGTAGGGGGAAAGGGATGCAAGATCTCGCTCGCACGATCGGTTCAGTGCAGTGGTATGATGAATGAAATTGGCGCGCGGGCGCGCGCGCGGCTCTTGCTCTCATTCCGACGGCGAGCGGCGAGGCGCGCAGACGCGTGCGCGCAGGTGTTACAGCGAGACATACGACGCGACGAGTGCGATGACTTGGGCTCGCGCATGCGCGCGTCTTCATCTGCGAGGCACACGACGCGACGACTTGGGCTCGCGCATGTGCGCGTCTTCGTTGGCGTCGTGTGTTTTTACGCGGCGCGTCGATCAGGTGTGCGTGCAGTGCTCGGTGTCCAGCAGTGTAGAAAACGGCTCTTTTCGGAGCCACCATCCATTGAACACACGTAGAGTGACAATGGCTCTTTTCGGAGCCACTTCCATGGAAACACACGTAGAGTACCAAACGGCTCTTTTCAGAGCCACCATCAGTGAAACACACGTAAGAGTGAAATAGTTCTTTTCAGAACTGTGTGCTTCTTATTTCATTGAACCACGTACACGTAAGAGTAGCCACAGCCTTAATGTTTTTACAGACATATATTTTGAGAAAATAAGTTTGTATTAAGTACAAATTGTTATTTTGTTTCATCTTTTGCTGTTTTTTCCTTAATGGTTTTTTACTAACCGTAAAACCGATAACCTACATGTCTCGATCTTTAATATTTTATGGTTATAGTCATTAAATAAAATGTTGTTTGATCTATTATTTGTAGGGATACGTTTGCCCGCATGGCCTTTAGTGGTTAAGTAAATATTGTTAGAAACTTGTTTGTAGAACTCGATACGCACGCCGATAGTGTTGTAAACATAAATTCAATATATCGCTGATACGTAGACATAGGTAGGTACCTACGCAAATTATAAAACGTTTCAAGGAACGCGTTACAATAATATTAATTGCAAAAGTAATTTAATGTTTACCACATTAGGTTAAGACCATAAAACCCACACAAAATAACAATGTTTAGGATCCATTTCGGTACGTTTAAATAATTGATAACAATACCTACGTCAAATAGATTGTCATTGTTCTTTAATACATACAACTTAAAATATTTTAAAACAAAACAAAATAAAAACCGTCACTGTATGTATTTTAATTTTTTTTTATGAGGATTATTGCCGCAAATTACCTACATAATGAACTTAGATAGGTATCTTCTAGATTTACCATTTGTTACAAAGTAGGGATGCTGTGCAACGTAAGAACAAACGAAAATTAAATAAAAATCAAGTAACTTTATTTCGGGTTCGATTCCTTGTTATATCAATTTAGGAAACGAACGTTCCCAATTTTTCCGGGCGGGTCTGGGTGTTCTATCGTATCTGTCACGCCATTAATACATATCTACCAGCCAAAATCCCATAGAGAATTTTAGGCACATTTGGTTTACTTAGAACCCACTTATCTATTACTTGATTTATTAATCTTATCATCACCTACATACCTACATGTACGAGTACCTATGAGTATGTCAATTGGTGAGTAAATAACACCATTCATACTTGTGCGAACCCCTGTCTTTCATTTCTTTGAATAATGCTGAACTAAAGGCAGTCCCGAAATGATGATTCTATTCTACCAGTCGGTTGAGGGTTCCGCCTTTGAGGACGGCGTAAGTTCCACATTCATATCCCCGTCGCGTCACGACGCATCTCCGATGGGATGAATAAATTTGATACCCCATTTACACTCTCGCCTCGCGACTCGCCTCCTACCTCGCCTCGTGACTCGCGCCACGCCCCCCGAAACGAGCTTGGTGTTTACACTCTCGTCACGAGTTCAGTTGTCTTTGAGCTCGCGACAATGGAGGACGTCGAAATGTTAGCGGCAACAAGTCATGGTTTATTGAACTACACACATTAAATACAAATAAAAAAGTAAAATGTCTTATGTTTTAAATCAATTAAAGGTCTATTCATTTCATTTGTAATGACAACCTCTTCCACGCATCGTTTACTTTTTGGTTCATTTTATGGTATTTATTTTTGGGTTCCACAGAATAGGCTATTATGGCTAAAAATTGTAATTAGTCCGTCTTTTAGCTTATTCAAAAATAAAAGACACGTATTTTTTTATTTGTAAATTAGACTAAAACTTACAAAGTTATAGCCCGTTGAAATTACGCGTGACGTCACTCGGTGAGCCATTTTTACGGGAGCGAGTTACGTCAAAGACTCCCACTCCTAACTTTTGATGCCTTGTATCTTTGGTATTGTTTATTTAATTGAAAAAAGGAAAAATACGTGTCTTTTATTTATGAATAAGCTAAAAGACGGACAAATTAAAAAATTTTAGCCATAATAGCCTATTGGTTCCCTTTGAAATGCTCCAATAAATCTAAATGTTTCCTCATAAGACTAATCCATTTTAACGACCTGCGCGGCACAACGCTGAACCGCGAATGAAGCGAGAGCGCGAGTGTAAACACCCCGCTCGCGTTCGTCGCGAGGCCCTTTGACTCGTGACCAAAAAACCGCTCGCGACGCGAGCGCTGCGAGTGACGAGGCGAGGCGCGAGGCGAGGCGCGAGCGAGTGTTCACACTCTCGCCTCGTCGCTCGCCTCGCGCCTCGCCTCGTCACTCGCACGCGAGTGTAAACGGGCTATAAGTATTACCGATGTAATACTTAAATTTCCGAGGAAAAAAGAGGTAATTGTTCCCAAACGTCATGTCGGATTATAAATTAAACAGACTGAACATCTTATTACGGCCAATTTAGGTAGGTACTTGACCTCGTACGCCAAGGGAATTCTTATACATCATGAAAGTAACAGACGAAGAAAAAAATATTATACATACAGACGAATTGAGAACCTCCTCCTTTTTCGAAGTCGGTTAAAAAGAAGACACTGATGATAGCCAAGGCCATCATCGGGCTGTTCGGGGAGCAGTAGGCTCTCACCCCTTATTGTTGTCCGCAGTAGGATCCCCGGGGCGAATCCCGGGTGATGCCTACGGCTACTCTGATCACCTGCGAGACCCTACTTAGTTTTTCTATTTACCTACTTAACAGGAAACCGGCGGTGATACATTCAGTGCTCAACTTAGCTCGTCTTTGGGAGATTGGCCACTAGATTAGTTAGTAGACATAGAGATTGGTCAAGATAGTATTCCTACGCGGAACCACTATCTTAATGTTAACTAATATTATAAAGCTGAAGAGTTTGTTTGTTTGAACGCGCTAATCTCAGGAACTACTGGTCCGAATTGAAAAATTCTTTTTGTGTTGAATAGACCATTTATCGAGGAAGGCTATATAACATCACGTTGCAACTATTAGGAGCGAAGAAATAATGGAAAATGTAAATAAAAACGGGGGAAAAATAACTATTCCACGCGGACGAAGTCGCGAGCACAGCTAGTTACAAATAATATTATCGACTGTAACCTACACTTAAATAACACTTAATTAGTCACGACCATGAATGAACTATGTAACTATGACCTATCGGACAGTGTACACTCTGAGTAATGTTCGATGTCCGTCCTACTTATCGTCATAGGATTACCTACGCTACATACCTAAAGCAACATTAAAACACATTTTATTTTAATAATCGTCTTGGTACCTACTCATAGTCAGATATCCTACGGCTCAATGTCCATTTCAAATCCAAAAATTGTTTATCAAATGTCTGGAAGTCTGGCCCTTAGGATTATTATAGTAGCTTTTCGGACTTGAAAGCTTAAGTTATGCGGCGGAGGTTCCGCTCCCTAACTAAGGTGAGTAAGGGAGTTGATCCGGCTCAGACTGCAATGACTGCATAGTCATTAAGCAATTTTTTTTTTGTTATTTTGTCTGTTTGTTTTATGTGATGTGTATGTAAATTTGATTATGTATATCTAAAGGCTGACCAAAATTGTACTTTTTTGTTACATTATGGAATACTATTTCTGAAATAAATAATTTGAATTGAATTGAATTCCTATCTGGAATTCTGGATTGATAAGAGACATTTTACGGATATAATATGTACCTATCTACTTACTACCAAAATTTATCGTCGATTTTAAGCTACTCGTGAGTAAACAAGTTTGTTCAACTTTTAATCGGTTGCACGAATTATTATATTAAGGATATGTAACAGGTATTTAATCCACGTAATGTCGAAATCTTTTGATAACGCGATAAAAACTGGTTTAGTTGCCAAGTTGTTTATATGCCTTGTGCTATTTATTGACTGATAAAGTGATAAGCCTTGCCCTTGTGACAAGGATTTCTATACTCAAAATTATTTTTGAATAGGTAGGTATGTACTTATTAATGTTCTCGTGCAAAGCATTTGGGAGGGGATCGATCGAAGTGGCGAGTATTGGGAGAGGCCTATGTCCAGCAGTGGACTGATGTGGGCTGATGATGATGATGATGAATGTTCTCGTATGGCGCAGTGACTTAGACGGGGCCCAGCGGGTGGTTGGTGTTGGGGCAACTTTACCCGCCTTGCACGGGTCCCCGTCTCTGTCTGATGGGAGTGGGCCCACCCTTCGGGCCACTACCGTCGCTCCCCCTAGAGGGGGGGCCTGTTGGGCCTGCGTAGGCGGGCAGCATTGATGGTGTCGCGGAAGTTCTGGTTTCTGTGTCCCGTGACACCACTTCATAGACGCTCGACGAAGGGACCGGGGATTTTAGTGGGTATTCCCTGCCTGCTCTCCATCCTGAGGCAGGGTGCCGTTCCTGAGGGCGGCGTGAGTCCCACATACCCCGCTACTTTTGACTTTTGACTGGCTCGGTGGCTCAATTGGTAGTGACCCCTGCCTTCTGAACCAAGGGTCGTGGGTTCGATTCCCACCCGGGACAAACATTCGTGTGATGAACACTTGTGTTTGTTCCGTGTCTGGGTGTTTATATTTGTATTTAAGTATTTATTTGTGGTACCTTCGTTGTTCTGATACCCATAACACAAGTGCTTAAGCTACTTACTTTGGGATTAGAGCAATATATGTGATGTTGAATTTATTTATACTTCCCCCGGGTAGCGGGGATGCGATAATGCATTTTCCCCGAAGAAAAAAAATGGTCGGCCTCATTATTATCATCAGTCCACTGCTGGAAATAGGTCTCTCCTATTGTTCTCCACTTTGGGCAAACACTTGCAGGCTTCATCACAACCAACCAAACATTAACAACTTTTTTAGACGAATATCTGACGCGCTCGGCGTGCAATGGGCCCCGACCAACCTCCCGTTGGAGAGGCGTCTCCAGACCCTCGCGGCCACCGGCTGGATCTGCCTGGTACTGTTCGGGGAAGGAGTGGCTGTCTACCTGATCCTGCAACTCCTCTACTCGTCGCTGTGGTGGCTGGCCCTCATCTACGCAGCTTGGATGCTGAATGACGTCGAAATATGCCAACGGGGCGGAAGGAAGTAAGTGCGTCGAATTTTTATCTATACTTATAATAAATCTGTAGAGAGGGCATTGAGACATTTGTAACGTACCTACTCACTTTATTTTTTTCACGTAGCCTTTAATAATAAAATTTAAAAGACGTACATAATTGAAATAGAAGCTAGTTAGTACATAACCGAAATTCCATTTTGTGACAAACACGATTGTTTTAGCTGAAGTATTAGGTAAGAATAAGAATGATTTGTTTGATTAAATCACAAAAAACATATGTTACATAGGGTAAAGGCACCAGTGGCCAGCCGGGGACCAGTGGTCAGCCTTTTGAGTCGTTTATTGGTCGTAAATATCAGGTATATTCGTTTTAACAAATCTCGAGTGTTTAAATAGAAACTCTGATTACTCATTGATCACTACATCACACGACAGACGCGGTGAGGGATCGAGGGGAAAAGAAATACTCGTTCAAATTTGTCGGCAAGAGCAGTAGTGTATGTCCGCCATATTTTTTATTGCACTTGGTGTTCTCCTAAGAAGTACGAAAAACTATTTTAAAAGTATATAACTATTAGTTTTTGTTCACAATTGGTTTATTTATTAGTTTATCTATTAACTGGCATTGTATTTTAACGAAAATATCACCATTTAACTCATAAATTCAGGGGGCTGTTTATTGGGTACCACTTTTTTCCAAAAAATCCAGTGTCCAGCCTCCCGCGGCTGACCACTGGGTTTTTCATAGTTAGAGTAAAGCCAGTATTCGGCCGCATTTGAAATAACGGATCTATGCGGCTGGTCACTGGATTTAGCGTTTCCAGTACTCAGCCATTAACCTTGAGTGTATGAGAAATAAGGTTGAGTTTACAATGTACGTAGGTATTGTTTGAATAGTGGTTTTTTTATGCCTGTTACGCACTTACCCAGGCTTATATGAGTAAAATATATGTTTATTAAATTAATTCAATAGGTATTGACTACACTTACATAATTTTACTTTCTTATTTGTAGCAAAATGCCGAGACTAATACACAGATACCCTACGGAAAAACTCACTTATTTCCATGAAAGCCGTTCGAAACGTAATGTCGGTTAGGGAGGCTAGCAGATCGTTTGGTGTTCCTCGAGTACCTACGAGTTACCTACGAATACCCACGAGTTACCTACGAAGGCCCAAGGAAAATGGGTCCAGACTCGGTTCTTAATAAAGCAAAAGAACTTACCTTGAACTTAACTTACTTATCTTGGATTAAGAACTTAACTTACTTTGGCACTAGTGTGGTTTGTGTGGTTTTTGTGGTTTGGGTGGTACACTGTGTCTAAAAATGCATTTGCATCTGCGTGTTGACGTACACCTACTTCCTCACTAGATTACTAATTAGAAAATGAACATTTAATATAAGTAACGGATTATTTATTGTCATCTCTTGCGAGAGTAGATATTTTGTAATAATTCAAGGCAATTTCGTGTCGTAAAACTAGTACTCTTAAGTAAAATACATAATTATATTACGTTGTATCATTCTTCGATATAAATATTCACAACGTAGTCCTTTTATCCTACAAGGCATTATCGCACGCTTTTTAGAGAGAATCGATTCTAAATCGATTGAGCTCTCATCTTTTTTTTTTTTTTTTTTTTTTGTACTACCCAATGCTACCACTACTGCCGAGCCGTCATTCTTTTTTCGTGCGAGGCAGAGTACGCGCGCTCCGAACGTTTCATAGATTTAAAAATCGTAACCGTTCGTAAAGCGGCATTTAAATAATGCCGAAAAGAAAGTATATGTGTTTATCAGTATATAAGAACGGATATGTGTTTTATCAGTGCTAAAAGCTTTGTATAAATCTTTTTACATACGAGTATGTAGCACGTAGAGGTTGTCCGTGGGTCAACACAACGTTGCTTTTTGATGCCAGGAGGTTAACCGAGGGTTAACACGATGGTAAAATAAACTTTATATGCATACTCGCTACTAATGCATTGCTCGGAGGTTGGCCGTGTGCCTTCACGTGAGCAAATTTTTATGTGCGTTTTATCAGTGCTAAAGCTTTAAATAAATCTTTTACATACGAGTATGTAGCACGTAGAGGTTGTCCGTGGGTCAACACAACGTTGCTCTTTGATGCCAGGAGGTTAACCGTGGGTTAACACGATGGTAAAATAAACTTTATATGCATACTCGCTACTAATGCATTGCTCGGAGGTTGGCCGTGTGCCTTCACGTGAGCAAATTTTTATGTGCGTTTTCGCACTATTTCTAATTAGCTCATTATTTTTTCAAGATAATGAGCGATGCTAACTTATTGAGGAAGATCCCGAGAAGGATACTCAGTCCCAGCCTGTTTTGGACGAATGCGCGCCAAGAAGCAGCGCTGCCGCTGCTTCTTGGCCAGAGCTGGACGCCGATGTACTCGCCGCGTTGGGTGAGGTTATCGAAGAAACTCCTAAGGTGGGCCCAAAAATTCACGATAGCTTAGCACAGATATGGCTTCCCATTCCTCGTAAGAGTATGGATAAAGACGCTAAGAACAAGCTTTTAAAGCAGAACTCGGTGCCCGAGAACTGCGCGCTCCTTCAAGCTCCAAAGTTAAACCCTGAAATTTTGGCTGCCGTATCCGACCCCACTCGAGTCGAGAGGGTCGAGAGCGTTCAGCAGCAACTAGGTGCTGGCATCACAGCACTTAATAGGGGCCTAGATCTGCACTTGGACGCTGACTCTGATAGGCTTCAGGCCGTAAAGCATTTGAGCGATAGTTATCGGCTCTTATGCGATTTACATTTCGTTGAAACAGAGGCTAGAAAGAAGTTTATTACACCTGGTCTTGATAAAGCTATCTTGAACACCATCCAAGAGGTGGAAAGGAATGTCATGCTTTTGGTAACAAGCTATTCGATAAAATAAAAGCTTCCAGGGCTACTGAAAAGCAGAGCTTACAGATTAAGAAATATTCGAATATTAAATTCAATTCAAAATTCAAAATATGTTTATTAAGTCAACAATATCGTCAATCCCACACTCTCAGACCACAGGGAAACTGAATGGGCCCTCCCCGTTACCCACCACCTATGAAAAGGGGGGGGGGGCACCAGTCAACTGGTGCAGGACCACCTCGGCACCAGTCAGCCGCAGGACCACCTCAGCACCGCAGTCGAGGATGGCAGCCCCTCACAAGCAACGTGTCACCAATCAACACCCATAGAGGTACACGCTGGAAGAATCCAGCATCTTATGATTGTTGGTGTAAAATTACTAACAATCTTACAATCCTTAGATGGATTTCAGAGGGAGTTTATATCCCTTTTTCACATAAACCTAGACAATCATTTATTTCATGTAATAATTATAATCTTTCTCCCGAGGAGGAGTTGGCTATGTCTTCGGCATTACAGCAACTACTTAACTCTGGGGCTGTATCTGAATGTAAGCATTTAGAAGACGAGTATATTTCGAATATACTCCTGGCGCCGAAACATAATAGGGTAAAAAGGTTTATTCTAAATTTGAAACACCTTATCAAGTTCATCTCTAATAAACATTTTAAGATGGAGGACCATAGGACTGCCGCTAAGCTCATATCCAAAGGAGGTTTTTTAGCCACTATTGACTTACAGGAGGCCTATTTCCTAGTTCCCATTACCCAACTACATCGCAAGTACTTGCGATTTGAGTTTAATCAACTGTATGAGTTTAGCGCCATGCCATACGGTCTATCTGTCGCACCTAGAATTTTTTCTAAGATAATGAAAGAAATTATGAACTATTTACGCAGCCAAGGACATAAGTCCGTAATATATCTTAATGATATTTCATGCATAGGTTGCGTTTGCGTTTTCTGAATGTTACCATAACGTAGAAGTAACATTTAAGTTACTCAATTGCCGGGGGTTCATTATTAACTTTGAGAAAAGTGTGCTGTTACCACAACAATCGTGTAAATTTCTAGGCTTTATATATAATACTGTCGATATGACCTTAAGCTTGCCATTAGATAAACGAAGCAAGATTTTTAATTCTGATAGATAAGTTCCTTTTCTTGTCCAATTTCACTATAAGAGAGTTTTCTCAACTAATAGGTGTACTCGTAGCCGCGTGTCCCGCCGTTAAATATGGCTGGTTATAAGTATACCAAAAAATTAGAACGCCTTAAATTCTTAGCCGTTCAGACATATCATAATTATGGGGTAAAAAAAAAAAAAAAAAAAAAAAAATCCGATATTTCTATCTTACCGGATCTCCGTTGCTGGAGGAATGCAATATAATATTCAAATAATTGTATGCAACCAAACAATGATTTTGCATTAGAAATATATACTGACGCGTCGAGAACTGGCTGGGGAGCGGTTTGCAACGGCGATCGTGTCAACGGGGGTTGGAAAGACGAGGAACTTTTACGTCACATTAATTACTTATAGTTAGTGGCGGTTTTCATGGGGTTGAAATGTTTTGCAAAGCATTTAACTAGCTGCACAATATTGCTTCGAGTTGATAATACAACTGCTATAAATTACATAAATCGGTTTGGAGGAATTCAACATCCTCACCTTAATGACCTGATGAGGGAAATTTGGCAATGGTGCGAAAGCCGAGATATCCTTCTTTTCGCATCATATATTAATACTCGCGATAATGTCGAAGCAGACATTGAATCCAGAAGAACTAACATTGATGGGAACTATCGGATTGGGTTTTCCAAAAGATAGTTAAATATTTGGGTCAACCCGACATAGATTTGTTTGCTTCTCGCACTAAAGCCAAATGTCTCCGGTAGATATATTTCGTGGAAGCCAGGTCCAGATGCATCAGCCGTCGACGCTTTCACGGTGGAATGGCACAAAGATTTCTTTTATGCCTTTCCCCCGTTTTTGATGGTTTTAAAATGCCTAAGGAAGATTATTGATGAAGAAGCCAAGGGGATTTTGTTTTTTCATCATGGTAACATCTGAAATTATATTCTTCAAGCCTAACAGGGACCTTTTACGTTCTCGTTACAGGTTGCAACACCCACTGAACCGTCAGCTTATCCTGGGGGTCGCAACGCTCTCAGGACAGCCTTCCCGAGACGAAATACTCCGCCTGTAGCTTTAGAACTTACATTGGCATCCGTTTCTAAGAACACATTGAAACAATACGAAGTAACATATAAATTATGGTGGAAGTTTTGTATTGACAATAACTTAAACTTTTTTGACACTCCTAGTACTTTTGTGATGTCATTCTTAGTTGAAATATTCCATAATGGGGCATCTTACGGTTCCATTATTAGCTATAGGTCGGCACTCTCATTGCTTCTAGGAAATAATTTCGGATCAGATGATCGAATTAAGCGTTTGCTAAGGGGGATGTATAGGCAAAGGCCTTCCCGTCCAAAATATTCAAATACGCGGGACCCGCAGGTAGTACTAAGTCATGTAGCTACTTGGTATCCAAATAGAACGTTAACACTAGAGAAAATTTCCAAAAAATTGACTATTTTACTGGCTTTGTGTACAAACTCTATCGTTAATTAAAATTTCACACATTACTCGGTCCCACTTAGGTTTGAAGATTTTGGTTTCAGATATTATTAAGACATCACATAAGACACAACCGGTTTTACATTTACCATATTGTTACTGATAACATAAGAATATGCCCAGCTACGACCATAGAGGATTATTTATTTGTTACATCTGACATCAGAACGGAAAATAGAAACGATAATATTATTAATCACGTTTAGAAAACCACATTCCAGAGCTTCTCCTCAAACCATCAGTAGATGGATTCGGCAGGTTTTGTCAGAAAGCGGGGTCGATTTCGATGTATTTGGTGCTCATAGCACAAGACATGCTTCCACGTCGGCTGCTAAGTCTGCTGGAATTGATATAAACACCATAAGAAAGACAGCGGGTTGGTCTAATTCATCTTCAACATTTAGTCGATTTTATAATCGGCCTCTCAATGATGAGGGTGCATTTGCTCGGGCTGTATGTTCCTTGCCTATAGAGGATTAATAGTAGGCTATGCTTAGCGTGATTCATATTATAAGTATGTATTATAGTATTAATAAGATATTATTATCATAAATAAGTTAAAATAAGTTGAGACGAAAGACTTTTTTGTGGTCATTGTGATTATTACAAATAATGTTATTATGTTCAAAATAGGTACACATATACATTTTCTATAAAACTAGTGTTTATGTTAAAACATACACCTCGATAGTTACCATCTCTAAACATCTACGTTGTGAATATTTATATCGAAGAATGATACAACGTAATATAATTGATGATCAAACGAACTTCTTGAAGTGAAGTTCGATCGATATTATATTAGTTGTATCATTCGAAGATATAAATACACCCACCCACCCTAACCCTATAACTATGTATAGAAAATGTAAATAAATGCTAACTCCAAATTACTCTAAAGAAATGACGGCTCGGCAGTAGTGGTAGCATTGGGTAGTACAAAAAAAAAAAAAAAAAAAAAAGATGAGAGCTCAATCGATTTAGAATCGATTCTCTCTAAAAAGCGTGCGATAATGCCTTGTAGGATAAAAGGACTACGTTGTGAATATTTATATCTTCGAATGATACAACTAATATAATATCGATCGAACTTCACTTCAAGAAGTTCGTTTGATCATCAATTATTCGATGAAGATTATTTATAGTTGCTTTTAATATAAATATATGTGATTTTGGTCTCATTTTACTAAATAGTTTTAAAGGCCGAGTACTGGGTACACTAAGGCTGATTATTGGATTTTGACGGCTGACTACTGGAGAAAAGTGCCATTTTTACTTTTCATTTAAATATAACTACAACAAAGAATATTGTTGCTTTTTGTTATGTCTTATTTTGAATCTTTAATAAACGTTTAATCAATCCACGTAATGCGTTTGTTTATCCATCTAAACCTGTAGAAATGCCGACCATTCAAACTTCAAAAAGCCGATTTGAGGCTGGGCACTGGTGCCTTTACCCTAATATTTATCATGCCTAGTACAGCTGTGGAAAGTGCCTAAAGTATCATTGCAGAATGACAACTACCCTCCGCACTATTTATAAAACTGTATTGCGGCAGTGTAGTATCACCGCGAACACTCCTTATAAAATTTACAACTACTATTGTAGTACAGTCAGCACAAAAGTAGCTTGAAATCTTTAGTAAAGTTTGTCGGTTTCCAAGTGATTTTACTTTGATTGACATGCCACTCAGCGTAGCTACTGCCGTATCTGCCGTATCAATTATACGGGGCCCCCAGGTCATGGAGGCCCCCAAAGTGCGTAAACAAAAATTTTGTGACATTTTTTTGGCCCCAAACAATTTTTTATATGGGGCCCCGCCAAGGCACGCTACGCTTGCCACTTAAAGTTTATTAGCAAGTAGTGCAATACTTCAAATACTTGTGTAAGTATTAGTTAGTTAATATAATTATAGCAGTTGTTAGAAGCCTATTACCGCACAACATTATAGTTTTCTGACCCGCCTAATGCTGGTAGAGAATGCCACACGGCATTCAGTCCGCCATTTGTACTTTCTTTGTGCTGACTCAGAGTACATTGACTTTTAATGCTGTCAGTACCTTTATTACGCGGTAGATAAATGGCTACCCCTTTTTTGTTACCCATGTCTTTGAAAGAAATCAAATGAAAACACTTACTTTGGAAGGTAATCCGAAGATGGGACCTCTAATGAAACCATAAGGGTTTCGTGTAGTGCGTCAATTAGGGAACCCTAAAAACGCAATATCTCTATGATACAACAATAATTTTTTATCTACCTACATAAATGTAATTAATACCTTGTTACTTACAAAACAGATAAAATACCAAGACTCGTGCAGATAATGCATTGACTTACCTATAATATAAATACAACGGAGGTAATTAGTACCTAGTTAGCTAAGTACTTTTTTTATAGTAGCTCGACATAATGGCTTCCCTGTGCATGATGGAAAGTGAAAGAGAAGCTCAAGTCGCTGTGACAACGGGAAAGTAACTGGCTAGTTACCTGTCAGTTGCCACCGCCATGCCGGCCCAACCCTAACCCCCCTAAAAGGTTAACTATCGAGTTTCTTGCCGGTTCTTCTCGATAGAAAACAACTTTTCGAACACGGTTGTAATTTAATAAAAAATTTAATAATAAAATATATATTTGTACCTGCATAAGTACTTGTCATAAGTCTATGTGAATAAAGATAATGACTGGCTCGACAGCTCATTTGGTAGTGACCTCTGCCTTATGAGCCATGGATCGTGTCGTGGGTTCGATCCCCGCACAGTACAAACATTTGTGTGCATGTCTGTTTGTTCTATGTATAAATGTATTTATTTACAAAAAAAAATATCTAGGTTTATCAGTTGTCTAGCACCCATAGTACAAGCTTCGGCTTAGTTTGGGGCTAGATGACGATGTGTGGCCCAGCGTGGCATGTCTTGGGTTATCTTAATCTTAACTAATATTATAAAGCTGAAGAGTTTATTTGTTTGAACGCGCTAATCTCAGGAACTACTGAGAAATTGAATAGACAATGGTCTATTCAACACAAAAAGAATTATAAGATAAATGTATCGAGAGAGGCTTTAGGCTATAACATCACGCTGCAGATATTAGGAGCAAAGAAATAATGGAAAATGTAAAAAAAAAACGGGGAAAAAATAACTATTCCACGCGGACGAAGTTGCCAGCACAGCTAGTTTATTTATATTCTTTATTTTCGATTTCCAGGATCGAGTGGGTCCGCAACTGGGCGTGGTGGCGCTACTTCCGCGACTACTTCCCTTTAAAGCTGGTCAAGACCGTGGATCTGGACCCCTCCAAGAACTACCTTTTCGCGTGCTTCCCCCACGGCATCGTCAGCACCGGTGCCTTCGGCGCTTTCGCCACGAACGCCCTGGACTTCTACAAACTGTTCCCTGGCATGAACTGCAACATGATAACCCTGGGAGGCCATTTCCTATTCCCTTTCTTCAGAGACTTGATACTGGCTCTCGGTGGCTGCTCGTCTTCAAGGGAAAGCTTGCTGCATTTGCTTGATCTGAAGAAGAACAAGGGAAAGTGCGTCGCCTTGATTGTGGGGGGAGCGGCAGAAGCCTTGGATTCGCATCCTGGAGAGTATAAAGTGATTTTGAGCAGAAGGAAAGGTTTCGTCCGCGTTGCGATGATTGCAGGGTGAGTTTGTAAATAAATACCTATGTAAATAGTTTTTTTTTATGACAGAGGGGGACGGCCCTGATGATAAGCAGGGACAAGAGAGGTAGGGCATAGCGAATATTCGCCCGAATTGAGCCGCCCGTCCGGGGAAGGACCTCCACCCTATAGAATACCGCAGTCAAATGACCTCTGGGTCGTATTTCTGCCGGTGAGTAGGGTTTCCGGGGCTCGTGGGGGGTTAGGGTTGGGCCGGCATGGCGGTGGCAACTGACACGTAACTGACCAGTTACCTGCCCGTTGTCACAGCGACTTGGGCTTCTCTTTCGCTTTCCATCAGGCGTAGGGAAGCCATTATGTCGAGCAACTATTAAAAAAAAAGTAATCACTTTAGCCCATAGCCACCGTAACACGAGAAGAGTCACAGACACAGATGAGATGAGAAGTAGGCTCGCTTTTTGAAGGTCCTTAAGTCGCATCCATTCGAAAAAGTCGCAGCTGGAAGCTGATTTCAAAACGTACTGGGATTACGTAGAACTATTTATTAATCTGTGCCGTGGCGTGGAAGACATCCAACTTATCAAGATATTTTTCAGAATCTTGAATTAGTATGAAAAATAGTAGCTAAATTAGTAAAAATTCGTTCTTAGGACGTGCCACCTGGCCTTACTTACAACACCATCTAGCTCTAACCGGAATCGAACTTGGTACTTTCGGTTCGTCAACGCTTAACGTTCTAAACATTGCGCAGTTGGAGTATGTGTCTATTGTTTTCTAAGAAAATATGTAACTTCTCTTTTAATAGTAGATACCTATATCCGCCGAAATCTAGACGGCTTTTTAATGAACTATGATAAATTACTAATCTACACTAATATTATAAAGAGGAAAACTTTGTTTGGTTGTAATGAATAGGCTCAAAAACTACTGGACCGTTTTTAAAAATTCTTTCACCATTCGAAAGCTACATTATCCACGAGTAACATAGGCACAATTTTATTTTGGAAAAAAATAGGGTTCCTTAAAAACTTTACGCGGACGAAGTCGCGGGCGGAAAGCTATTCCTAACTAAAGATAAACATGTGATACGTACTTATTGACAGTGAACATCCCTATACTAGAGTTACTGCTAAAACTATTACTCAATTATATAAGTTGTACCTACCTAGGTATAAAGATTTCGTTTGCAAAAAGATAAATAATAAAATAAATAAATAACCCAAGACATGCCACGCTGGGCCACACAGCGCCACCTAGCCCCAAACTAAGCCGAAGCTTGTACTATGGGTACTAGACAACTCATAAACTTACTTAGATACATTTTTTTTTGTAAATAAATACATATTATACATAGAAAACACCCAGACCAATACAAACAGACATGTTCATGAACACAATTGTTTGTACTGTGCGGGAATCGAACCCACGACCCTTGGCTCAGAGGGCATAGGTCACTACCAAATGAGCTATCGAGCCAGTCAAAGAAGCGAACTCACCTACGTAATTACAAGAAACATGTACGAGTAACTTAACCCATTGCTTGTCCGTGAAACAGACAATGAATCCTTAAACAATGGCGATACATACCTACATAACATGAACGTAAAAGTAAGGTAAATAGATCAGGACAAACGAAGGGCATAATGTGTGTGACAGGTGGCAAACAACCTAAAAAAATTGCAGATACTCGTTGACATAGGTAGTAGGTACCTACATAATATCTTTGTTGCTGCTGGCAAAATTTGCCAATGCTTACTTATCACCGATCAACAAGGTCAGATGTATGCCACCGTAAAATTCTTTTGGAGATTCCGATGTGAAAGAGTATTGATGATGACGATGGTGATGACACAAACTGGGTATTGTAAGTTAAAGTTACTGTAGGCGTAGCTAAATACCACAGACCGATGACGGGCAGCAGCGTCACCGGAGCGTGAAGCTACGGTCTGTGATCGCCAGCCCGCCTGCCCAGCGTGGCGATTATGGGTATATCCTCAAGATGTTTGCCCTTAGTAGCGAACAACTGGAGAGGCCGAAATCCAGCTGTGGACTGCGATAGGCTGATGATGATGACTACACTTAGTAGGTGAACTATCCATGGCCATACAAAATTTTTATCCCCATTGTTTTGTGTTCCAGGGCTCCCTTAGTTCCTGTCCTGTCTTTCGGCGAAACAGACGTGTTCCGTCCCTTAGACAACCCCAAGGACAGCTTGCTCCGAAGGTTCCAGGAGAAGGTCCGTCAGTTGACCGGCATCTCGCCAATGTTCCCGCTCGGGAGGGGCATGTTCCAGTACACTTTTGGAGTAGTACCCTTGCGCGCTCCAATCACAACTGTCGGTGAGTTCTGAAACTTTATTTTACGTCGGGAACAATCCCACATGTAGGTATTCACAAACAATACTTATCTATGGGGATATAAGGGAGCGGCCTATCATCATTTTTCTCCAAGCCAACCTCATAGGCCTCTCCAGTTCTTTGCCACTTAGGGCAAACATCTGGATCTACATAACTAAAATTAGTTAACCTTGATTTTGGATCCCATTTCATTGCTGCTCTGAAAACCTCAGTTCAAAATTGTGTGGCATCCATTTGTCCAGAGGGATAAATGTTCTGGATCATCATCAGCCTATAGCAGTCCACTGCTGGACATAGTCCTCTCCAGTTGTTTGCCACTTAGGGCAAATACCTAGAGGATATACCTACCTACCCAAAATTGCCACGCTGGGCAGGCGGGTTGGCGATCGCAGGGTGTAGCTTCTCGCTCCGGTGACACTGCTGCCCGTCATCGGCCTGTGGTATAAATACCACGCTACGCCTTCAATTGTGATGGTTATACCGCCACCAGTCGGTTGCCAGCGCCTCGTTTGTCATTCGGCAGGATGCACCACGGGCAGGTGAGGTTGGCTTGGAGCGAAAAGATGATAGGCCACTACGATACATCCCTAGGCTGACAAAAGGCCCATAAAGGGGCCAATAATAATGTTGCTGTGGTACAAAGTTAATGCTTCGTACTTAAAGCAAATCAATACAATAGCAAGTCTTATGCAAGATATTTTTGAGCCAAGTTAAGGTGGTTAACCTTAGAAATGATATTTAAAATAAATATTATTTATATTACTGCCTCGTAATTATCTAACTTTATACGTTTCTTCTTTCTTTGTAGTATTCAACACTGTTATTCGAACATAATTTCAGTTGGCACGCCGATGGAAGTGACGAAGGTCTTGGAGCCAACAAGTGAACAGGTGGATGCTGTGCATGCCGAGTTCACGAAGCGCCTCCAGGAGATGTTCGAGGCAGAGAAGCACAAGTACTTGCCGAACGCTAAGGCTACCAAGCTTGTTATTACTTAGAACATAAGTGCGGTGTGTTGCAGTCCATTGTCCAAGATGATAAAACTCAGACTTATCTACCCTCTGAGATTTAAGATTATAATTGAACGAAACGATCGAGAGGCTGACACAAACCATTCCCTGTACAATGTTGCGTAAATGAACTTGGCCCTCGATTCCGAAATCAAGAAAAGGAAATGAAGCCCGTTTGTTTTTATAAGCACATCCTAGCAGTAGAAAGTAGTATACTTGGATAGACTCCATTCTAACTACTAAGAATAATTCCACTCCGTTGCCCAGATGACATTTTGATGAGTGCGTGAGATAGTCAGTCAGTGAAATCAATACTTTCTTCTTTCACGGTTTTGAAATTCGGTCTGTAGGTGATCTTATTAATGTGCATTGCAATAGAATAGATTGATGATCGCTCATATATATCTGCACAAGTCAAGCTGGTCCTGGTAAACCTACTAGTACGAGTTTACCGCGATTTTGCAACTTGACTGTAACATTTCCGTGCGTCTAGATTGTTTCATACTTAAAACGAGTATTACATAAATCACGTGATATTTAGTGCCTAGAGAGTGTGGAAAGGGTGTTGAAAGTTTTCGGGATATATTTTTAAAACTCAAATGTAAGTATCTGATAAAAGATACCTAGTTAAGGAAAAGGGGGTAAGCATTTCTAATTTATGAGAGTGTAACTTTTTTAGGAGTTGGTTTATCTTAAGCGACTGTCTCTGTTAACTTATGTTTACATAGATAGACACCTTTATACCCAGATACCGATTTGTTTATGCAGATAATTAGTTATTACTACTTAAGTAAATAAGTGTTAATATTAAAAACGTAGATGAATCAACTATTAATTTATGAATTATTATTACTGTACTTATTAAATGGATTTTACGTCAACTTGATCCCAATATTACGGCATATTAGGTACGGATATTTTTTTTGAATTATATGCAAGAGCCATGATCACGGAAGATCTTCGTTAGGGAATAAGTACCTAGTCCCGCTAATAAATATGATAAACTGAATATTGAAATATTATGCTAATGAATTAATATTGGTTCACGCAGTGTGTACGTATATCATTTAAGTACTAAATATACTTTATTTATTATGCGATATCAAATTTAATGATCCAATTCCTATATACTATTATTATATTAATACTATTACTATTGCTCAATTTACTAAAATAAATGTTAAGTTTTGTACAGTATAATCTTTTTATTGCGAGCGACAATTCACCCTTTAAAGCCGTTGTTCAAAATATCACCTTTAGTTACCAACCGGGGTCGGGGTACTGATAATTTACATATAATATATAAAAAATAAATAAATAAAAGCTAAACTTAAACTTCACTAATATGTAAATCTTCTAAAACGGGACATTGTGGCAGTGACTCCAGGACTCTTTCTGCGGTAACGCTGAATTGCTAGTGAGATGCGCTGATCATATTATGCTATTATCGTACTTAAAAAATATTATTTATATTACTGCCTCGTAACTATCTAACTTTAGAAGTTTCTTCGGCAAATATAGACACTGTAAGAATTAAAATAAAATCCACAAAAGTTTTTCAATTTTTATTAATTTTATGTATTTACATTTTATATACAATATTTAATGAATGCGCGCATCTTTGCGCACCATCAACTCTTTTGAGCATTTATTTATCATTAACTTCATGTTTCCCTTAACGTTTCATTAATGAAGGTATCATTATAATTAAACACAACAATTATACATACAATGAGAGCGGGAATGATACATAATATTGGGCATGGCGCTACGTTACTTTGGACTTTTATTTTTAAAATACTTAGGTAACTTATTCTATCCTAAGAAAAAATATTATACACATTCCTCTTTCTAACATAGGTACTAAATCTGGATGCTAATCAGAACTGACTTTGTATATTCTTTCATCGAAATAGTCCTAAATCAATTACACAAAATTTTATTTATGTATATGAAAAAGTAAGTAAGGAATGAGTTTATATAAAAAACCTAGTAGTAGAAAATGAGGAAGTCGACTAAGTACCGTAGTAGCATGCGGGCCTCAGTCCAGATCCCGCCCGGCAGACATTCACTCGAAAACTTGGAGCCATCCAACAACGCCACTTGTCCATCATTACTAAAGGAAAACGAGGTCTACAGAGAAATTTATTTAACTACCCACGCCAACGTGCTCAAAATCGTTCACAGGGATCTTATTCTCGCAAAAATTAACATTTTTCCCAGTAACTTCTGTACAATACATCACACAACGGCTCTAATGCTAATTTGCTTGAGTCAACATTCCAATTAGAGTTAACAAGATAACATAGACCAAGTGGCATTGTTGGAAACCTCCGAAAACCAAAACACAAACTTAACAGAGACTCAACGAAATCTAAAAGGCTATAAACGTCATTAAAAGTATTAAAGAGACAGATTCCGTGCATTTAAAAAGAGTAAGTAGTTCTTGAATAGACATGGACACACTGGAAAACGGTATATCTCACACCAAATATCCATACAGATACTGCTACCGAGAAGATAATACAGTCTTAAAGAAGTTACAGTAAAAATTTAAAATGCCATACACAGAAAGAAAACTTATACAAACGTCGTCATTATTAGTAAAATCAGAGACATTTTACGTAGAAGAAATCTTACACATTACATTATATCTCTAGAGAATCTGTCCTAAAAGAGTCAATCCAGTATTCGCGTCATAGAATCCCGTACTAAATTTAGGCATTCGTATTCTAAAATCTCTATCAAAGTAAAAGTTTGATCCCAAAAACGTGTAATCGTCTAAGTAGATTCGATCCGTTCACCAGAAGATACCTTCAGAAGTTACGATAGGACTGGCGGTGAACGGATGACAAATGTCGTAGTCAGATTCGATACCTCGAGTGGCGAGGCTGTCACGTCAAAACAGTGAACAACATTCGGTTGTATTGAAAGTCTTTGAGGCTTCCTCACGCCTGCTTCGGATGCGGCGTGGGCGCAGGCGGGGCCGGCTTGAAGCACTGAAGCAGGAAAGCGGTGTACATGATGAACGCTATCGAGAGAGCGATCAACGCGTACATGAAGATGTTTAGCTCCGGTTGTCTGAATCTGTTCTTTCTCAACCATTCTAAGACTTCTTCCTCAGACATGAGGTCGCCTGAAATAAATAATTTCCTATTAATTCCTTCACGTCAATAAAAACTGTACCTCTTTCATATGTTGTAATAAAGTATAGTTCAAATCGAGTCCGTTCTCACCTCTATATATACTTGGGAATCTTTTCCTGAAGTAAACGATAGCTGGTAATTTCGTAACACCCCATTTCCTTGCATAACGAGGGTCCTGCATTTTCACAAAGGTGATGTCCAGGTTGTCAGTTTCACTATCGATGTTTTCCAGCTTGTCCAAAACTGCACGACTCTCGACGGATTTCTCATCTACAAACATTGTTATTGATAAGTTTATTTAAAATACATTCGCGCTAAACTAAGGATTCTCTTTTCCGATGGCTATATCAGAAAATAACGCTTATTTAAAAAGAAACTTACAAAAGTAAACAGCCAAGAATTCATTCTCCTCCAAAAGTTTGTCAAGCATTTTACGGTTGACTTCTTCAATCTCATTTTTGATCTCAAAAACGTCTTGAGAAGTCAACCATTGCAATATTCTGTCAACCTGGTGCAAGTCACCGTCGTATAGCATTGGTACTTGTTTACGGAAGTACATGAGAGTGGGTATGTTGACCACATTGTATTTAGCCGCTGCTTCAGGACTGGCTATTTTGACAAAATCAATGCCAAACTGATCAACTTCCCCATCGATTTGTTCCAGAGATTCCAAAATTTCTTCACACTCCGGACAATCCTCATCGTCATCTGTAAAATAATTAGCACCTCTTTTATAAATTCCTTCATAAACATGATAACCATGTTCATATATTTACATAAATGCAGAGACTTACAGAAGAATACGACCAATAAATGAGATTCGACCAGCAGTCTCTCCAACATCCTTTCATTAACCGATTCAATTTCGTCAGCTAGTTCACGATTATCATCATCGATGAGCCATTCCAGAATCGATTCTTCATTTTGCAAGTCTCCTTCAAATAACAGAGGATTTCCGTTTCTAAAATGAAATGAGAGTTCATTGTAAGTGAGTATGATCATTCAATTATGTAAGCTGTATTTTTTCATCCTTATTAAAGAATGACGCTGATATTTGATCCAATTTACCTGAAATAAACCATAGCAGGGAAAGTTTTGATTGAATATCTTTTAGCCAGCTGTGGATCTTGTATTTTGACCATGTGTATACCATAGACGTCGCATTCATCATCTATACCCTCTAATCCTTCGAGAATATGATCGCATATGTGACAATTAAGCTTATCTGAAACATTTAATTTTATTAACAAAGATGTTAAGGTCTATATTACCATTATTTTCTGTTTGGTACTATACTTTTTACTTACAGAAGTAAACTGCTAAATATTGTGTGTCTTCGACCATTTTTTCCAGCATCACCCTAGTTATAAGCTCAATGCGATCTTCAGTCTTCTGCGTGATCAGCCATTGCAATACTTCTTCCTCTTCAGCCAAGGACCCTTCATAAACGTTTGGCACATTGCTTTCGAAATACACAAGTACTGGGAAATCTGTCACTCCATACGACTCCGCGATGGAATAATCTTGTGTTTTGACGAACTTAATGCCGTGTCTGTCGCAGTCATCGTCAATATTCTCCAGCTCTTCCAATATGCCAGCGCATTGTTCACAGTCGAGACTATCTGGAACGTCAAGATCTATTGCCAGTTCAGTTGTTACAACGTTTTGTGAGCAATTGCGCATGGAGAAATTATGTTGACCGCGAAGGTCGTAATCATCTAACTAAAGGGTTCTAAATGGAAAAGTGCAGTGAACAATCTATTTTCCTATTCTAATTAAGAACTACAAAGGATAGTCAAATCACGGTGCACAAAAATTAAGAGTAATACGCTCATCTTGTGGATATCGGTTCGAGTATAGAGGAGCTAAATTCTACAATAATTCAACGGTGGGTAATTGGGTATAAAGAAGGGTTACACCACTGCAACAAGACATGCGGCATGCTATAAAACAAGGGACAGTTAAAATAGATGCTACATTTTCAGAGTTGCTATTTCAAACTTAGGTTATGCCCTTGAAGGCATAATCGGAGTACCCTCTGGATCTGCCCCCTCTTCTTCTTCATGGTCCCTCTCTTTCTTTTTCATCGTCTTTCTCATTGCCTTGGTATTGCAAATCTCACACAATGTTTTGTTCCCTATTGAAAAGCAAGAAAGTTAATAGAGTTACATAGTACAATAAGCGTTATAAAATCATTAGATAGATGTAAGTACATCGATAGGATATTTGACTTAATATTTAACTAATATTTAACTAGGAAATATTTAACGAGCTAATAATAGAAAATCGTAATTTCAGTGTCAAAACGCAAAAAAAATATCAATAACAGATTTTTCCTTTTTATTTAGATAATAACAATTGTCATTTAACTAGATAATAAAAGTATGTAACAGAGGAAAAGTAAGATATTTGTATTTAAAAAACAATCAAGGCCTCAAACATCGAAAGGTCATCTCTATTTTTCTAGACTTAAGTAACTTAAATTATGTGACATAGGTCAAGTTAACTTTTTCCTATTTAATTTACCAGTCAAATAACCTAAATACAAATAACACACAGAGTTACAACATGTATTTAATTTAAATAGTGTTAATGTGTCATGTCACGTGTGAAGTGTGAAGCGTGTGGCGGCCTTTTAATAAGCAACTTACAGAAGTACACTGCGAGAGAGCCTGACTCTTCGATCATGTCCATCAGGTCTTGGCCCTCCAGAGCCTCGATGACGTCACCAGCGGGGTTCTTCTGGACCAATAGCCAGTTGAGCAATTGCTGCTCATCGTACAGATCACCTAAAATAGAACGAGGGTCATATCTTACAGTGGATGCGATTACGGGTTGCCCTCTCAAACTATGTCGCACCTTCACCTGTCCATTGTGCCCCACCATCTGCACTATGGAGGATCTCGACCAGGCAACTGACAATGGTGTGTGGACTGTGGTGATCAGTTACTAGGTTTTGGTCGGGAAATGTGATCTCGTTTAGAGTTAATTGTTGATACGAAAAGAAGAAGAACATAAAATAATTCGTTTGCTAATCACATCGCAATGGATCTCAATCTCATGGATGACAAAGATTCAAAAGATCACGATGACAGGTGTATGGTTATATGTATTATAATTAAAGATAGGAAGATTTTTAAATGTTCCATATTTATTACTTGTAACTTCTAGTCTAGACTATGTATCTACAATAATTTCATATCCGGTCATATTCAATTTGGAAACGAAACGAGTTTCTTAGTTTGCAAGTACGGTAATAATTAGTTTGGCAATCTTGTCAGGATCCGGTGTTTATACATATAGCTTGATCGCTTATAAGTAAGTAAAGTCAAGTTACCTATATTTAATTTGTAATTTTCATAAAATGGTTCCTCATTTGATTAAAAAGCTGAAAAAAAATTAATTAGTTATCATAGACTTACCCGCATAAATAACGGGGTCTTTAGAACCCATTTTGAAGAAGAGCACCGCAGGCAAGGCGAAGACACCATACTCTTTCGCCATTTGTCGGTCATCGATCTTGACAAAGTTGATCCCAGCGCCGTCGGCGTCGTCGTCTATGTGCTCGATCTCAGCCAGCACTCTAGGGCACTGTTTGCAGTCATTACTGTCTAAAACATGGGATATGTACAATACAATTGGAATAGTATTGGTAACATTTGTATGGCACATATGTATGAGATTCGACAAATGAATATCTTAACAGATCAAGTTAATAAATATTACCACGATTACGATAATAATCTATCTACCTATTACAGAATCAGGGTTAGATTACTGGCCTTTAAGACTAAAATAGATTTAACACTAATAATATTTTTTAAAGATCCTTAATTTATATAACTCACAAAAGAATACTGCAACATAATCCGACGTCTGCCTTATTTTCTGGAACATCTTCCTATTAACTTTTTCAATGTGATCTGTTAACTCCATATTCTCGGGATTGGTCAACCAGTCCAATATTTCTTCCTCGTCATCTATATCACCATCGTAATTGATGTATTTGCCTTTCCTGAAGTAAGTGATTCCTGGTGGATTGCGAAAACCGTACTTCTTCGCCATTAGCCGGTCATAGCACTTTACAATCTTTATTCCATATTCAGCTGCCTCATCATCTATCAATTCCACATGCCTTAATATTCTTGGACTTCCTGGATCTTCTTCTTTGTCTGTAACATGTTTCACTCATTGTTAATTATTTACATGTATAACAATATACCTAAGTACCAAGTTACACATAGCAACATACACATATATCACACTGTACGTATACTTACAAAAAACGACTGCCAAAAATTCTTTGGTTTCTATGTATTTAAATAATTTGTCTCTGTCAATTTCTTCGATACTTTCATCTTCCTTTTGTTTGACCATCCAGTCAAGAACTTCAGATTCATCCAAAAGATTTCCTAAAATATTTTATCAATTACTATATGCTGAAAAGTAAACACTTAAACAAAAAGTGACTTATAGAAACCACATCCATTTGATTAAAATTTGGTAACTCACCAGTTTACATCCAATAAATGGCATGCGCGGATACAACTACAGCAATACCATGCTGACATCATTCGTGTGTAAAATGAGTAATGACAGTTCTTAATAGAAAATGTATTTATTTAACAAAATTGATAGCGCCGACTCAACAATTCAACGTAACAATATAAATAAACATCCATGCGAATTTTCGGCCAACCAATACAACTTACATATCGACATTATTGTCATACAACGGCAGCACTTTTTGCAATTGAGAAGCATTAGACCGCACCGACAATGATCTCATTCGACGTCCCGATGATTTTTAAAGGATACGATTGGGATAAATAAGAATGAGGTTATTGCCGACAGCGTCAACCAGTTTCGATTCTTATTGAAGTTTTCATAATGATAATGAATTACAGAAAAAATAAACTTGGCACTGCATCTTCGTAAGACAAAATAAACGTTGTTGATACAAAAGAGTAAGAGCTATATATAGATTTAAAAATCTAAAAAGTAAAGTAGCTTTTTTGTATAAATGTATTACAAAATAATGAGATTCCATGAAGACTAGAAAACTACATGAACATGAAATCCTTACAACGATAAGTCTTTCAGGATGGCACGGCAAAATACAATTAGAAATGCCTTATGTAGATGTTTAAAACTTTAATTCCTAAATATTGGAATTAACTTAACAATCTTAAGAACGATTTGTACACCTGCATGATGTCTCATAGACACCCCAATATTTAGTTTTTATGATCTCGAATTTATAAGTAGTTAAGCATAATACTTAAGAAAGGTGGACCAATGTGGACTACATTCGCGCGTTGAATAATTAGATGGTCAACAATTTGTTTAGTGAATTGGCGAATGAAGTCCTTACGCTACGTGTTACAACATTCAACCCTGTTAAGTGCTTGCGGGGACCAAGGGACACGAGGTTATTGAAAAGCTAGCTGTTAATATGCAATAGCAAACGATGCAACGTTAGACCAGACTATATTAGATGAAGGTGAAACCAAAATTGACAGGGATCGAAAACTATTCAACAGTCGTGTCCACTTGACGCCTCGCGTGCACGCTTACTTACTACAATATCGGAGCGATATCAGAGTAAGCACAATACATTAACTAAGTTCTTTACCACCACCAAATATTGTCAGACTCGAATAAACCTTTTTTTCCTTTGGACGGTTTTTCCGGTTTGGCCAGTGCCTTGTTTTTGCCCTTGGCTCCCTTCTCCGGCTGCGGTTTCCCAAACGGCTTGTCAAGTTTCTTGGGCGGCACCTTCGTCGGAGTAGCCTTGGCTACTTTGGTCGGACTTTGGACTTTAGTAGGACAGCACTGGTAGGGTTCATAAGTCATTTTTGGGACAGCCGGTTTCGCCCCCAATCCAATGTAGAAACAGCGATCGCCTGCAGTCAGTAAAAATCTGTTTTTATAACCCGTATAAAATGTATTAACAAGATACAGTAAAGTTAATACTGTGCATTGCGCTCTTTGTTATCGCGCAGTTATATCTAGATGGATGTTAGTAAGTATAAGAGTTGAAAACATTTGAGTTGGAAAGCGCGAATGACTGCAGGCGACAGCTGGAATGTTAGGACCCATGCGGGTTCCGTTTGACCATGCAGATGTGACTCGGGTCGGGTACCGGGTACAGTGCCTCCGTGCAGGGGTCTCGGGGTCCAATACTATTTATTACCTGTGAACATTCGTTTTATTCTACCAAAAAAACTATCATCTTCATCATCTTCGTCGTCGTCATCGTCATCTTCATCATCATCATCGTCGTCATCCTCGTCATTCCCTTTACGATGACGAACATTCCTGGTTTTAGCTCCACTCTTTGCTGTGCTTTTCTTTTTGCTTTTATTATCATCTTCATCGTCGTCATTTTCATCGTCGTCATCGTCATCGTCATCATCATCGTCATCATCATCGTCTTCGTCATCATCGTCAATGTCATTGCCGTCATCGTCATCTTCATCGTCATCACTGTCATTGTCATCGTCATCATCTTCATCCTGGTCGTCGTCTTCATCCTCATCGTCATCTTCATTGTCACCGTCATCATCATCGTCGTCGTCATCATCATCGTCGTCGTCATCGTCGTCATCGTCACCATCATCATCGTCGTCGTCGTCATCATCATCATCGTCGTCATCATCGTCATCATCTTCGTCGTCGTCATTGTCATCGTCGTTGTCGTCTTTATCATCGTCATTGTCATCATCAGCATCAACTATTCGTTTTGCTGTCTTTTTTTCCGGATATCGAATCTTCAGCTTACCAACTGTTTTCCAGTTCCCTTTTTTTTTAGGATCATTAAATTTAAAAAGATTTTTGATTTTATTTAAACTACTTTCCTTAACATCGTCATTATTTTTGTCATCATCATCGTTGTCGTCATCGTTATTGTCATCGTCATCGTCATTGTCATCGTCGTCGTCATCATCATCATTGTCATCGTCATCATCGTCGTCGTCATCATCATCATCGTCATCATCATCATCGTCATCATCGTCATCATCATCATCATCGTCATCATCATCATCGTCATCATCAGAATTATTATCATCATCATCATCTGTCTTATCATTGTCATCATCATCCAAATCGTCGTCAAATTTCTGCTTTGACGCGCTTCTGCCAGGATTGCGCGATCTGTCACCAGGAAATCGCACTTTAAGCGTACCCATGGTCTTCCACTCTGCAGGCTTTACATTTTTTGGTGTGTTCTTTTTTACTGTATCTACATCAGCTTTGCTCCGAAACCCCGAGGACTTTTTATCACCATCTGCACTGGCCTTCGATTTAGTATTAGCTTTATATTTTTGGCGGTGGCTATCTTCACCTGCAGGCATTAGTAACTGTCATGCAAAATGACACAGCTCAAACATCCAGCATTTAAGGCGTAAAATAGTAATATTTTATTGTAAAGATTTCGAGAATGATGTCATGCACGTAATATTTTACGATTCAATACTTTTTAATACTATAAAATCTTTCGATCGTAAATAAATAGTAATAAATTTATTTAAATGGATGTGGATTCTTACTTTTCTGATCTACAAGCCACTGGAGAACTTTATTTTCGTTCTTTAAATCACCTATAAACAGGACAAAATGATAAGGAGTTCAAATGTAAACATTATTATATAATATTAATAAAGGAAATAATTCAAAAGTAAATATAACATAATGTGAGAATCTCGTAAATGTAACATCTAAACTTTTGGAATAGATCGAAAAAAGAATATACATACTTGAATAATACAAAAGTATAAAGGTAATGTTATTATTAAAATTCTTAAAGCCCTTACCATCATACATAATTGGCACACCAGTCTCGTAATAGACCAGTGCTGGGAAACTGAAAATACCAATGTCAGATGCCAGCTTTGAATCTTTGGACTTCACGAATTGAATTCCATGTTTATCAGTATCATCATCAATAGTTTCCAGTTCCTCAAGAATTTCATCACAGGTGTCACAATCTTCACTATCTGAAAAGGAAGTATTTAAATTAGATATATTCATATAAGGTGTTAAAAAATGTACTGACAAAATAATACTAACAGAAGAAAACGGCAAGATGCTCCACATCGTCTATCAAATCTTTCAAAGTTTTTCTATCAACACTTTCGATAACGTCAGGCTGCGATGATTCAAGCTCCAAGACCCATTTTAAAATAGCTTCCTCGTGCATCAGATCTCCTTCGTAAATAGTGCGGAATTTGTGTCTGTAGAACGCTAGAGCAGGCAATTCCGACAGATCGTACTCTTTGTCAATCCCTTCGTCGGATGTTTTGACGAAATCGATGTCTTTTTCCTCACACTCGTCATCAATGTTTTCGAGTTCACTTAATATCTTCTGAGATTTCTTGTCACCCTCCTTGTCTAAAAGTAAAAATTAGGTATAATAAACATACTATTGTATTGTTAATCTTCAAGCCATCTGTTACAATGGTACACTTACAGAAAAATACTACAACATGATCGTTTTCTTCTAAGATCTTCTCCAGCATCCTTGAGTTCACTTCTTCAATCTTTCCAGGAATCTCCAGTGTATTTTCATCAGTCAACCACGACAATACCTCATCTTCGTCTTCAATGTCGCCTGATTTGAACGTACAAAATGTTAGTTGCATAATCGACTCACAATATTTTTTAATGTATGTGACCAACATTACGTCTTACCCTTGTAGATCAATGGATCCTTGTTTCTGAAGAACACGAGGGTAGGGAAGGTCTTGATACCATATTTTTTGGCTAAAGATATATCTTCAGTGGTAACGAAGATGATACCAGTTTCATCCAGCTCATCATCAATGTTTTCCAGTTCATCCAGAATGTTGTCACATTCTTCGCCTTCTTCGCAGTTTCCACCTAATGAGCGAAATAAAATTTGCTTTATAATCTTTATTTAGGAACGGCTTATTACCTACGTTAAAGAATAAAAATACTCACTGAAGTATACAACAACGTACTCGTGTTCTTCAATAAGATCGGTAAGAATTTCATCCGTAACCTCTTCAATCGTTGCACTGTTCTTCTGTTCAATAAGCCACTCTAGTACTTCGTCTTCATTCATTAGATCACCTTCATAAATTGCTGGGATATTTTCTTCAAAGTATACCAAAGTTGGCAGATGATCTATTCCAAACTCTTTCGCTTCGGCTTCGTTATCCATTCTCACTATTACAATGCCTTCCTTCTCTAGTTCATCATCAATATTTTCAAGCTCGTTCAAGATTCTGATATCCTGTTTATCATCCTTGTCATCTGTGAATCAGAAATCATACTTTAATATAATTCTTTTAAAATCTGTCAAGTTTTTTTATGAAGTATACTTACAGAATATAACAGCTAAATACGGAGTGGTTTCAATAAGTTTATCCATCATTTCATCGGTAACTTCAGGAATTTCACTGTGCCGTTTTTGATGTAGCAACCAGCCAAGGAGTTCATCTTCTTTCATCAAGTCACCTTCATAGATGTGAGGGATACCCTTCTCGAAGAAAACCATTGTTGGAATTGTTTCAATACCGTACTCTTTAGCTTCTTTGTCATCGTCTATTTTGACAAAGGCGATGTCATTTTGGTCACATTCATCATCAATGTTCTCAAGTTCGGTTAAGATCTTTTGACTCTTTTTCTGGTCCTTGTCGTCTGAAATAAATTTGATAAACTGTATTTCATTTATATGCCAGTTCTTGACAGTATAGTAAAAACTGAATTAGAGATTTAAAATATTGCCGAAAAAATTCTAAGCAGCATAGGAATTTAAAGACTTGGCATTGTTTCAAATGCGTGACCAATGTTAAGGACGTAGGCAATGTTAAAAAAAATACTCACAGAAGAGCACAGCGACGTACTGCATTTTTTCGATGATCAAGTCCAACATTTCATCGGTGATGTCTTCAATTTCGTCACTTTCCGTTTGGTAATGCAGCCATTTTAAAACTTTTTCTTCCTCTTCCAGATTTCCCTCATAATAGGTGGGAATGCCCTTCTCAAAATACAACAGAGTGGGTATTTTCTCAATTCCATATTCCTTAGCTTCTTCATTATTATCAATTTTGACAAATGCAATGCCTAGTTGGTCACACTCATCATCAATGTTTTCCAATTCGTTAAGTACTTTTTGTGATTTACGGTCGTTATTATCATCTGCAATATACACAAATTATAAGTAGTAATTTAGAGCAGTGATAGTGGGAATGGTAAGGCTGTTGACTTTCATAAAGGTCGTAGCGGGTGAAACCCCGCGGGTGAAATGTATTTTCGTACTATAAATTCATAAGTACGTGTATTCGGTGCTCCAGTGAAAGAAATCAAACAAGCCGAACTTAGCTTAGTGTAAAACCCTAGTTTAGGGTAGGTTTGAGCGGCTTAACAAAGACAGTTACTGCCAATGTTGATAACATCTATTACTTCTATGGTAACTTGATTAAGTCAGTATTGATACTTACAAAACAACACGGCGACTGTCTTGCCATCCTTAATCAATTTGTCCAGCATTTCATCAGTTACATCCTCAATCTCGTCTTTTTCCAGTTGGTCTACTAGCCATTCCAATATTTCTTCTTCATTTTCAAGGTCACCTGTAAAAACACAAATAATGTATTGTACCTACAATAAAGCGTTTATTATATTCTATATAAGATCTTCCTGTCCCTAAGCGCGTTTATATAAATAAGAACAAAGGCAAAGTGACTATAGTTACTCAGGTATACTCCTGGACACCACTTATTCTGACGATGAAATGTTCATTATACAATATTTATTTTGATAATATCAAATAAATATCAAAGAGCATCATTGATGATATTATAATACCAAAGTATGCAGGTGAATTATGGAAATTAGAATCAAACATCTTTCCAAACATGCGAGTAGATTCCTGAGTAGTGCCACTTGAAGTGAAATATGTAGTTACAAATTGAGAAATAATTTTTATTGATCTTACCGTCGTAGACGTTAGGTATCTGCTTCTCAAAGTAGACGATGGCCGGAACGTTGTCAATGCCGAAGGTGGTAGCGGCTTTCTGATCGTCGATCTTCACAAACTGGATGCCGTGGCGATCGCAGTCGTCGTCAATCTTCTCAAGCTCCGCTAGAACGGTCATTGACTCGTCGTCGCCGTGGTCGTCTGAAAATTTACAAAAATACATTTAGATAGAAAGAAATTCCAGGTTTCCAGGTAAGGGCCGACATCAGGATAAAGTTAGCAGAAAATAAATTAGGTATCACGGCACATTAAAGCTGTCGCAACTTTAATTTTGGTGTCAGTAATGGTACAACCTAGATACTTGAATCCGTCCACCCCTCTGTAGACAGCCCCTCCCACGGTAAGACTAGACCTCGGCACTCTGACATTTTTGTACCGACGAATGTGCATGTACTCAGTCTTTTGCTGGTTGATTCTGAGACCCACCTTCCTAGCCTCCTCCTCCAACACCTGCGCTGCCAACACTATCTCTTCTCTTTTTTCCCCAATCAAGGCAAGATCATCTGCGTACCCTATCACCTTATGGGATCCATTTAACTGCACTCCCCCGTCGAGACTAAGCACATGTCGCATGACGAATTCGAGTGCCAGGTTAAACAGCATAGGTGACAGTGCATCTCCTTGTTTTAAGCCTGTCCGTACTTCAAACTCATCAGTGAACTCTGACCCAACTCGGACCACCGCTCTACTTTCCTTAGTGGCTATCTCAATCATGCTGACGAGCTTGGTGGGGATTTGGAAATTCTTCAGAATTCTGAACAGGGTTGCCCGGTCAATGCTGTCGTATGCCTTAGCAAAAATACATATAAGAACAGGAAATAGATACACGAATCCAAAACGCCCTTCGTTGTGGTGCAGCCTTACACAAGGTTTTGGTGTCCGGGCTTCTCAGCAAGCGTACCAAAGTCCGTATATACAAGACTGTAATACGTCCAATCTTAATGTACGGCTGCGAAGCCTGGACGCTGACTCTTAAAGAAGAGACAAAACTACTAGTGGCGGAAAGAAAAATATGGAGAAAGATTCTGGGACCTGTACGGACAAGCGAGGGACTCTTTAGAAGAAGGAAGAATGTCGAGTTGGAAGAGGAGGTGAACGAGCCGAACATCGTTGCCGAAACTAAATGTCATAGACTTCGCTGGCTCGGGCATTTAGAAAGAATGGGGGAGGATCGCGCAGTGAAGCGAGCGTACGTGGGACGGCCAAGTGGTACACGGCCGGTTGGCCGTCCCAGGTATCGCTGGGCGGATGAAGTCAAAAAGGACTTGCGGGAGCTCCGTGCGGATAGCTGGCAGGAGGTTGCGCAGGACAGACCCAGATGGAGGCGCTTATTATTGGAGGCCAAGACTCAGCTTGGGTCATTGCGCCGATCTAGTTAGTTAGTTAGTTTTAGTTCAACTTTAATTTTAACTTAGATTATTCTAATTTTTAAAACAACACTAACATTTGACAGGTATGTGACTATTTTATTCTAACGTTGGAAATCTATCCTAAGAAATATAACACGTTTTGCATTGACGACTTTTTGCATCGTAGCAGTTCGATTTCAATAGAAGTGTTGTAAAATTGTAATGAAAATACCATCTTTGGTATCGTAGAAGACGACTAAGGGAGTATCAATAAACGGCAGCAGCAGGTAAACGCCCTGGGTACAAATAAAACCTACTGCAGTCTCTAACCCGCTTGCCAAGCATGGTGGCTAAGTCAAACCCAACCAAATGTCATTTGGGGGGGTCTACGTCCATCAGTGAACGTTTACAAGCTGATAATTTATTTATTTAAGGACAGCCAACAAAACAATCACTTAATAACATGGTTTTAACAATAGTTCTATATTAGTGCTAAAGTGACGCCTTAATTAGAGGCTGCCACGGCATGCATGAATGGTTAAAATGTGTTGACACTGTGGCTGCTGCATTAGCCCTACGACTACACGTCTTGTGATCGAGAGATTCTCACTAATGCCACTGCCGCAGAACAACACTTGCCTGATACAACAGCAACCCACAGTGGACTTATCTATGGCAAACAACAAAAAATTGTTTTTATTGAAGTAGTGCGCATATGAAGCTACTCACAGAACAGCACAACAAGGTTGTCCACGTTTCCAATGAGGGTGTTCAGGGTCTTAGCGGTGACGTCCTCGATGACGTCCTCCTCGTCTCCCGTCGACTTGTTCGCGATGAGCCACTCCAGCACGTCTTCTTCTCTGCTTAACTCTCCTGGAAAGGTTTTTTGAAAATTCATAAACCATTTTTGTGGGCGAGGAGTATGTAGGTAATAGGAATAGCTCGATGTTGACTAAACTATCCGATATAATTGATAAATTCATTCAAATTTACTGTCGATAAAATAATTTACAAAAACATATAAAAAAAATAAAGAAAAATTAAACCTATACCTACTTAACTAATATGTACAATGTAAACGTTAAATATCTTCTAAAACGGGTCCCAGTGGTAACGACCCTAGGACGATGGCTGCGTTACCTCGCTAAATTGCTAGCGAGAGGACGATGACGATTATGATAGAAATATTGATACTGGTCTCATACACAACACAACGGTGCGTTTTGTGAGAATGTTTGTTTAACATACGGTAACTCCGCCCGTGTTACAATTTGAACTGTTTCCGAATTTTGGAAAAATGAAATGTTTTAAATTAATCAAACGAAATACGTAGTTTCAGCTTTGCAGATACAATAACTATGTGAATTTTAACCATGTAAACAGTTGGGTGAATACTTATAATATATATAAATTGTGGTAATATCACGTAAAAGCAATGTAGCAAACATACATCCCACGTTATCGCCATTCCTATTTTTCAAACTCTATGACTGTGAAATCAAACCGCGTTTCGAGTTATAAATAACTGGCAAAACGTCCGTAGGCACTACTTCTCTTTTCTGTCTATTTTACCGACTGTACCTACAGTAATACGCAAATTTAGCATCAAGCAAGAAAGGTGAAAGACTTCTATGACGCAATTCACCCACCACATCCAAAATCTCTAGCCAGTTTCGTAATACAAACGTCAGTAACCGCAAAAATGACTCACGGACCTTCATAGATAATAGGTATTTGATGCCTGTAGTACACCAGTCTTGGCAGCTCGCCAAGACTGTACTCTTCAGCTAGTTCCTCGTCGTGGATCTTCACAAAGCCGATGCCGAGCTGGTCCGCTTCATCGTCGATATTCTCCAGCTCCTGCAGTGCTTTCGCACACTTCTTGCACTCAGGCTTATCTGAAATTTTGCGGAAAATTTGCTGAATTCTTTGAGTGACAGATGCATAGACCCGTAGAACAGCCGGCGGTGGTTCCAACTTCCCACCTCCCATGCCACTAATCGTCGAAGCTGTTACTGGCTGTTAAATGCTTGCTTTAATTAATTCGAGAGGTGCTTTATTGAAAGTTTAGTGTGTGTCAGTTATGAAGCTCGTTCGTGCAATATATGTAATGTTGGCATTGGAATCTGAGATGCCTCGATCCAGTTTATGGAGTAGACATACGCTTTGCATAAATAGAATAAACAAGCGGGAACTATTTTTATGATCTCAGCTCTGCATACCAAACAATGTAATAATAATGTGCGGAGTATTCTGTAAAAACAATAAAACATTCACGACATCTATGTAGGTAAAATAAGGTTCACCAAAGTTACCACAGCTATTCTATGGAGAGTTTGTGTAATTAATACAGGTGAACGCCAACCTATTAACAAATCGTTTAAAGCTTTATATTGTGAGGTGGATATAAATAGGATAGTGTAAACAAGTTTTATACGACAGCATGCTGAGGCGTGAACGGCAGTCTTCCACGAGAAATTTGGGTCAAGGTCATCGTGACGGTACCATAATTTTGAGGAGTTCACAGTGTTGTTCGAATAGGTTTGTAATTTAGTGATAGAGATGGGTTTTTAATAGCTTTTTGCGGTCGTTAAGGAGAGAGAATGTACGTTTGACGTCGTCGTCGGCGTGACAGGTCGGTCCGTCAATCCGAGCTTGCTGGCGGGCCGCAAATAGCTCGCCCGAAATAGATAGCCTCACCGCCCGATAATGCAAACGCGTTTTTGATTCTGGCTTTCCCTTACATCGGACAGACACCCGGCGACCAGACCCGTGCTTGCCACGAACAAACGCCCTGACAATGATTAGACAGAGACAGAATTAGGAATTAAAGGAGTAATGAATCTGATAAAATTGATGTTGCAATTAAGTTCATTATAAATAATGAGATTATTTGATATGTTAGCGATACGCCCAGTGAGTCATATTAACTCAGATTACTGCATCAATTTCTTGTGTCCGTGCCAAATATTTAATTAGATGTATTCGTCATCAATTGTTCGTTTAGAATAACAGGAGTTGACTTCGTAACAGGACATTCGATAGTCTCCCTTGCAATATAGAATACTGAAAAGCGTGAATCGCGTCTGAAACATAAAATTTTACAAATATTCTATTCTACAAAGCAGAAGAGACACAGCCAAACTGACATAAAGGGGCATGCCGCCATCTGAATCTTACTCACTGTTTGAAGGGCCGCAACTTTTGTGATCGGGACCTACGTCAAAAACACAGTCAAAACACACGGCACAATGTACAAAATACTCTAACCTTTACCAACATTTACGATGATAAGTAAAGGCGACAGAGAAGACAATCTAATTGACAGATCTACACATAATAGACTTTACAGTGCGGCGTCGGCCGAAATGTTAGTTGAAAATGGCTTTCGAAAACGAATTTACCACAATAGCTGATAAGATCTATGAAGAACAAACACTATAAAGAGTTGTCAAGCTACTTACAGAAGAGAACGGCTACGTAGTCTGTGTCCTCGATGATTTTGCTCAGGATTTTTTGGTTCACTTCTTCTATCCGGTCAGGAAGGTCCATTGCTTCTAAACTCGTCAGGAAATCCAGGACGCTTTCTTCGTCCATGAGATCTCCTATAATACAATCAAAAATAATGATTATTGTTATATAAGTAAATGTTTAACTGAGGATTGAAATTTTGTATTTTAAACTCGCAAAGCTCAATATCCTCATATGATCCAAATTCTATTAAACCAATACATATCTTTTGTGTCTAAAATTTGGGCCTTACTCGTTTAAATCAATTGTAAATGTAGGTACTTAAAAATAGCTCGATACTGTTTATTTTGGTAAGACGTGTTTCGTCAGAAAACATACGAAAGATTTTTGATAGCGGGTTGAAGGCGATGAGTTGTCTATTGAAACAGCAGACAGATGTGTAAAACAACATACATTTAGACGTAACAATTTTCCAAGATTTAAATATCATCCTTTCGTAGTCTCCTGCTGTACACAGGCCTCTCCAATTGTTCGCTACTTTGTTCGAATTTGGGCTTCTCGCATCCAGCACTTGCCAGCCATCTTGTGCAAACCTTGTGCACCTGGCTTGGAGGCGTCCTAGACTACGGCTGCCGAGAAGCGGAATCCCCTTCAAAACTCGTTTATCCCAACGGTCATTGGTGCAGATATGTATCACCTGACTGATTCTTCAGTGCGCATCGGCCTATGGATGAACTTGAATAAAACCAAGGTCATGTTCAATGAACATATCAACCTCATATTTGGGGAAAATGGTCTCGTCGATCGGTCGATAGCCCTAAGTATCGCTGGAATGCTTGCCGCATCAAGATCTAAAGCAACTCCAAATTCTTCAAGATAGTGCTCATTGCCGAAAAAGGTGGCATCTATGTCGGAGGTCAAGACTTCGTCTAGCAAAGTAAGTATGAGTCGACCTCAATGTTTGGGTAAGTACAATCTAATAGAGATGAGGTAATATGTGAAATTTTGAAACGTATCAAAAAATCGGCAGAGAACTGTGAACCTACAAAATTCCCAAGGCATGATGTATTATTATCTACAAACATCATGGTTGCCAGCAGTATTGAATCATGTCTCTGTTACTCAGTCTTACAAAACAGAAAAGGGTTAATCATTATCTTATTTATGTCGACGATTGCAAATTGGTCGCGATCTGAATTAATACACCTAATTGGACTGCTTAATTAAATATGTGTATGCAACAATAGACATTCTAGACAGTGCTGTGATGACTCGATATACCTACTATTTTTCACTTCAACTGTCTGTGAAGGAATTGAGAAGAGGATAAGCAGGTAAATAAGCATTTCATTGTACTCATCATCCTCATCATCAGCCTATCTCTGTCCACTGCTCAACATAGTCCTTTCCAGTAGTTCGCCACTTTGGTCTAACATCTGGAAACTTTACCATAATCGATGGCGAGCGTAAGACGTAGCTTCTCGCTCTGGTGTCCGGTCACTGTGGTAGCTACGCCTTCAATTGTGATTGTACCGCCACCAGTTGGTTGACAGAGTCTCTTTTGTTATTTGGCAGGATGCACCACGTGCAGGTAAGGATGGCTTGGAGCAAAAATATGATTGGTCCTTACGCCCCTTACATCTCCTATGGTACGCTACACATAATACGAATGCTGGTTGTGTACCGACCGTCGTAAATGATCGGCTCCTTCTCACGGAAGTACGTGAGGGCGGGGAACTTCGTGATGCCATACTGCTTGGCCAGCCGCTTGTCGTTGATCTTCACGAAGTCGACGCCGAACGTGTCGGTGTCGTCGTCGATTTTCTCAAGCTCCTCTAGCACCTTGTCGCACGTGACGCAGCTTCTTGCATCTGTTAAGAGAAAAACAAAAGAATAAATGCTACTGCCAGAGTGAATAGCTTTAGGCCGGTCACATAATTTAGATTTGCAGAAATAATGCTCTACTTACATATAAAATGCTGGAGCGCTTTGTATGCAAGTAGAGCATTCTTGTTGCGAACGTGAATTTTCAACTCGGAATTCCGAAACGGAATTCCGAATGTATGTGACCGGCCTTAGCATTGTGTTCGAAATTCGAATGTGTAAATATCTAAAATATTGTCGAAGGGAGCGAGATATCAGTTTTATGTTTTTGGCCAATTTTCACTTCTCCTCCGTTTGACTAGATCCAGCGAAGAGCGGCTCGAATCATTGACGACCGAGAACTTCCGAACAAACTAGACCCTTTATCTTTACGCAGCTATGTTGCGTCTTTGTGCGTTTTCTACCGTATATATGTTACGGGTAATGCTAGAAGTTGGAGTAAACCTAAGTTTACCCGGGTTCACTTAGGATTACCCAAGCTACTTGGGTAAAGTCCGAATATTAAGTAAAATGAATTTTAATTCGTGGTTTACCCATGCTCACCTAGGTCTACCCAACTCTAGCTGGGTAAACTTAGGTGTTGCATAATTTTCTTTTTCATTTAATGAAATAGGGTTCACTACTAACGGTTCACCTGATGATAAGTGATAACCGCCGCTCATATACATCTGCAACATCAGGAATTTCGAGTAATGTCTCAGCAGTTTATCCTGCTCAAATAAATAATTTCAATTTTATTAACAAGGACCGCTATTAGTTTTTTTATGCTCACTAAGCGTTTTTTTAAATGTTTAAAATGCCCTTGAAGTTTCATTTCACTAATTAGTTATACACATTTTTAACATTACCCAACCAGAGTTGGGTAGACCTAGGTGAGCATGGGTAAACCCCGAATCAAAATTTATTTTACTTATTATTCGAACTTTACCCAAGAAGCCTGGGTAATACTAAGTCAACCCGGGTAAACCTAGGTTTACTCCACCTTCTAGCATTACCCGTAACATATATATAACACGGCGAGTGATCGAAAGAACTATTTAATCTAGTACCTACCATCTGCCATTTTTATTCATCCTACATCTCGCACCAATTCTAGATAATCATCCTTATCATCTTGATGCAAGTCTTCCACTGTGCGTTATGCGCGCAATTTCCTGCCTCGTGCAACAGGTCTTTGGAATTAGCCTCCGGCTGTAATTTTTCCGAGTGGATACATACGACCTAGGGACCTTCAAAAAGCGAGCCTAAGTATAGATTGTCGCGTAAGTTTGAATTAAATAAAAATTAAATAAATTATAAGTACGCGTAAATTTAAAATCATTAAGAAATTACAACGATATTATTACTGAAAATAACTAAGTTTTGTACTTTGTAGTCAATACTATTTTTGTATGTAAACATAACCTCTAAATCTGTTTACATCTAACATTTAGAGTGTCACGGTATCGAAGAGCTTTTGACGTTTGAATATATTTCAGCGAAAGCCATAATTTGTTACTTTAATTATGATCAAAATACTTGATTCTTCTTATATAAATTGCGATTACATTACATTTACACCGTGCTGTCATCTGTTAAGTTTCTTTTAATGTCTGATTGTCTGCATTGTCTCTTCTGTTGGATAATTCAGCACGTTGTTGCCTTTAGGTATCGTGTTGTGGTGAATATTTGTCCCTCATTATTTGTTCCGAAAGTTAGGACACCCGTGTCAGGCCCAAAGTTATTTCAGGGTTTTCCTGTCAAGATATTGCTCTGTAGCAATCGCAGAGTCAGAAAGTAAGTAAAAGAAAATTATCCCGTGTATCTGTCGCAAGCAACTCGTTAAAATGGCCTCTTGTAACGTTTAATTAGGCTTTCTTTCCAGGTGAAAAGACAACACAACACAACACACACAATAAAATAAATAAATAAAACGAAGTTTAGAATTGCTAATCAAAATATTATGTAGGTATATGTACCTCGGTATAGCAAATAAACTCTTATATAATAAACCTCACCAGGCGTGACCATTGAACCGTTTTACGATGCACATAGAGTTTCATTACTCGAATCTTTACTGCCTAATTTGTGGTGTTTCTCTAATTTAACTATAAAGTTTATGAGTTATGGCATATTTGCAACAACAGTGCACAGCTGAAGTTGGTTTATTGACGCATTATTTTATTTATACTGTTTAGTTCACGTGGTCATCGAGTTTCGCTTTCGGAATCGGTGGCCAACCTCCAAGGAAACTAACGAAGTACCTTCGGTGGGAGAAATCTCCTACGATCTCTCTCCATAGGATACAAATGTGTGCGCTAAGGTGAGTGTATTTTCGGTTCACATTCACATTTCGTCATGCTACTTAAGATTAAGTGTCACCTTTACCTAAAGCCGTAAGCAAATAGGAATGCATTACTATTTTCTGACGTCGAGCCATTTCTTTCTAAGTATTTCTTGATGAAGGTAGACCTAAATCGTTATTATTAACCGAGAAAAACGCACCGTGCATTTTACGCACTTCCACCGTTCGGAGGAACGACGTAAGAGCCACACCCTGTCAGATGATAGAGAGGCAGGGAATACCCCCTAAAAGCTCCGGCTCCTCCGCTAGGTACAAGATTTTAAGTTCTCATTTAACAAGATGTGTAAATGTCTAACTAGGAGTAGGTACGCTAATAATGTCTGACATTGATAAATAAGTGTTTGGCCGGGGACGGGACGTTTGTTGATGCCGTAGTAGAGCCGGATACATCTCAGGGTGTAGATGAATAGCTGAGCCAGACAATTAACATCAACCACCTGGTTTCGAATTAACGTTTTTTTTTGTACTAAGTACTACTACTTACTTACTATCAGTACCCTCAATGTGAGCGGAGTGTCCAAGCGAAGATAGATAAATCTATCTTACTACTATTTTTCGTTAGCTAGATACTTCTAGCTAACGAAAAATAATACTTAGCAAGTGTCTGTGAGCAAAACTATTAATAAGTAGGACTAAATGATATCACTCGTAGAGATAGCATGATTATTATTTGTCACAGAATCGGACTGAGAATAACATTCTAGGCATTAGGCATAAATGTCTTCATGAAAAAATTTGACAACGATTTGCCAGCAAATGTTTCTGTGTCTACATCAAAGAAACTTCCAAATAAAATGATGAATGTGATTAAGCAATTGAAATTAGCTATGTGTTTATAACAGACTTTAAACTGATAAACAACCTATTATATGCACCATGCAAATCTTTGCGCAATGCGGACAGTACCTAAATATCTTTGTTCACATAATAGTTTAGAGTATCTGTAACACAAAAGTACCGCGTTTATGCTCTCTCCGAGTGTCTTCACATGTTTTACGATACACAGAGATTCTGACAAAAGTTAATAATAGTAAATCAGCGCACTTTGATGTTGAACAGATATTGGCAGGGTCAAACTTTGATGGGTTTATCTTTAGCTCAGTCAACGTAAATATAGTTGCAGACTAATCAAGATGCCTGACAAATGTAAAGATTTACAGTTACTTGAACAGAATACGCATTGTACACGCGAACACAATAATTATTATTATCTTCATTACTCTGTAACTATAACTACATACAATATAATGAACTAGACATTTATCGTGTACTAAAACCGAATATAAGGTATAATCACCCCGTTAATTATTTATAGTTATGATGATGATAGTGAAAGCTAAACATTACCTACCTACAAAATTACATAAAGGTTTAGTTAGTCAGCAACAGACCATTGAGAAGTTTTGATAGAATTCCTACTTCTGTTTAGTCTGATGACAAAGTAATAAAAAAAAAAGGCTCAAATATCTTTAAACTTACAAAATTATTGTACCTACTTAGTTATAAGCAAATCATGTACTCGTAATTGTAGCCATTGCGTATGAATGCCTCCATAAATAAAAATATATAAATATCACACAACATCACATACATTGCCCCGATCTCAAAGTAAGTAGCCTAAGCACTTTGTGTTATGGGTATCAGAACAACGAAGGTACCACAAATAAATACTTAAATACAAATATAATGTGATCAATAGGCAGCTAGCATAAGCAAAAATTTGTCTGATATAGGATATCGACACGGCGTGCGATCATGTCGTGATCTCAAATTAAGTTTTCCTCCCCATCTTACAAAATCCTATTCCCAATCTTTCACTGTACATTCTATACGACTTTAGAACTCCTTACCCTTTCTATTAGACAATCCCAAACACTTCAGTTATTTCCTGTCCCTGTAACATCTCTGTCCTTTACTCTTCTATCTTCTACTTCTTTTTCCTTTCTTCAAGCTGTTTAATTTTACCGAGTCCATAGTATTTTATGAAATATTTGGTTATTATGTTTATCAAATATGTATGTTATTCTATTTATTTGTATCATTTATTTATTTAAAATATTATTTAACTTAATTGTATCAGTTGTGCACTATTTTACCCCTTTCTTCAGCATATATCCTCTACTTGAAGGTTGTCTGGAAGAGATCGCTTTCGGCGATAATACCGCCTACATTGTACTACTATATCTGCATAACATCTTTTTCCTGTACATGTTTTATTTTGGTGCAATAAAGAGTATCTATCTATATTATACAATATCGTCATCATCATCAACAGCCTTCCGCAGTCCACCGCTGGACATTGACCCCCCAATGTAGTCTCGTGGGCACCTTTTGAAGTGATTTAAAGCTTTAAAAATTGTAAAGTATTTTTTACAGGTCAATTTCAACAACTATACACAACAGGTACAGACCTACCATGCGCGCTTGCGTCTACAGTAGGTACCTCTATTATGAGGTGACTACGCAAAACGTATCCTTTAAGAAGTGCGAAAACAGTTTAGCTTACAGCTACAAGCGGCTCAGCATGTAGCGGCACTGCTGTAAATGTTTGTAAATAACTTGTCACCCTGTGAATATTTATCGCACTTGGGCAAATTCCAGAGGCAATTTGAAATTGCTGTACGACGTACTGCTAGCACGTCTTTAGCGTGGCCAACCTGGGTTTTGGTGCAAATGTATCACCCGATGCAACGATAGTCAACTTCTTTGCAGAATAACTTCCAAATCGGCGGCGGCGGTTATCACTTACTATCAGGTGAACCGTTTGCGGGTCTGTCTCGGGCTATTCATAAAAAAAATCTATACTGCGGGATGTTTACAACACCTTTCATGTTTCGTTAATTTATTAGCTATACCTACACTTGGGTCAAACAAATGGGTCAACATGTTGCAGAATATGTACCTCAACAGATACGACATTTTATTTAAGTGACGCGGGGCGTTTTGTCATTAGGCAACGTTGCAGTGTAATTTCTTTGGAGACAAACCCAGTAACAATTTTGGCCTTACCCTGAATTAGAACAGGGAGCTGTCGGTTGTTGGATAGCACATGCGACCATTAAACCTATTGAATACAGGAACCTTGATCATTCAGCACTTTCTCTCAAATGGCTAAAAGAACCTATTACGCAAATAGGTATTCCCTGATTCATGGTTAGTGATGGCATAAAGTTGATTGTGTAAACAAACTGATCTGAACAAGGTTACCTTACCCGTAGATTACTGGCAACATGTTAGCTGATATAAATCTTGACTAGAAGCCATTCTGGAGAAGTAGTGCAATTTGTACGTTTAAATTTAAAGTCGATGTCTGGCAGTCTAACTTGTGGGCAGAGTAGCAACATGGACCAACGGAAATAAAAAAGAAACTTCTATTTTGGTCTGTAAGAGATTTCAGTCGGCGGTAAACTTATTTTCGCAACAGGAAGATCTATAATTGTATCAGTGACACACTCCCCAAGTTGTAACCGATAAAAGACAGATAGACTTGCAATTTTTCGATGGTAATCAAGTTTTGTAGTGTCGATCACAAAGAAAGTCATTGTCGATAAGTCTCTAGATACGCTTCTTTATTGTATCTGACGTCTCTAGCTGGTATTAGCTGTTCTAATCCAAATATCCCTTGATAAACCTGTGTTATGTTACCTTAACTTCAGACTACGTAATGTCATTAATGCAGCAAGGATAACAATTTGTCGAACTTTTTTGCACGCGAAAGAATGTTTTCTACCTATGTTCAATTACTTAAAACAAAACTTTTCACGACTTTTCGAGAACCATTATTGATCGTTGATAGGAAGCATGAATTCGAAGAAATATTTTCTATCTAGTTTTCAATATTTATGTGGCATGATAATAACGGTGGACTGACTGCCGAGACCTTGACTTTGACGTCACAGCCTCGTCAACCGGTGACGTTGATGAGCGGCCTATTATCGCGACCTTCAGCTGCTTCCAAGCTCGTGGCGGTAGACTAAATAATTATAACCACAACATTTTACTAAATGAGAACGACGACATATTAAACATAAATTGTCTGAAAGACAATGCGTGTAGTGGGGTTTCCTACGCCCATATATTTAGGATGTCATTTGTTCGACAATCGATCATCGAAAAATCAGAGCATTAAAGGTTTATTCGAATCACTTGATCCAATAAATCAAGAGAGAGAAGCAAGCTTACGTGCCGCCTGGTGTTAAGCGGTTACCGCATCCTTCGGACGGCTGCACCGCCAAGAAAAGGCACACGCGCGTACGTTGCCGACACTAACCCCTGACTGCCGGTGCAACACCCACCCAACGGCTCCGGAAACCCAACTCATCGGCAGAAACATGTTTAGCTGCGGTATTCTCTAGGGTGGAGGTACTTCACCAGGCGGACCGGACGCTTCAATTCGAGCGAAGATTCGCTATACGCGTGGGGCCCTACTACAGAAAACGAAAACGATCGTTCGTTGAACGGATCGCGTATTTTTGCCACATAAATCCCTCTCATTTGTCCCTCCCGTGTTCTAATATATCAATTAAATTATTGAAAATCGACGTTGACGAATCTTAGTGTATATTCGAACACGGGAGGGACAAATAAGAGGGATTTATGGGGCAAAAATACGCGATCCGTTCAACGAACGATCGTTTTCGTTGTAGTAGGGCCTCTGGTCTTTTTACAGTCGCTCACCAGAGGTCAAATATGCACTCTCGTAGTGTGATCAGTAACATTACGAAAGTGCATCCGTACTTCCATACTAATACTTGTAGTGTGTCGGGGAAGTGTGTCTTTCTGTCTGTCTGTATGTTTGTCTTTCTTTCACGGCAAAACGGAGCGACGAATTGACGTGATTTTTTACATGGAGATAGTTGAAGGGATGTAGAGTAACATAGTCTACTTTTTGCCCCCTTTCTAACCCCCCACTTCCCTATAATGGGGTGTGGAAGATTGTATGGAGCATTCACCCCGAATTTAACGCTAGCGTAGAGTGTAGATATGTAGGTACTATCTCCAGCTAGACTAAACTTGGCTAGTCTTAGTAGAGATTAGCTGTGTGGCCTATTTCTTTTTCTAAATGACTACGATGATAGCCAATGCGGCCTTGTCATCATCACCGGGCTGTTGAGGGAGCGGAAGGCTCTGACCAGCCGATTTATATCACACAGCACAGTCGGGTACTACTTATTATTAAATAATTCGTTTCTTGGAAATTACATTTGGAACGAAACCAGCAAATCAATGATTGTACAATCCATGAAAACAGTAGGCCTACTCTTGAAACCAATCTCGATTTCAATCCTAACAAATTAAGTAATATTTAATCCTATATGAACGTATATTTAAATTTTCCTGTATTTGGTAGTTTACATTTTGTTACATTATGACCACCCCAAGTCTTAGTTCATTCATTCTCTGTATAATATCTGTAATAGATCCTGCAGAAGATTTCGATCCCAATCCCATTTGGTTCAAGAGTATCTACCCTGGTCTTTTTACAGTCGCTCACCAGAGAGTCAAATATGCACTCTGTTAGTGTTATTAGTAACATTACGAGAGTGCATCCATACTAATACCTAATTGTAGTGTGTCGGGAAAGTGTGTCTTCCTGTCTGTCTGTATGTTTGTCTTTCTTTCACGGCAAAACGGAGCGACGAATTGACGTGATTTTTCACATGGAGATAGTTGAAGGGATGGAGAGTAACACAGTCTACTTTTTGCCCCCTTTCTAACCCCCCACTTCCCTATAATGGGGTGTGGAAGTTTGTATGGAGCATTCACCCCGAATTTAACGCGAGCGTAGAGTGTAGATATGTAGGTATCTCCAGCTAGACTAAACTTGGCTAGACTTCGTAGAGATTAGCTGTGTGGCCTATTTCTTTTTCTAAATGACTACGCTGATAGCCAATGCGGCCTTGTCATCATCACCGGGCTGTTGAGGGAGCGGAAGGCTCTGACCAGCCGATTTATATCACACAGCACAGTCGGGTACCTACTACTTATCATTAAATAAATTCGTTTCTTGGAAATTACATTTGGAACGAAACCAGCAAATCAATGATTGTACAATCCATGAAAACAGTAGGCCTACTCTTGAAACCAATCTCGATTTCAATCCTAACAAATTAAGTAATGTTTAATCATAAATGAACGTATATTTAAATTTTCCTGTATTTGGTAGTTTACATTTTGTTACATTATGACCACCCCAAGTCATAGTTCATTCATTATCTGTATATTATCTGTACTAGATCCTGCAGAAGATTTTGATCCCAATCCCATTTGGTTCAAGAGTACCTACCAAGACTTGAGTATACGCAACGTTTCGTAAATAAGTACGTCAACGGGATGTAAAGCCATTGTTTCGTTATTTTTACAGCATCGTTTAAGCTGTTTTAGAGTATTTAATAGCATTTATGTAGTACAGCTCTGCGCGAAAATAGTTTTAAACAATTCGTAGTCATAACATGTGAAAATTTCTTTAACTTCGCGTCGTGATTTATTTTACATACTTCATTGGCTCCCTCGGATAGATAAATAAATAACCCAAGACATGCCACGCTGGGCCACACAGCGCCACCTAGCCCCAAACTAAGCCGAAGCTTGTACTATGGGTACTAGACAACTGATAAACTTACTTAGATAATTTTTTTTTGTAAATAAATACATATTATACATAGAAAACACCCAGACCAATACAAACAGACATGTTCATGAACACAAATGTTTGTACTGTGCGGGAATCGAACCCACGACCCTTGGCTCAGAGGGCAGAGGTCACTACCAAATGAGCCACCGAGCATGTCAGAGATGGAGCGATGAAATGCGCAGGGTGGTCGGTATCAACTTGATGAGTATGGCTGCCGATCGAACAGATTGGCGCGTTTTGGGAGTGGCCTACGTCCAGCTTTGGACTGCCGCAGGTTGCTGATGAGGATGATGTGGAGATTTCATTAGCAGATCCGTGCATCTGTGTCTAACTAGGTATTTACTACTACATATCTATATAGGTGAAATTTATGAATGGTTCGGGACAATGAATTTGTTGTAAAAATTTTACCAATATTTTTGCAGAAATGAAATCTATTAACGTTACCTAATACCCAGAAAAAATTTGGATAGTGATTAAAAAGTCACCTTGTATATGTCACCGGAAAATAGCAAGAATGAAAGAAATTTCCTAGGTAGTTGATTAACTTTCGGAACTTTCAACCGTTGAAGCCAGAACATCGAATTCTTCCTGTCAAGAACAGTTAACCTACAAATGAACCATACTAAAAGACAAATGTTTAAAGACGCATAATGAAATTAAAAATATCTCCTGACGTAGACGGTGCCCTCATTCATGTTATATTTTTATTTTTAAGTCCACTGATTCATAAAATCATAAACGAAATAACTAACTAAATATAGGTATACCTACAACCGATGTAGAAGAAACAAGAATTGATTTGGCAAACAAAGTGTAGGACGCCCATCAACACGGTGCATGGGACGATGACTTAAAGAAAGATCGAGAGTGGATGTACTCGTAGATTGCACCGGAAACGGGATGGTTGGCGTTCTCTAGGAGAGGCCTACGTTCAGCAGTGATCGGCAATAGGCTGATTGATACGACTTTTTTTATAGTAGCTCGACAAAATGGCTTCCCTTCGCCTGATGGAAAGCGAAAGAGACGCCCAAATCGCTGTGACAACGGACAAGTAACTGGAGCTCCGGAAACCCTAGTCACCGGCAGAAACACGACCCGGTGGTCATTTGGCTGCGGTATTCTATAAGTTGGAGGTCCTTCGCCAGACTGGCGGCTCAATTCTAGCGAAGATGCGCTATGCCTAACTCTCTTAGATAGAATAAATAATCTTAGGATGCAACTCAACAGCTCTAAGAAGTGATGTACGATGATGAATAGATGACACAACGAGACATTTCAACTTCCTCATTCAATTAGGCCACAAGCAGACACAATAAATCAACTTGACAACTTGCTACTCCTGTTTGAGATACTACACGCAGAGTCTAAGTATATTTTCCCTGTCATGATTCGCTCCCAAGTCCCGTGGAAACAGTGGCGTTTGTTATTTATAACATCTGGTTTATTTCTGGCCTTTAAATTTTGATCCGTAACAGTCCAAGAGTAAGTAGCAGACGTGTGTATTGAAATGGTTTCCGGCTGTTGCATAATATGTAACTGTGCTTTTTAATAACTTTTTAGTGATATCCTGTCCTCCTCCTGATGAACAGCGAAAGAGAAAACGAGCATTCGTCTGATGACACTATAAAATTATAGGTAGGTATATAGAGTAATTACTCTGGCATACATCAACCAACCCGTAATCAAAGACGGGAGGTTTCACGACTGTAGGTACGGCACCAGACACGCGGATAACTGAACTCTGCCGCAGTCACATCGACTCTAACGACAGACTCGAAAAAAAAACTTCCATAATATCCAGTCTTTCTTAGTTTCACTGAACAGTTATGTTCACTTTCACATAAGGGGAGCTTATGCTTAGGCTAACAGGCTAAAATATTTGATCACCTTTAAGATAAAGGTGATCAAATATTTTAGCCTGTTTTAGTATCTTTTTAATTACTAATCTTTACAAATTTTAAGACACAATTCTCCATTGGTTTTACTTCTTCTACTAAAATCTTACGAGAGATCAGGCGCAGGGCCAAACGGGCTAAAGGTTTTTCCGGTGCAGGATGTATCACCGCCAACTTCCTCACCCCGGAGCAGCTACTGAGTAATTTCTTGAGAAAATCTCAATAAGAATATGTGTTATGGAGGCTTTTAAATAGCCTGCCACTATGCTGATCAAAGGTGAGAAAAAAAAACATACGGTCGAATAGGCTATTATGGCTAAAAGTTGTAATTAGTCCGTCTTTTAGCTTATTCAAAAATAAAAGACACGTATTTTTTTATTTGTAAATTAGACTAAAAATTACAAAGTTATAGCCCGTAGAAATTACGCGTGACGTCACTCGGTGAGGCAAGTTTACGAGAGCGAGTGACGTCAAAGACTCCTACTCCTAACTTTTGATGCCTTCTATCTTTGCTATTGTTTACTTGAATGAAAAAAGGAAAAATACGGTCTTTTATTTTTGAGTGAGCTAAAAGACGGACCAATTACAATTTTTAGCCATAATAGCCTATTGAGAAACCTTCCTCCTTTTTTGAAGTCGGTTAAAAAGAGTTATATTGTATGTGCTGTATGTGCAGACAAATCAACCACAAAAATGTTCAAGTAAACGACACCACGCCATAAAAGGATTAGAAATCTCAGGTAGAGCCAAGTATAACAACTCTATAAGCCTATCATCGCCAATTCTACTATTTACAAAACAAATCAAGCCTTACCGCCTGCCCAGCATGGCGATTATGGGTAAAGCCTCCTGATGTTTGTCCATTGTGTCACATAACTGAAGAGGCCTATGTCCAGCACTGAACTGCAATTGGCTGAAGATGATGATGAACAATGACAAGTCTCTGTTACCAAGAATATTATTACTCTCATTCAGCAGGCCTTAACTAAATTTAAATAAAGCACCCAACAAATTGAGCAGATCATAGAATGAGCGACCAAAATGTTACGATCAAATCATTGTGTTGATATGATAAACATGACAAATTGAGCAGATCGTAGAAGGAGCGACCAAAATGTTACGATCAAATCATTGTGTTGATATGATAAATGCAATCGAATGCTGTCACGGTCTTGGGGTAGACAACAAAAGGATTCACTGAAATCATATACGAGTAGTATTATTTGTTGAGGTCGGGTCTTACAAAATACGACATGTCAAGCAACAACAAAAGTAAAGACACCATTCATAACACTCTATCAGAGGAGAGAGGATACATTTCAATGGTGAAGATGAAAGTTTCGAAATCGCTATGATCGTAAAAAATACTGATGAAACCATTTTGAAAGGTGTTTTGATAGGAATTTTATCCATTATCCAGCCCCTGCTTACTAAAACACGTTACACATAGCATAGTTACATAAAAGCCGTGTGGATAAACGGGATGCAAGCGAATGAGGGGTGGTTCATTCATGAAAGAACAGCTGATTCAATTTGCAGCTGACAATTTAAGTATACCTATGAATGTGGATGTCAAGAAACTCCAGCATCTGCGGCAGCATCTAGATAAATTGCAGGAGTGTCCCATACGCTAGTTTTATTAGGTACCAGGACATCTCGTAACCGTAGGCTGCATGGCTAAGCCTTTCTGGGACTCGATAGAAGGGATAGACGGGCAAGCCAATAGACTACTCACAAGTGATGTCAATAACCATGACAATAGACGGAATAATGGAGAAAAACGAACCCAGGGGACTGATGCAAAACCTGTGGAAATTTAACGCTACAACGAACGAACTCCGAATTATAGCTATTGACTCAAGAGCAGAGAGTAGATTTGATAGTTTATGATACATTACTAATAAGTACGTTGTTTATTTACCTAAGAAGATCAGACAAGAGACGGTAAATCCAACGATAAAATTAATTTTACTGAGCTGCAGTGATAGAATCAGCTATAAACAGAGTAATTAAAACATTGATAGAGAATGCTTGGGTATCGCAAGATGCGATGAAGTGCAAACAGTTCTCGCATAGTTTGGAATTTGCAAATCATATAAACATCATCTGCAAATAATTCAAACAAATATTTATATAGGTAACTACATAGTTTAGTGCAAGTGAATTTGCAATAATTCAGAATGCAAGGCTAAGATATTATTTCGATTTATTATACAGACGTGTAACTAAATTCAGTCTCTCCACTTGCATGGAGTGGACACTTTTGTCTCTAGTTTAAAGGTTCTTGGTTCATCGAACGTTTGAATGAAAAGGATTTTTTCTAAATTGGCTAGGTTTTAAAGTGGGTAACTATTGGAATGTTCGTGTGGGATCCGGATTTGAACAGGACCACTCTCCAGCTCACCCAGCAGCGTTTAGCTGGGTACAAATAAAACCTACTGCGGTCAACAACCCACCTGCGTGGTGGCAAATCCCCCCAAATGAAAATTGTCATTGGGGAAGATTGAATTTGTAATGCCCAGCAGTGTTCAAACAAACATTAACAATGGTTTTAGCATTATAATACAAGTGAAAGTATAATAAAATACAAGAATAAGACAGAAGAACAAACTTTTCGCTGTTTTGAAGAGAGTTACTTGGAAACATTAGATTTAAAACTCTATCCGAACTTAAATATTAGGTTGATTTTCTTTCAACACAGTACGTGTAAAATTATTGTATTCTTCTCAGCGGAATTTCGCAATTTTCATTAATCCACGAATTAATGATAACATTCTTGATTTTGGACGTTATCCAACTGAAACAGTTGTACGGCCACGTTTTCGTAATTATGTCTTTTCTCTAACAAACACTAGGCCGGGTATTTTTGTAACAGTTTTGATGGCAACTGTATCACTGAGCACTCTTGAACCGGATCGCGGTAAATATATTTGAGGGTCCTTGGCAAATAGTGTCGAATTTAGTATTCAATGGAAAAATTGGGCTGTGGGTTTTAGAGTTACTTCTGACTTTAGTATCTCTTATAAAGAAATTACTATGTGTTTGGAAACTCTCAAACTAGGCGTTATTAGTCTTATAATTGACTAATAAGTAATTTGTCAGACCATACACATGTTACGGACTGATGCATTCAATAGGACCTTATGTATTTTGTGGATTAACATAATTTTCCCCGAATTTATGTTTAATGTAGGTCTTGTTTCATTTCACTTCAAGCTAATTGAATTTGTAATCATTGGTGTTTATGTTATGTTACATTAATTACATCACAATGATTTGTTTATTTACATTTTGTTTGTAGATATTATTGACATCAACACAAATTATGTGCAATATCGAAATAGGCAATTGTAGTTTTTTGGTTAGCAAAATATCCCGTTAATTAGGAACAACTAATCAACTCATGGCAGCGTATAGTTAGCTCAGAACAATCTAGTGCATTAGCCAAAAACAATCTTGCAATCGCGCCGCCTTCGACAGAGATTTATTACACTTTTTGTGTCTACTGCATCCTCCGAGTGAGTGAGAGATGCATTGCAGACGGCAACCGATATAGATAGCAGTGTCGAGTAACTAATGGGTGTCTGACGGCCGGCCGCGTCCGCACTCACTAAATGCACTTTTCTATAGGCATCCGAGGAATGAGACATGTCAACAAACATATAAGCTCGATCTCGACAATAGAAATAGTCAAGAATGCAAGAGCACGTCACGTCATCACGTCACGCCGGAGCGGCACATGGTGCGAGCACAGACACAGTTATAGCCGAGCCCGGCGGCGTAGGCGCCGCGGCCTTCACCAGCGGCGGAGGAACGGTGGAAAACGAGACCGGCACCATTTTAGGCCGCGCCGCGCCGGCGGTCGGGTCAAGTTTTATTGTCTCCGCGTCCCGGTTGCATAACTCGCGAATCGCGAGCATCGAAAATATCATGCGCTCCGGCTGCCGGTCTTCCCGACCGTCCGAAGATCATTAACTCGAGGGTAACCCATTTGGACGGGCGCCGTCGCAGACGTTTCGACACGGCGTCGCCCGCGCTGGCCGGCGGCCAGCCAGCCGGAGAGCTCGCAAAATTAGGCGGAGACGCGCGCCGGTCGGCGGGCGGCGGGCGAGTGGCGAGTGGCGACTTACACCAGTAGACCGCGACGAAGTCCTTGTCTTCCAGCACGCGCTCGAGTTGTTTGGCGGTGACCTCCTCGATCCGGGCCTCGTGTTTGGGAGCGGGCGACTTGCGCGCGGCGGCGGCTGCGACGAGCAGCAGCGCCGCCAGGGCCTTCAGCCACCGACACCGAGCCATGCCGAGGGCGCGCGCGGACTGACTGGTCCGCCCGCCCTGCGCGCGCGCGACCGCCGCCCGCCGCCCGCGCATGCGCCGCGCCCGCCACCCAACTTTGTTTACATCGCAACCGTTATCGCATCCCAACTTATCGCTACGGACGCGCATGGAACGACTCCATGCGCCTTCTGAGCCGGACCGGATCTATCTAAGGGTTCGATGGGCTGCAGACCAGGGCCCGAGGTTACTAAAGGCCCCAGACCCCGCTAAGCCTTTTCTACGACTAACAGTAGCAGTTTTTTTTGACATGGCTATTAGTTGAATACTTAGAGTAGAGAGCCCCTTTCAAAAAATTCACGATCCGCCCCTGTTTCTGAGTGGCATCATTTCGCACACCTAGTTCTTAGATGTCTTAGATACCACAAGGTTCCTATAGGGCAAACCTTGGTAAATCCGTGATATGGAGTAATTCGGTGATAGTTGTTTCTGGTCATATAGTGGAGTTACCCGATATTTTTAGGGCTCAGAATAATTTCCAGTAGGTGGCGGCACTGTGCTTGAACATGCTAACGTACCACAAGTATCCGAAAGCATCCGTCAAAATTAAGAAAAAAAACTTATGTCAAGTCAACAGATGAAAGCGTCTTATGGTTAATTTGCCGGTGAAAGGTGTAAAGAAAATTGATATTGTCCTGAACCAAATGAAAATATGGCTAAAACTAAGAAAAAACTCGTTAAGGTAAGAGTTTTTAAACCCATTCATGATATTAGTATAAGTAAATGTAGCATTTTTCTATTTTTAAATCCTTAGTTTCGGCAGTTGATTTATTAACTTTTTTCGATGTTGTGTATTGTTTCATATCACATAATAACCAAGTTAACTACTTAATCTCAATGCACATAATGTTCAAACTATGTTGTTTAATGTTTTTAATAGCAAATCTCACAATAAACTTGTATTTTTTATAGGCTACTCCTTTTTTTTTTTTTTTTTAAGCCGGGGAAAATGCTTTTAGGCATACCCGCCGCTCGGGGGGGCGACGGGTTATGTGGGACTCACCCTGCCTCAAGATGGAAAGGAGGCAGGGAATACCCACTAAAAACCCCGGCCCTTTCGTCAAGCGCCTATAGGGACGGTGTCAAGGGTCCTGAGGAGACTCATACAACCTTGACACCGCCAGCGCAGTCTGCCCTAGCCGGCAGACTCCTACGAGCTCACCCCCCTAGGGGGGAGCGACGGGAGGGGTCCGAAAGGACAACCCACTCCCGTCCGACGGAGACGGGGACCCGTGCAATGCAGGTGGAGGTGCCCCCGCACCTACCACCCGCTGGGCCCCGTCAGGCGGCATCAAGCGGCGAAAAGTTCGCCGCGCGCGCCCACCTCTTCGTCGGCGGAGCAGAGGAGCGTCGGGATCGTCTTCCCGCTCCCGCTCCGCGGCCTCCTTTTGGGACATGATTGTCTCACAAAAGGAGGCCATCGCCGTCCATATTGAGTGGCTCTCCAGCATCCCTGGGATAATTGCTGGGAGCGACAAATCGGTCCCCACCGAGCCGACAAGAACGGCTCGGGGACCATCAAACGCCGGACAGGCAGCCAAGGTGTGATCTGCCGTGTCACACCCGGCACCACACTCGCAACACGCAGTGGATTCCTCCCGTCCGATCCGAAGGAAGCAAAGTACAATGCATCTAGTATTAGAGCTGCCGTACATATAGAGACATGAAGAGAAAATGGAAGCACTATTTATAAAGCCGCAAAATGGTGCAGAATAGATTGAATGCCAATTTTGTAAAACCTGGTACCATATGAAATGCCAAACTATCCTAAATCCAGCATTTTTCCTTTGTTCTGAATGTCAGTTGTCTGACTAAGTTAGTTTAAAAATTAAGTAAATTGTGATTCTTAAGCAATTCATGTGATAACAAAGTTTCTAAAGTAATGAATAAGTAATCCAAAGATGATTGTGCCAATAAATATGTTAAACTATTAATAAATATAGAAAAAAATCTAGTGTTGATTATTAAATTGTGTTTTATTTCTGATTTAAAATTGTATCACAGCTTAACCTGACTGTATCACTGAATAACCAAGCACATGTCACATATTAACCTGAATATCACCAAATTACCTACTTTTCATATGTGTTAATAAAAATGTCATTATATTAATTTGATAAATCATCAATATAATCATAAGTTCAGAAATGGTAGACAATTTCATGACCTTTTAATAAGTAATACTTCAAAAATAATTGAATTGATAGATAATTGTATATTGTAAAAAAACCTAACTATCACCGATTAACCAAGGTTTGCCCTACCTACCAATGCATCTAGCATTTAGTGCTTATTCATCATGAATATTAATTTGGGATTGCTTAACAAAATTGCGTATTTAAGAACTAGATATTACCTACTTATACGATTTGTTAGTAACTGAACTCGATGACCAGCTTCGAAGTTCAATACTTTCTAACTAAAGCTTTACTTGTACGAGTATATCCGTAAACCTGATTTATTCTATTTCATCAACAGGCATACAAACTTCCACTACCTACTCGACTAGGCCTCGCCCCCAATAACAATTGTCGTTTTGGGGATTTGTCTCAGTCACCACGTTTGGCAGGCGGGTTGGTGACCGCAGTAGGTTTTATTTGTACTCGCTGTTGCCAGTTTCCTGATATTCCCTTAGTCGTTTTCTACGACACCCACCATAAGCCTTATTTATTGGCGAACTTGGATCGTTTATCGTTTGGCGACGCTAAGACTTCTACCAATGAACCCTTACGGCATACAAAGACTTTAAGTGCTAAACGCTTAGTTGGAAATAGTCTGTGGAAATTTGAAGGGTAAGTTTCATTTATGGAGTCTGTAAATTATGCGCACAGTAGCTAGGAATATTAAAATTTTAAAAACGTTCTTTTCAGCTTTTTCCAAAAATTCAGCGCTCTACAGGCGCCCCCAGGCGCTCACCCGCACCGCACGTGTTGTAACAATTGGCGATTTAAAAAGAGTAACTACCGAGTTTCTTGCCGTTTCTTCTCGGTAGAAATATAGTTACTGTCCGAACACGGCGGTTGCTTCTTTTACATTGCTTTTATTCACATTAACACATTACATACTTTTTTTAAATAATAAATATCAATAATAAATATATCAGACAATATCACATACATTGCTCCGATCCCAAAGTAAGTAGCATAAGCACTTGTGTTATAGGTATCATAACAATTTATTTATTTTTTATTTCAATTGAAAATAATAAAATGTAGAAAATACACGAATAAGAACCTGAAAGCCATTATAGTATACAAAAAAAAACATTACTCGGTAGATATCTATTCTATATATATAAAAGGAGAAACTGACTGACTGACTGACTGACATATCAACGCACAGCCCAAACGGCTAAACGTAGGCACTTGAAATTTGGAAGGGACGTAGCTTAGGTACCGTAGGGGTGCACTAAGAAAGGAATTCCCGAAATTCCCACGGGAACGGGAATTAGCGGGAAAATCCTTTTGTATGAAAAATCTAAACCGCTTAAGTTAGACGCTTGAAATTTGGCATGCAGGTACCTTAGTAAATATAAAGTTTAGTTATGGCTGTATTTTGAGAAATTCCCACGGGAACGGGAGTTAGCGGGAAAAAACTTTTGTATGTATAAATTTAAACACGCGGACGAAGTCGCGGGCAAAAGCTAGTCTATAATAAGTAGGTACATACGAGTATAAGTGAGAAAAACAAAAATACGTAGGTACAGTCACTTACATATCTATAAGCTACTATAAATAAGCATACAGTAAGTTACAAAAGGTACAAAATTATACATTAAAACTACCTAATAATCATAAATTAACATAGGTAACATCTATTCATACAGGATAATATTTACAGCAGGCAAAACCAAAAACCCACTCATGCTTACAGGAAATATTCTAAAATATACACTGAAAATTAATAAATAAAACAAAATGTCGCTTTTTTGTCTGTCCTGTATACACAGGAGGTTAAAACTTAAAAATATGCAACTAATTTTGATGTGTTTTTTTTTCAATATACTTAGACATTTCTAATAAATAAATACAAATTATAAACACCCAGACACGGAACAAACACAAGTGTTCATCACACGAATGTTTGTCCCGGGTGGGAATCGAACCCACGACCCTTGGTTCAAAAGCCAGTCTAAACTTGTTGCTAACTTGACGATTCATAAGTGCTTATTTTAAGTCTACGTGAATAAAGGTATTTTCATTTAATTTCACCCCTTGCACCCCCTGGTAGAGACGGCATGCAGTCATAATCGCTACGATGGGCAGGCGGGTTGGCGATGACCTACGATAAATTATTTCGTTACAATTATACAGACGGTGTAATTGCTAGTAAAAAACTCACAGGATGATTTTCAACATATTTTATTTTCACTATAACCGCGTATAAATTAGTTGAGAGGCCTTTTCTCACCATCACCAAAAAATCCACTAATAGGTTGACTGTCGTCCATACTAGAGGTCATTTGTTTATAGTTACCTTAGAATAATAAATTGAAATAAAAACTTACACATAACTTCAATGAATCTAAAAGTGGGTAAATATATTAGAAGTACATGAGTAGGTTTTAAAATCTTCAATTATTGTGTTGAAATAAATACAAAAAATTACATTTTAACAGACATTACCTACATGTACATACGGGTGATAATTGTAACACACAGAAATTTAATTTCCTTGAAGCACAAGACAACAAAACTATAAAATATCCGTGCTGTAGACGACGGTAATCGGAACGATTTCTGAACGAAGCTTTGACAGACAGTAGTGATGTGCCAGTAAATTAGTTATATCGATAGTTGATTCTTTGACGCATTTGCATTATAGTAAAACATACTCCTTAGTTCTACCAAAAGTTTATAAGTCCTTTTATTTTATATCAACGCTGCTAAAGGTCTATGTGTTTTGTATACGATTTCTATTGTGCAATATAGTTATTAATTTAATTAAATAAATAAATTGTAATTTAGAAGCACATAAGAATCGTCAGGTATAAATTAAAAATAATTTTTAGTTCGGAAGTAGCTTCTTGAGCGCAACAAGGACGTTGTTGTCGTTAAAAAAGTCCTCCACTTTCTATTAGCCCCTTTTAAATATTATGTCACATTATGTGACTAAAAATCAATATTAAAATTTTCAATTGGAATTATTTATAATTGCTATATATTTGTTTCAATAATGAAACTACTTGTTGTCCAGACCCATTATTAAACGAATCATGAGAACTTAGATCTAACTTTTTGTTGTTATCAGGTTTGAAAATTGATGGCCAAGATAAGTACTTTGCTGTTATTCGATAAAAATAATTTTTTTCACACCAGGGACACATCCCTACATTTGACACGTTTTTGCAAACAGCCAATAGGATGCAGGCACAGGTAACCGAAAAGTCACGTGGGGGGGGAATGGTACGAACAATTTCCGAACGTAACATAATTCGTGTTGCGCTGTCAACAAAATTCTTGTGGCGCGACCGGTCCGGTTGGCTAACGCAAAATAAAAATTTACCCCGTGAATGTGAAGTGTTTTGTGAAAAATACAATGCTCATTGACTACTAATCGTTTGCGAATTGTGATAAGTGGATTATATTATTATCTCTGCATACATTCCGGTAAGTTTTATTCAAATAAACACGTCGAATTTGCGTACGTACCTTTGTTTCACCTGAGTATAATATTTTATTTGATTATGATCTTATCACGAAGTTGGTCTAGTGCTTAGTCATTATCATTGACTTTCAGCTGCCGGACCTATTGGATTCATATTGGAATTTTCGGCCTGTTTTATTCTTGTCAGGTTAAAATGAATGCTACTTTAAGGAGTTATGAAAACTCCGTAAAATAACTTGCTTATTACTTGTGTTTGTAAAAATATCCTTGTTACATAACAATTTTACTTCGAAAATGATCTTTGTTTTATATATTGATTTTAAATTTTTTTTATCCAGTTAAAGTTTATCATTTAATTTTAAAACAACATCTGCAGATTGGATTGTTATCAATGTTATCTGGGTACCTACCAGATCACTAACTTGATAACAGCTTGGTAGGTCAAAATTTAAAAAGACTTCTCAGCTTTTATTGTATTTTAGATGCACCCATTTAGCAAACCTACACTCTGACCAATTTATGACCATAATTTTACTTACTGGTGAAGTAAATTCCAAGTTTGTTAAATTGTTATAATTTTTTTTTATTGTGTGCTACACAATTACCTTTTACTTTAATAAATATGTTTAGTTCTCGAGTTACATATAAAATTTTATAATACATAATATCAGATTAACTATAATTTGAAGGACCTGTTTCAGTGGCGTAACTATATCATTCGAGGCCCGTGGCAAATTCATCAGATTTTCACTAAATGTGTAATAATAAATGTTGGGAGTTTGGATTCTCCTCTGACCGGGGGCCCCTTACGACATGCCACCATGTAGTTACGCCACTGACCTGTTCAATAATTTTTACCTTTATAATAATACTTTCTAACTCCAATTATGCTCCAGCATGTTTATAACATTTGTTACTCTATTACCAATGTGTTACATTCAACAGTTCTGGTTTCTGCTGCCGAATGTAAGCCTTTAATTAAAGCCGTATTTATCTATCCCGTGCATCCCCCATATCTATTCCCAACAGTCCGGGGATGATGACAAGGCTGCCCCGGATATCATCATAGTCATTTAGAATAAATAAATTATATAAAAAGCCCCCATATTCAGTCAATGCCAGCAGATCTTCTAAGGTCAACAGCACAAAGGGTTGCACACCTTCAATCACTATATACCTAATACTAGAGTCCACTCCAAGATTCAACTGTTCCAGTGGTCCGTCACAAAAATATTTTTTTTAAATAACCCAAGACCCTCACTCAACACATCTGATCATAGTCTGGCGACTGATTGCAGATGACAAATCAAAAAAAAAAAAAAACCCAAGACATGCCACACTGGGCCACACAGCGCCACCTAGCCCCAAACTAAGCTGAAGCTTGTACTATGGGTACTAGACAACTGATAAACTTACTTAGATACATTTTTTTTGTAAATAAATACATAAATACATAGAAAACACCCAGACCAATACAAACAGACATGTTCATGAACACAAATGTTTGTACTGTGCGGGAATCGAACCCACAACCCTTGGCTCAGAGGGCAGAGGTCACTACCAAATGAGCCACCGAGCCTGTCGTTATTGTTTGCTAGTTTGAAATAAAGTGTAACCAGTGAATAATGCTACCTACTTTAGTAACTACTTTGTAATGAGATGGATTAAACATTTTAATCTATTTAAATGTTGGTGCTTTTTATTAGTCATTTTGGTTACCAACTTAAATAATTCTCTACAATGGTGTAGAGAAATGTGTGCGAATCAAACATGGCCAACAAGCTCCCTTGCGCAATCTACAAACCCGGGGAAGACGATGACACATGTGGTCTGTGACGTGGCACCGGGATGGCACTACTATGTCCTCCCGAGGTGTGATTCTATCAGGCGGCGCAGCGCTACTGAGCTGAGGAGGGGTTAAGACGAATCCCGACGGGCATCCCGACCTTCCTCAGATGAGCGCTCGTAGCCGACCACCGTCAGGTTTAGTGGGTATTCACCGTTTTAGGAGTGAGTTCCACATAACCCAGGTTTCCTGTAGGTACCCTACGGGTGGGCTCTACGGCCCTGGTGTTTAAGGGCAATCATAACGTAAAAAAAGGTTTACCGAAAAGCTGTATCCATTCTAGAACTGGGCCCCTACCACCAAAATCGAAAGCGATCGTTTGTTCAACGGATCGCGTACTTTTGCAAAATAAATCCCAAATATCGACTGACTGAATTTTAATTCGTACCTATATTCGGGATTGACAAATGAGAGGGATTTATGGGGCAAAAGTACGCGATCCGTTCAACGAACGATTGTTTTCGTTTTTGGTGGTCCCTGTTTTACACAAACGGTTGTCAGTTCTGCTGCTTTATCACGAGCACACTGCCGCATCAGCTTGCTAATCCGATGAGCTATGTCAATGACTTTGGTTCTGTTTACCTCAGTCAGGATATTACGCTTACCAAATACTTGCTCAAATCAAAATAGCATCGAGATAATACCTATGAGATCGTGCACTTTGATTACAATTGCAAAGATTACTAGATTCATCGATAAGTAAAATTTTAAAATTTCATTGCAAATTACTTATTAAATCGTTAAGGAGTGCAGTTATCAGCCGAATTTGCTTCTGATTGTATCAATGATGTTATCAACGCCGCCTGTGATAGTTGGCTCTTTGTTCGGAACAATCCGCCGTGCGACCATTGTGTTCCGTGGACAATAAAACACAATAAAAATTGCATATCTGTGCCGCGAGACAAGGCTGTGCCGTCCACAATGCAACACCATTTTTGCCAATTGGAAAATGTAAGTTGCGGCTTTTCTCTATTAGGTACAATTGAAGGTTGGTGGTGCGGATATAGTGAAAACAAATGAATGAGTGAACATTTTTCATTTTGGTGCACGACATAACAAAATGAACATACCTAATTGTAACATTATCTCTTTCACATATTTTACCTTTCAAAAGGAGGAAGTTATAGTGCAAAAGTACCTACGCGATCCGTTCAACGAACGATCTTAAGTAGGAGGGCCAGAAAGGGCCAGAAAGGGATCAGTCCTTTTCTTCTTTATTTTACTCATGTAGCAGGTAAGCAAAGTTTTAAAATGTTGAAAACCCCAACTTTAATGTTATCAATCGACAAAAGGAAACAAAATAGTTTTCCCGCAAAAAGTCAATTGAAACATGTAAAACACAGCATATTTACAATGTAATATATTCCATGATTAGATCGTTATCGTCCCCAGCGATAGCTTTCGTTTTCTAGAATTTTCTTTGTCGCTCATTAAATAAAATAATCTTTTCGTCCTATAATCCTTTAACATGATCGGCTTATTTTTATTACACACCGATGAAATCACCTGTTAAAAATTTATATTCCCGTATCACCACACGAGTGTAGCAACGCAACAGGAAAATGGGTCTTATATGAACAATATTACCGAATATCGTGGCAATTATAAATAATCATTTATATGCCACCAGATAATACGAAATGATATCTCAAATGTACCTTTGTGGAATACTTGATAATGGCTATCAAAAGTATTCCGATAGCGATACTGTGAGAGTGCTTATCGGGCGGCGCTCAGTGGTTACGTGTCTGCAAAACTGAGAACACACGACATGGCCGAGTACCGTGCGGGGAAGGCGGGCATCAACGCCGACGCTCAGGCGCGCATCAACAGCAAGTACAACGATGACATCGGCACCGAGATCCTCGAGTGGATCCGCACGCTCACCGGCGAACCCGCCAACACAGCCGGCGACTCGGAAAACGTCTACCAGGTGCTCAAGGACGGCACCCTCCTCTGCAAACTGGTCAACGCCATCGAGGAAGGCTCCGTGAAAAAGATCAACCAGTCCACCATGGCCTTCAAGTGCATGGAGAACATTAACGCGTTCCTCGAAGCCGCCAAGAAACTGGGCGTGCCCCCGCAGGAGACGTTCCAAACCATCGACCTGTGGGAGAAACAGAACTTGTACTCTGTACTGATCTGTCTTCAGTCTCTGGGCAGAAAGGCCGCGAACTACGGCAAGCCGTCCATCGGCCCTAAAGAGTCGGAGAAGAACGTCCGCAACTTCACCGAGGAGCAGCTGAAATCCGGCCAGAACGTAATTTCCCTGCAGTACGGCACCAACAAAGGTCAACAGAGCGGCATTACGTTCGGCAATAGACGCCAAATGTGATAGTGTAGGGTGTATTTATTTGTAATACCATGTTAAGAGTTACTTAATAAATGTTTTTTTCAGTTTTTTAGTATAAAATGTGAGTTATTTTCCTCGAGTTACAATCTTTTACATATTATATCGAGTGTGATTACGGCTGTGATTAGATAACACTGTCGCGTTCTTTATCAGCTAATTTGCCGCATTCTCTTGCACTTAATGCAGTATTAGGTATAGATTTTATAGGTAATTCAATTGATTCCACTTAGTAACCATTAATATAGTCGGTAGATAACATTTGCATGTACCGTTTCCTGCGATTATTTTATGTTTAATTGAACAAGTGGAGTAATTAGCTGTTAAATCCTATAAAAATGTACACGAAATCGCCAAAAACGATTAAGCAAAAGAAATTACAGCGGCATAAACGTAACATCAATTTAAATTGACTAAATTTTAAAACTAATTTTGCGTTTAAAGGACCAATTTTTGTCCCTATTTAATACAATTGAAACATAATTAAACCCTTGCTTATAATAAGTCGTCGAAAGGTTAAGTCCCATGAGAACCGAAAATGTCGACGCCAAAGCATGCTAAAATTCCCCCTTGCCATCTTTCTTCATTGCGTCACCATATTGATCTAACTGCCGAGCACCCCATCCGTAACCTAGCAAAGGTTATGATATTCAAGTGCTATGAACAACATATTTGTACTTACCTCTTCTCTTACATTCGTATCAGAAATGATTCCCAGTCACGCAACCTCACGTTTATTGCATTGTTCCACCCGAGCATTAACTAAGACAAATAATAACAGTTCTCAAATGAAATTAGCTATAGATATCGACTGTAGGTACTGATCGGCGGAACATAATTGTCCTTTTAGTTCTGGTATCGATTGCGGAGATAATTATCCGTTGTCAAGTACCGGTTGAAAGTAGCGACCGCGAAATAGCAAACGCGGTGGCTTTTGACCAGACTGTTTTTGTCATGAGGTGACGTCATCCAGTTAAAACACAAGCTTTGTTTATGTCAGCACCCTACAACGGAAGGCCCGGTCACGCGCCGCTAGCCAACGGAAACACGGATATCCGAACCCTATCACCACACATACAACTATCTACGCCGTTCACTCTTATTATGATCACTTCTAAGAGGGAAAGGGACGTGAAACACGCGAGTGACCGAAGTATTACCAAAGTATTGACAGCGACCCTCGATCCTATGTTTATGTCTGTAGCAAAATAAAGCTCATCTGTTTCGTTTAAGTGCTTTTGTTTTGCTATCCAACCCTGCCTGTTCGCTCGGCTGCAAGCCACGCTCTGTCTCCCAAGGCGTGTATGTAAATTGTGTATTCAAATATACTTATTTATTATTATTGTCACAATTGCACGCTTCGAATATGTTATGTGGTCATTCTCTTGTCCTTTCGGTTTTGTAAGAAACTATCTAATGAGATAGTTCCGAGAGCTTCTTTGTCATTGCAAATCACGTCTGAGAAGCTCTCGTATTTAAATGGATAATTTTAATTGCAAATTTCACCGCTATTATATATGTATCGGCTAGATTTGGTTCGATACATAGGTACGACTATGTTGCATAGATATTTATAACCATTAATATAGTTATCTAGTTTAGAAACTGCTTTATATCTCATGCTTTCCCACCAGTTAGTTACGAATCGTCATAAATTATAATAACTCGGATGAAATTGAGTAAATAGTGAAAGTTTACAAGTACACATGACTCTTAACAGTTTTGATTGACATAACAATGACATGATTTAGCATCTTTGCCGTTGAATTGAGAAATTAGAAAGTATTATATCATGCCTAAATCACTTTACAAACGATTTCATGATATGTGTCTAGTTAGGTTCTGTCATAGATTGTATTCGTCTGTGTTGATTGAATTTAAATAAATACCTACCTGACGAAATACTATTTACTTGCTGATATAAATGACTTTCATTCGACGCCATTGCCAGATGCCTGAGTGTAATTGGAATGGCTTTACTCAACAACGATGCATCTGCTACAAGATGAAATAAACCGGACTTGTTTGTTCCTTCTTCAAGAAAAATCACCAGTTTCCCTATGATTGGAACCTATATGTCTGTGATCATGACATCATCTTTGAGTTGTTCAGTTGTAGAAGAAAATTTATTACACACACAACGCCGAGAGAGGTTGGGGCTAGAAACTAAGCCGTAGCTTGTACTATGGGTGATATACAACTGATAAACTTACTAAAGATACTTTTTTTTAAAATAAATACATATTATACACAGTAAACACCCAGACCAATACAAACAGACGTGTTCATGCACAAATGTTTGTACTGTGCGGGAACCCACGACCCTTGGCTCAGAAAGCACTACCTACTAGTTCACTACCAAATGAGCCATCGAGCCTGTCAAATGAAGTAGGTCATGAAATTAGTTACCCAATTTTTTATAGTAGCATGGCATAGTGGCTTAGCGGGGTGTGATTTTTATCCGGCAAATTTTCCAAGGAGCGCATTAAAGAAACAAACCGAAATAAAGTACAAAGTACTATCTATCTGTTTGAACAGTCAGCCTTATGAATAGTTCCCAAACAATTTTCTTAGTCAATTCCCACGTTACATGATATCGATCGTGCTTGCAAGGCTTCTGTTGACGGACGCCACGGTACGCCGCCTCGGCTCTTGAGTCTTGACCGAAGGCCCGGTACCGTTACTCAATCGGAGCGGACAGATTATCTGCCACTAACGGGATGATATCCGCTCCGAGCGCACTCCGACTTTGCATCGAAACGCCTCGGCTTGCAATCGTTTGACCAAGTCGTAGATTAGGAGAACGGACGCCCTGACCGTACATGGAATGGGAGATATCTCTCTTATTTCCTGACTGGCTTTATGTGGAATGGACGCCGGAATAGGTGCAGTATTCGTGCAATATGTTTGGTAGTTGGCAATACATAGTACCTATTGTGTATTACATGCAGGACAAAGTTTGCTGAAAACAAAAACCAAGACACAGGTAATGTCTGACTTTAGAATTTCCTCCCAAAACTCCTTATATTTAGTAAAACTTTGGCTGTATACGTATAGGTACTGACTGATAGAAACTATGGGTACTGATGAATAGTGTTCTGTACTTGACATCTATACCAATAATTGCAGAAAAAAAAATTTATACGTCATCAAATTATGGTGCGTTTTCCTTGACAATGTTCTCGATGACATTAAATTGTAATACAATATCTCCGACAGAGTTTCATCAAAGTGAAAGAGCATCAGTAAATTCATCATTATAATATGACGTTACAAAGTGTTCAAGCTGCATAAGATTAACTTTAAGAGAAAGTAGCTCATGTATGCATCTCTCCGCTGCATGATAATAAATCAACTCTTTACTATGTGACCTATTTCGCTATATAAACGTAACGTTAATGAATCCGATCCACAATCTCATGAATTTTAATGCTCGCGGATCATAAAGTAAATTACGAATGTCGGGTGAGTACAAAACAGCTGTGATGATGTTACTTTTTTTTAGTGACTCGTACGCAGTCTGCTACTGCTTCACGCTTGCGTAACGACAATAGGCACAGTCTAGTTACTTCAGTGGCGTTAAATAACTTCTCAACTTGACCGGTTTGAAGACAAAAGCGGTCGTGAAATTTAAATGGTTTTCGTTGGTCGTGAAATTGCTATCTAGAAATTTGATTCTGGTGTGTTGGGATGTGTCCAGGTGTTAGGCTTATTGAAGTTCTCATACATTCCTCTTTCGTTTTCTTTCTTCTTTGTCATAGCGTGTTCCCGGGCTAGTGCCAGGGTCCGCTCTCCTGCTTAATCTCCGCTTTCCCCGAACTTTGGCTTCCTCTAGTGCGAAATTGTTCTCTGCCATGTCAACTTTTGCGACATCCAGCCAGCGTTTTTTCGGCTTGCTAGGTCTTAGTCAGTGAATTCAATGCACCTATTTCTTGCATTATCTGGCAGTCTGCTATTTATGTCCTCAATACATTACTTACAATATTAAAAATATTTGCTTTTAAACGAATGTGCGTAAAGTGCCTAAATATACCCATCTCCTAACTTTTAGGAATAAATCTTTTAAAGTCAACCAGAACATTAAAAGATGCAATACCACCCAATACGAGCATGTCAACATGCATGTGTGAATGAAAGATCAAAAACCAAGGTTCATTTCATATTGGCTAATTTTCAAAACATCCCTAATTGTGAACGGGATGTTTACGTGATCCTTAAAAAGCGATTAAACAATTGACGTGTTAGCAAGATGGCTAGGATCCAGATCGGTTCCGCTCAGTCCAGTCTCCCTGTTGTGATGTTTCCGTACGTCATCAGGGGGGCTGGCTTCAATTGATATGGCCCTGCGAATGCTCCGCCGATGATTTATTCGTTAACCTGCACGTATTGATGCGGTTTGACCCCATTGGTTGACATCAGCTAGTGTCAATTGTTTCTGATGCGCCATCGACTTGGGATTAGAAGTGTGTGCGTCCTGTTTTAATACTGATTATACTGGTATTCTCGTTTAATCTATTACCTATTTATCAATCGTTTTCCCATTGAGTAAACTTGTTCTATCTAAGTACTTTTTTGCACAATTCTGTCATCCGTAAAAATAAATCTTCAGTTTCTTCGAAATCGTGAAGTCGGTGAAGTTAATGGGATATACAAATGGAAAAAAAATGGGATTCTTGAGTGGTTTTTGCGGAAAACGTTCCATGTCGGCGAACGTCAGACTCGCCGTGTTCGCATATCGACGCGTGGCATCTTGTATCGCTTACGTCGTTAACAACGTAATTATGCACCTTTTTCCCTCTATCATAATTTGTTACCCGTCTGTTACTTTCTCTGAGCGATGATGACTAACGATGTAATAGATTGTATCTGTACTTTACGCCAGTTTAAATTGCCGAACATGTTTTTTGTGCTATTAAGTTTTTTATGATCTGTGTCATTTCAACAACTTTATGATTGTGTTGTTGCAATCTTCAAACGTTTATCACTTTATCATCGTAACTGATATAGGTTTGATACGGTTTTTCTGAAACGTTGCCTTAATTGAATAATAACATAAATTTTCTAAATCCCAATCGTTAATAAGAACGACCAACGAAGAAGAAACTCTTAAACACAGTTGTCAAGTTATAATATTATAGCATTCGAATCGATTTCATTATCCGAATTAAAGAAATCTGCAGAAATTTGCATCGTGTGATCACAAGGACCGTTGGAACGGGCAATGCATTTCGATATTATCTCTCGAATGCAATCATTCTGGCGGTAAAAACCGTCACTTTGGATTAGCGGAGCGAATTTACCGGTCGCGGACCGTTGGCCGCCGTAGTAGGTTCAACACTTCAACAGTGACCGACTTATAACAGAAACCAGTTTGGTTAAGTACCGCCGAATGCGGCGAGTCGATGTGCCCCAACCTTGGCATTGAGGGAACACGGTGACTAATAACGTACTTTTTGACTCCTAACATGACGTTGCGTCACACAAACGTTGCGTGATGGGAATTATTAATCGTGAATCGAAGCTTTACGTATTTATTTTATAGCTAGTTTGGATCAATGGTAGTGAACACTGACTCTGATACAATGGTTGCTGGTTCGATCTGATTTGTGTGCATGAACATGTCTGTTTGTTTTGTTTGGGTGGGTGTTTAGGCTGGGTTATTTCTATGTACAATATGTATTATTTTTCAAGAAAAGGGGTCTAAGTAAGTTGAACAGTTGTCTTGTACTAATAGTACACGCTCCGACTTGGTTAGGGATAGGGGGTAATCTGTGGTTTGGGACTATGTGTGGTCCATTGTGGCATGTCTTGGGTTATTAATTTATTTATTTATCCCCCGATAGTCGGACTTCCTTTGACGATGGACTTGTCTAACTTTGTCATAATCAGCCTATCGTAGTCCAATGGTGGATATAGGCCTCTCCAGTTGTTTGGCATTTTGGGAAAACATGGAGGTTAAGTTGCCTAACTTCGTACCTGCAATCAAATTAAAACTAACGACCTTATTGACTTTTTCATTAGTAACTTCTACTTAATTATGTCAAATTTCTATTTCTTAAACTAGTTACCGTGTTTCGTAATTTTATATAGGAACTCGGCCTATGTTCTGCGTGTTAATTGGAATATGTAGTAAGAATGCAGAAAAATGTTCCACCAAATTAGCATCGAACGTACGGTCTTTCGCTCAATTCCATCACGATTTCGCACATAGCAGCTTACGTCAACATTCTCCTTAGTTTTAAAAAGCTTTTCCGAAACTTATGTCAAGAGAATTTTAAATGTGCACGAATGAAATAGTTTGTACTTACGCAATTTATATCAGGGACAAAATGTGACAAATGTCACTTCTTAAAGCTTTTTATTGGTATTAGAAACTTTAAATTAGCTAATTAATTGTGAAATAAAAGTCTCATTATATTGCCAATGTTTTTATGTATTTCAACCATATTTAAATTCCTTTGGTAGTTGTACTAAAAAGCAAAGTAGGTACTTAGTTCTTTAAGCTTATTTTCAAAGTGTATTGATTTCCACTTGTGGAAGGACCGGATCTATTTTAAAACAGCGTTTAATGGCAGGTGTACGCCTATGTTCCCTCCCACACCAGACGAGTAGTTCAAGTTATGCGTAATCTGTGCGTTCATCGCTCCTCCATGCAAGTTTACTTGCGCGATCTTATCGCGTTTAGCAAACACCATATTTTAGTGCCCAGTCGGATTCTTATTACGCGTAAGTATCTACGTAGACTCTACTATGACCATCATTGTGTCTCAAATTGATCTGGGAAACGTAGACGGAAATTTTGACGGATATTTACGTTTAGGTGAATCATTTGGTTTAAGTGTTCTTTGTGATGTGCGTGTGGACAAAATTGCCTCAGTCCAATTTCGTCCGCAATCATTTTTGCTTGAAAAAATTTGCATTATTATTGATTTGAACGTGCAAAAGTATTTCGAATAAATAACATTAAGATTAACTCCACCTTTTATGTGAAATGTGTTCTCATGACGAATAACAAGCTTAAAACAATCCTTAATTGCCTAATTAGGTGTTCTGCGACTCGCTATATTTGTCTCTGTTTCTAAGAACCACGAGCAATGTCAAGGAATTAATATCTCAAAGAATTTTCATTGTCTCGTGACCTTGAGATAAGATAAATAACGCCGAAGCGGATAGCCAAGGAGGCTTCATTGTAATTATATGACGCTGCAGTCAGAGCAATAACTATAAATATTTTATTAAATCGTTAAGTGTTGTTTACTACGTACCATAGTAATCTAATCATATTTCGAAAGAAACTATGTATATTAAAACAAAAGACCCTGAATACTCGGAATTAATCAGTTTACGATAAAAAGGATTAACTTTCAATATTTTATCATGCATTGTCGATGGAGTTTAGCCAGCTGATTGATTCACTACGATTCAACCATTGACATATCATTGACTATGATCATCTTTGTGTTTGGTAAATGAAAGCTATAATATCAATTAATAGCTTTTTCTCTGTTGACCCAATTAAGACTTCAGCGACCAGCAGACTTAAATCAAAGGTGGATCAGAAAATGTTTAAATATTTCAAAAGTTTGTGGCGTAGCCAACTTTCTGGCTTTGGTCTGTTGCTGAAGTGAGTGAGGGGGCAAACGGGCTTGAAGGTCACCTGATGGCTCATAGACATCGCATCACAGCGTGTCACTAGTGCGTTGCCGGCCCTTGAGAAATTTGCGCATTTTGGATATTATTTCAAAATACCAAATTTTACTTGTCAATCCGTTTGAAAGTTACGATGAATAGTACGTGCAAGAAGGCCAGTTGCAATTCTCTCAATCTCAATAACAATACAATCCAAATCGTATAAATCGAGCGGTCGACCCGGGTTAACATCAATTTAGCTGCGCACGCTACGGCCTGTGACTCCCCGTGACTCACTGTCACTGTGTGTGTGTGACAGTTCTGCCGTGGTGCCGGTCGACCCTCGAACTGTACTTTTTGCATTTTCCTCTTTGACCTAAAAACTCTTTCGAGGTGTTATTAGTGATTGATTACCTGATCTCTTGCGCTACTATATTTTGAATTTGCAGCTTTAGAGATTATTAATTTAGCTGCTAGCTGGTTAATGTTTGTATAATGTAATTAATGACTAGCTTTTCCCTTATTATTAGGATACCTACATCAGAATTCAGAATGATCCACACTTATGGGTATCTGGGGATTATTTTTAAGGTTTTGAATCATTTCTCGAGATTTCTTCTACGAATAAGCGCCATTATCCAGCATTTCATTTTCCACAAGATTTTTTAAGAATCTTTTCGATTTTTATATTGATTTCTTGATGATTACTGTAGTAATATCAAAAGCCACTGAATCATTTCACTTTCTATAAACTAGTTCTCATGTTTTTAAATCTAACGACAACTAATTACATCATATCACGGTCACTGATGTAAACATAACATTCGTTTAGTTTGTATAATAATTTTCGTACTTCTGGTGAACAGTATAATCTCTTTGTTAACTTGTCCATGAGTCGTTTAGAACATTTTGTGAAATAAAAATAGCTACAATTAGCATATCTATGCATAAAACGCCCACACGCACATTTTCCATTGCGACAAGCTTAAACACAAACCATACATAATAATGACCACTCACATGGCCGTGTTTTATGTGTGTTTGTGAGACATTCTCTCACTTTTGTTTGGCGTTCGTTTTATCATTGTGTGGAACAAAATCGTGGCTGGGTCTGTTGCGAGAGCGTAACCTATGAGCCCGGTGTGGGAACCGTGGTTGTGAATGAATTTAATTCCTTTTGACAGTAATTTACTGACCTTGATGTTGGAGGTGTGAGACAGATGAACTGTAATTAATGCTGTGCTGAAAAGGTGATGTGAATTGAGATATCAATTTACCGACTTCAACCTCCACTATAAGTATACAATTATTAATCACTGGCTGCAATTATAGCCTGTTTTAAAAGTGATATAGTAGCTGCATTACTGAACGTGAAAGAGTAACAATCATCTATCTAAACAGGCTGTTGCATTTATAATATTAAGTTTGTAAATTGTGGAGAACTTTGACAATACTTCTTGAGAAATGCGTACAAAGTACTTTCTAGTTGTGCAATATACTTTGAATAAATACTACTTAGAAGAGAGGGTTCCTTACTCAATGAAATGAACATGTGGTGAAACTTGGCGTCTGGTTGTACTTCTATTATTTAGTCAATGTGGTTATGGTATTGTCATTACTCAGTAGCTGCCTGCAGTCAATCAAGCTGTCTTCTCTCTATGAGTTTTTACTTAGTAACTGATATTCAAAAGTAATTTCCTTCGATATTTGCCAAATATTTTCCAATCTACATAATGAACCCACCATTATTCAAACCATGACAGTTGACACGGGGGAAATGAAGGGCGCGGTCAATCCGTTCCATTTGCTGAAAATGGCACGGCAAAAGGTAGAGAGGTCAGCTTTAATGGTCTGCAACCTTGTCATAATAGCTAAAAATAGACCCAAATGTCTTGACCCTTTGGAAATAACAATGCTGTTAGGTCTACCGTGATTTGGGCAATAATCGTCTGATGACGTCTAGAGAAGTCAGGGTTCAACGACTTGGATGTAACTGGTGTCGCTGCAGTAAAGCGGTTTAAAAATTTGTCATCGCCTTTTGGGTGCTTTGACCTCTGAGCGTTTTCGTAGACAAGAGATAAGATTATCATCAATTTTGATAAAATATTAGCACATTATTCTATTCGACGACAGAATTTCTGAATGTTCAACGTTATTTCAAGTAACAGTGTGCAAATTCTTTATTGTATTTTTTTGATGACAGAGAGGGCAAACGAACCTGAAGGTCATCTGATGGTAAGTGATCACTCCAGCCCTAGACACCACAACACTAGAGGAGTCACCGGCCCTTGAGAAATGTGTAATGCCTATTGAGGCATAATTGTATCAAAGCCAATATTATCAAGACCCTACCATATTATGAGTCACTGGACAGTGCAAATATAATTACTATTAATAAATAACCAGTTGCGCAAGTGGACGCTCTAATTGCCTTGAACTCGCACCAATTTGTGACACACTGGTATGGTACTGCACCAGTCTGATCAGTCGAGCAGAAACCGCAACGATGTCGCTACAAGCGTAAGCTTGCAACTTGTTCATTGATTTATTGAACGATGATTTGCTTTCCTGTTTACTGTTTGATTATTAGCATCATTATCATTATTTCAGCCCACATTCATCCATTGTTGAGTAGGTATGCGCTATCCGTCGAGGTTCGTCTAGATCGAGTTCGATTCCTCGCATTTGCTTACCTTGTATTGTAAGTGAGAAAGGTACCTATTCAAACTTATTTCAGCCTGGATGAAGGCTGAAATATGTTTGAATTGTATTATTGAGTGGGATAGGCATTTTCCACCGATCACCATAGCATTTTTTACTAATAGGTAAGTAATAGTTACCTTGATTATGATTCCTTCAGGAGAAACCTTTGGGATTATTAAAAAATATTTAAGTAGGTTTGAATGGGCCATTTTCCGCAACTCGACGTCAGAGCGCCAATTTTGCGTGAATTGGGCTATACAGTCCTAACTTTGTTTCATTCCCGCCATCCTAGCATTTAGCTTGCCTAAGATGTTCTGCAGTATGCTGTATTAAAAAGTAACAAACGCATCCCTGACAATACCTCTTCGCGCTCTTGACCTCAAGTTCTAATAAAATACATATCGCACTCAATATCTTCCTCACTTTGCAGCAAACTAGTTTGCGATGCACCAATCGGGTTTGTGTGCTTGAAGGTTGGCTAGATAATTGTTGGTTCTAATTACAAACGACTCCGCGATGCGTGCACACCACGCAACATCTGGCGTTGTGAAGATTTTAATCGGGTCATTGTTCAAAACAATAACAAGCAACACAACACAACTTACCGGCACCTGTCTGTCATCATCAAGTGACGTAACGTCTCCAGGAACTGAATTATGTAAGTGTGAAGCTCTACCGGCGCTTTAAAATTGTACAAATTATACGTAACAATATTTAAAAAATTGCGTGATGCTGTCTCTAGATTGTAAAAGATTGTATCGTAATAGATTAAACTCTGAGCAATGGTAGCCCTTTAGATAAGATCACCGACCTACTTCCCGTTAGTTTAGAACGATAGTTTGGAACTAGCGTGAAATTCTCCAATGTCAACGTATGAATTTACCGCAATTTTGAGGGAAACAATTTGACATAAGTTGCAATATTAGATAATAATGATCATCATATAACGGAGAGAAATCAAATGCTCCATCGTATTGTCGTATTTATTAGTATTTACAGTGTTCTTAGTTACATAATAATATTCAGTGCTAGACACTTTTGAACAAAGTGTCATTAAAACGAAGATTGGCAAATGAGCCACGATGTGGCTTTTATGCATTACAGTTATATTGTCACATATCGACGTCACTGTTTGTAGTTTATCATTTGCTTAACAGTTCCACTTAACTCGGAATGGTCGTCTCTACTTCGTGCCTAAGGCTAACTTCAGATCCTAAGTATACGGTTGGCTTAATCGAACGGTGACTTACATTCCTGACTCAGACTGGGTTAGATCTTGTGAAATTCACCAGCTTGTCTTGAAAATGTTTACTTAGTGTTCACTTCGCAATGGTCAAGTAACACCTCAGCTTGTAATACAATGCGAAGTATTGCGGATGCACGTATCATTAAATACGTCTTATACCGTCATAATCCGTTTGTGATTGCACCTATTGCGTGGCTTGTAGCTTCGTCGTGCTCGCAAATTACATGAAGATATTGTTCGGAATTCCTATCTTAACTAATCTTAACTAATATTATAAAGCTGAAGAGTTTGTTTGTTTGTTTGTTTGTTTGTTTGAACGCGCTAATCTCAGGAACTACTGGTCCGAATTGAAAAATTCTTTTTGTGTTGAATAGACCATTTATCGAGGAAGGCTATAGGCTATATAACTTCACGCTGTAACTATAAGGAGCGAAGAAATAATGGAAAATGTAAAAAAAAAACGGGGAAAAAATAACTATTCCACGCGGACGAAGTCGCGAGCACTGCTAGTAGTCGATAAAGCTACTTGTTTGCCGTTATTTGGGTCACCGTGGGTGTCGGTTGCAGAGTTGATAGGTTTCTTTTGTTTACTGGTTTTTGTAAGGGATTTAAGTTTATAAGGGGGTCGTCTACGAAGCAAATGCTCCGTGGGGTCGTCGGCACAATTCCAAAGTTAAAATAAATTTGAGCAATACATAGCGGGTACGTTATTTGGTCTTTAACTGGATTTTCCTTGTTGTATGACTTATGGTTAGACAAAAAACCCAAGTCTGAAACCATTGAATTTATATGACTACTAGATTAGTCAATACTAAAGGTAGGTATCCTATAAACCTTCGAAAATAGAGGGATTATTATGTACCTATAACACTTTTTAAAATAGCACATTTTAACTAACAAGATCTGTCTGATGTAACAAAATCACACAAATAAAACGAAGAAAATAATTTAACCGACTCATTGCAGATTTCAGATAATACGTCTTGTTTATGGTGAGTAGTAATAAACTAGAAAGTTACTGTACAGTTTGTCACAGAAAGTCTTCTCTGAGAGTTTCTTGGTCAAATCTAGGTTTAACGCATAATTTATGATATCAGTATTCTGTTGTCAGTTTTCGTCCACTTTTAGAATTTATTCGAAACAAAGAAGGACTTGCCTTTAGCTCCATCGGGATGTCTAGCAAAAGTTGGCACAAGACAGACCGAGATTGATGGAGACTCTTTTCGAAGTCCAAGACTAATTGAGTCGCTACCTTAACCAGTTAATAGCTTTTAGATCTTTAAATCTAAAAACCTAGGTACACAACTTATTTTAAGATATATTCTTAGGATATCACCTAAGCGATTTCTGATTAATATAATCTTAAATGGTAAATTAATCGTCGATTAGGTTCCTACTACTTTCTTTTTTTGGAAACTGTGCGTTGCGAACTGCTGATTTTTTCCATTTAAACTTTTTGCGACGTGGCCGATGGTAATTTGGTCGAGACCGCGCTTTCATTTGCTTACCCGTTGCCTCTCGTTGGAGTGAATAATTTCCCTACGTTTATTTACGCTAGTTCCGTATTGTTTACGTCCTGCGTTTGCGCATTTCCCCGCCGATTTTCTTATTGTTTTACAAACTATGTTGAGGGGAAACTGTTGACTGATTTGTTTTCTTTGTTCTTGATCAATTTTGTGATAGTTGCTAAACCTTAACTTCTTCGCATTTCCAATCTTGTTACTCAATATTCTGCAACTGTGTCTATGTTACAACATATAACTATAAATAAATAACATAATTTGAAGGAAGCCTACAGGCTTCCTTCAAATTATGTTATTAATTCTCACCACGTTTCCAAGTCTTGAAGTAGAAGTTAGAAGCAGAGGAAATGCTTAGGTGGGAGTCATCCAGATAAAGATTGATTTTCAAATCACACCCTCCCTTTAATAAAATATATCTCTTCTTCCTGAAGGTTATCTGCCAGTGATAAGACCGCCTACACTGTACTAGCTACAATATGTCTGTAATATTTTATATCTACCTATAAAGAGTAGCTATCAAGTAACCGATTTGCTACTTCATTATTCTCACCGCATAGTATCACCTTAAATCTACATGGGTTTACTTAAACATCAGATTAAATGGAGTCACCATACTAAAGCGCTTTTACATAATTCGCCAATTTCGTTTTCGTTTTTGAGCAATTAACAAAAAACAGAACTTTAACAGTTGGTCATTGGTTACCGCAATAAAGTGTTGCAGTAAAAACGTCGTTACGCTACGTGATAATAGTTTTGCAGCCAATTTATATCTATTACGCCATTTTGATAAGTGTTTTATTTTGACAAGACTTTCACCGCTAAATGGGCTTTAGCCAGAGTCAGCGTGACCGTTGGATTTGTTTTCCAATTCAAACTGATCTACATTAAGTGCCTTACTTTCTGTCTCATAGTGTAAGAACATGTAAACTTCGCGATAAAATCTTCTGAAAAGGTTGTGAAAATGAATAAATTAGGTGATTAACCAATCACATCACTTGAAATCCAAGAATTGTCGATTTCAAGTCTTTAGGGATTTTATTCGTTTGATCATTAATTCGAACGAAAGGAAGAACCTTAACCATTATCATCATGATACTGAGCCCTTGGTCTTATACTTTACTGTACTTGGCCGTGGTCATCGAGCTATCAATGCAGTCAATTCACACTATGACATAAAGGCCGAGTCATTACACAAACGTGACGTGATAACTCGCTTAGTTACGAGTCATTTACATAGCTATCCTCTGACGTTTAAGTACGATTTATTAGTACGAGTTCCATGTTGTTACATGAAGGCTTTCCACGTGGTCATACTCGCATGCAAATATACCACTTGGTCCCGGCGCCATAGGCAACCACTGACGGTTCAAAGTGTTACATGAAGAAAGACCCGGCCAGACGTAATGTAGTCGCACGGGCGTTTCCACTTTTAGGATTCCGTGCGTCGATAGAAAAAAGACAGAATCCTTAGGCCTCGTTTAAGAAGAAGACCGTCAAAAAAAGAAACACACGACCACACGGCGAAGTATTTAGAGAGTAGCTTTTTGGCCGACGAATCGCGATACATGTCGACCGACGCGACGGACTGTGTCTTCTTAAACGTCCTGTCTGTCTGTCTTTATCTCGGGAATGCCAGGAGGAATAGAGTTGAAATTAAAACCATATACGTGGCTATACAATATACATTCCCTTGAAAATGAGAAGAAAACAAACTATTTTCAACTAAGGTCCAATGCAGAGAATCGATTATCCATCAAGATATTTTGATACGTTACAGTAGCGAGTCGAATAGACTGCCCTTTTGTGACACGGTGGGTTCGGCTGCATGTCTCGTAGCTTAGTATATTTTTGTTGTATTGTCTGTTTTTTATGTCATGTGTAAATTTTACCTATGTCAAAAGGCTGACCTATATTTTACCTATTTTGTATGTGTATTACCTATCGATCAAGGTGGCGAACATTAGAAGATTGACTGATACTTGAACTGACACGGGCTGATGATGATGATGATTACCTATGTTTCGGACATAAAATTTCATAGAATTTTATGTCCGAAACAAATAAATTGAATTGAGTAACATTTTGTGACTAGGCTGTCAATTTGATATCTACTAATTTAGTACAGAACCCCCATTCGGCGAGTCAGACTCGCACCTGTCGGACTTTTTTTGCTTCCGCCATCCATCCACCGTGACGGCAGCATGACCACTGTTTTTATCTCCACTCGTTACGTCAAGCAAGCATTATGCCCACTCGTCACGAAAGTGAGTTAATCATATTCCGCTCTCGTATTCGTATCAACATTAAGTGCAACAACACATTTTTGTGTTAAAACTCGCGTAACGGTGCATTACTCTTAAGATTATTGGGTTAATTTTCATGCGTCCGTGGCTTACCTACTTCCTTTGTATAAAGTTGCGTATGTTATATAATTATTTGTATTGTGATTATGGAAGTGCGATCGTGATCTGTTTGCAATTAAAGAGTAGTTAGTTGGGTATGCGGTGCGCAAGGCATGACGTATATTATTATGCAGTTCTCCTATATACGTATTCATAATCATCCCAGTATTACGAGAATCAGTTATATGTATCCTTAGATTATACTGCGCTCTTTCGGCTGAAATGCGGTAAAGGAAATCATCGTGAGGGAACCTGGCACACCTGTGAATAAATTCTAAAGTTGTATAAAGTCGATCGACCCGCCCTTGACCATTGTTGTTGTCTAAGGTCTCACCATCAGTACAGTAGTTTACCGTAGAATCAAGCAAACACCTCTGTGGGGACATAATGTATATTATGTCACCGGAAAATAGCAACAATCGTAAGTTAATCAATTTCCTAGTTAGTTGATTAACTTTCGGAATATAACAAACGGTAGTTGAAATGTATTATTTAACGCAATGGATTTCAGTTAATTGATCAACTTACGGTACCTAGCGTGGCAGTAATTTAATAATTAACGATTTTGACACAAGTAAAATCGTCCTCAAAGGGGCCAATCGTTGCTCAATGTACTATTTAACGGTGCACTATTACCCGTAACTTAATACACTGTTCCCTGATTGGTTGCCGGGATAACACCACGTGAGCCATTGAACCAATCAACGTTCACCTCACCTTCGTCGGATGATTTAACGGGAAGACCCCGTAAAATGATCAATTTACTAAAATTCATACGTTAAATGGTACATTTCAACTGCCATTTATTATTTTCCGGAAGATAATCAACTACCTAGGAAATTGATTCTTGATATTTTCCGGTGACCTAAATAAGCGACAGTTTCAACATACCTATTTAATACTAGTCAAATAGTCACCTATGGTACTTATCTATTCTTCTATAAATTACGTCACACAAATTATATTACTTTTTGACCCTTGTCAGTCTGCGTCCACACTTTACGTCCAACTGTCTAAACGATTTCGCATTTATAATATTAGTAGGATAAAATGTCTATGATGTATGTTATTAACTTGAACACTATGTAAATGGCTGACTATGTCACCTAAACTATTGTGAATAGTAAAATAAGTTAAAATACCTACTAACACATCTGTTTACAATACAGGAAAATATTATCTGTGCTGCTAAGTGACTGTGAGACAAATGACTAACAGTTTCAAAGTGTTTTTTGTTTTTTTATTACTTACAGAGCGTCTTAAAATTTGTCCCTCACAAGAATGTGACTCATACCAAGACGATTGAAAGTGTCTTTGCAACGGCTATTAATAACTTATATTATGTTCCATTCGGTTCCACTTGGAAAGACAAATTCGTGCAGTTAAGATAAATGTGCCTAAATTTAAATAATAAATAGCCCAACATCGCACATTCGCCATCTAGCCCCAAACTAAACCGAAGCTTGTACTAAATTTTTAGGAAAACCAAAATTATAAATCGTCACTTTACCTGTTTTCATTTAAACATTTTCCTTTTATGGTCAGCCTTCAAACTACCTATGTTTATTGCAATCACCTCTAGACTGTCAGTCATTACAACGATACATTTTCCTAGTAAGCAATAGCAAGCTTGTTTCAACACTTTTTATCTTTTTATTAACCTCTAAGAACGCGTAAGGCATAATCACTTACTCCCGGCTATTTATGATGCCTTCGGGAAGATTTGTTTGGAAACCAGAGACTTTCGCTTGTTTAAGTATTATTTTTCTAAGCGATTTAGCATAGTTAAGCTGCGGTTCCACTGACGGGGAACGGAGATGAGTGCATTTCAAGCTGTGATTGGCGAGTAGCGGCTTAACTCGTCTCCGCTCTGATCCGCTCACTCTATGTAAGTGGAACCGCAGCCTAACTATTGTAGGACTTACCCACAGGTTGGTCAGGCGGTAAGGTGACAAATTAGACACCGGAATCAGAAATTAACAGTAATATAATTGCACTACAAACTTTACAATGGTTCATCAACTTAATAATACACTTGGATCACATTTTCGCGCGCGCACCCTTCTTCTCTTGTTTTGACACATAACTGTCAAAACCAAATATCAGTGTTGCCATACATTTTTACTTAAAGATTAAACATTTTCTTCTATTTTTAAAGAATGTTATTATAAAATTGAAATAGATACATTTATGTAATAATATTTAAATTACAATCGCTAACACTATTGATTCTGTTTGCAAAATGTTGTGAATAAGGGGACGGATTCAATTTCCCTCTCGGAAACGATTCTGAATAGCTGCAGGAGCCTACTTACCTACTGTAGCCTTAATCTTTTCATATATAGTAATATGTAATGGGTAGCGCTTGGCCCTACCTCGCCTTCTGTTATGCGACCTTAAAGCCGAAGATGGAGCGCCCTACCTATAAACAACCCTTTGAAATATTATATCTATCAGGGAACTCAGACGCTGGCAAAGAGTTCTTTGCATACCTCAGCCGTTCGCACTATGAATGTAGCTTTGTGCGGGTCTCTCTTTAACAGATCCTCTTTTGTTTCAGTGAACAATGACAATCGACAAACAGCTGGTATGGGTCCGCGACCCGAACGAGGGGTTCGTGCTCGCCCGCCTGCACGAGCTTATGGGCGAGGAGGCGGACGTGTTCCCCGTAGACAACAAGTACCCCCGGCGGGTGTGCAGCTTCGAGGACATATTCCCCGCCGGGGACCCGCACAAGGACGTCGACGATAACTGTAAGTGTGTACCATCTAGCTCATAGGCGAGACGGCGGACGTGTCCCCGTAGACAACAAGTACCCCCGGCGGGTGTGCAGCTTCGAGGACATATTCCCCGCCGGGGACCCGCACAAGGACGTCGACGATAACTGTAAGTGTGTACCATCTAGCTCATAGGCCAGACGGCGGACGTGTTCCCCGTACACAACAAGTACCCCCGGCGGGTGTGCAGCTTCGAGGACATATTCCCCGCCGGGGACCCGCACTGCCTACATGTCTACTCAGCTTCCATCATACATTTTGCGCTCTAACTGTGAACTCACCAGGATAGTCGTCTCTGAACGTGTTAATAAGCGGTTACCGCAGCCTATGCACGCCTGCAACGCCAGGGGTATCACACGCGCGTTGACCACCCTAACCCCCCTGGCTGCCGATGCATTACACCACGAGCTAAAGTATCTTCTATACTTCCTCCTACGGCATGTAAGGGACCCATCATCTTTTCGCCCAAAGCCACCCACACCTGCTCACTGGGCATCCTTCCAAATAACAAACGAGACTCTGCCAACCGACTGCTGGTGGTATAACCATGACGATTGACGGCGTAGCTAAATACCACAGGCGCGAAGACGGGGAGCAGGGTCACATGGCGATTATGGGTAAAGCCTGGAGTTTAAAATTTGTGTGACCAGGGATCTCCCAGATCTGTTTATAGCCTTACTTATCATCTGCTACTCGCAAATAAGAAAGTATAACTTAAGTTTGACACAATTATCTGGCTGTTTAACAGTTGTACGAAATGGCCTTCTCAATGTATTTTCGAATATAAACCAAATATCTATACAATTAAAAACCTATTACAACAACGCTAACGTACTCTTTACAGGCGAGCTGATGTTTCTGAACGAGGCCACTCTGCTGAACAACATCCTGACACGATACAAGAAGAATAAGATTTACGTAAGTTAATGAACGTAACATTTGCATCGCGTGACCGTGCCCGAAACACTATTGTACGGGTATTTCGTGATATTGCCAAATCACGGGTTTTTAACTAGAACATTCTTTTGGTTTTGGTATTTTGAGATGCCTGTGGGCTACCGTATTATAATTCGGTGCTAGTACTTTACTTTGCGATGGTAAAAAAGTGCGTCTGTTTTTATTGTAGGTAGGAAATAAAATAAATGTGGGAAGGAAACAGTTTAACCTCGTAAGGCCCAATGTTCTCATGTGATCCAATTCCTATTGTTTCATCTATTGTGTCTGGAAGTCTGGGTCTTACGACTTTAAAATAATATATTTTTAGTTTTAAATAGCGCAATTCCTCAGGAACTTCAAATGGTTTCCAAGGTTAAAAGCATCACTGATCTGGTGACGGACAGGGTTTTGTGGAAGGTGCCTAATACGTTTTCACTAAGATAAGCACCTATTTGCAAATCACAAACTTTACGACGGATTAAAAATCAGGAGTTTGCAATTAAAATAAAATTAACAAAATAATTATGTTCTAATATTATACGAGTACAGTAAATATTATAAGGCTATTTAAGTGAAGGAAAACATCATGTGGATAGGTATCCACATGTGCAGGTGCACACCTGTTAAAATTGTAAGGTTGTGTGAAGTCGAACAATCCATACTTGACCAGTGTGGTTAATTAAAGCCTTTATTCAGAAAAGGGCCCTCGACAAACATTGATGATTCCAGTTGTATTCGCGTTAAAAATTAACAACCAACCATAGTAAAATACCATTGACATTCATCGGATTTCACGAGATTAGTTACGCAACACATGCGTCGTTTCCTCTAGTAAGGCGCAGAAAGTCATATAGTTCATTGTTTCATGACTCATACATGCATTGCTCTTGTAAATACTTTAAAGTAGTTATTCTCACCTTGAGGCAATTCTCCTGCATTGTGTTTGAGATAAAAACACGATTTACCTAATACGTTTTTGTTGTGTAACTGTACGGCTTATGCATGTACATATATTTGTTAAATTACATGGGCTGAATGTCTAATAACTGCATAACTTTGACAGACAGTAGTTATGACCTTGATCATTATATGCTGACTGGATCGCCACGCTGGGCAGGCGTGTTGGCGATCGCAGGGCGTAGCTTCTCGCTCCGGTAACGCTGCTGCCCATCATTGGCCTGTGGTATTTAGTTACTCCTTCAATTGTGTGTCTACCACCAGTCGGTTGCCAGCGCCTCGTTTGTTATTCGGCAGGATGCATCACGGGCAAGCGAGGTTGGCTTGGAGCGAAAAGATGATAGATAGATATACTTTATTGCGCACCATACATTTGACTTAAAAACTAGGCATTATAGACACTTGTTGCACAATTTAGGCGGCCTTATCGCTACATGATAGGTCGCTCCCTTACAAGGATATATAAAAGTGCTCAAGTCTGTATGCAAATTATTATGTATTCTCGTATTCTCTTGACCGAATTTGTCACCACAGCTGCCACGCGCAAAAAGTGAAATTAACTATCCCTATCAGCTTTGCAGACCTATTGATTAAACAAATGGTTTAGTTATGATCATTCTTCTGGTAACCATAAATTAACAAGCAAAAGCAAACATAGAAAACTACCTTTTTACCTTGATAGACTGCGTGAATGATGATAGGCTGTGTAGGGGTAGGCCCACACTTTTGGATGATATGATGATAAATGATAAGAGGGTTTAAGGGATGATAGAATCAAACCGCTCCGTTCGAGTGTCGGTAATACACTGATTTATTGATTGATACTTATAAAAATGCTATGCTAACAAAATGATAAAGTAAAGGCGGCTTTACACTGCTACCATGTACGATGACTCGTACATCTTGGCCACCAAACGAAAAGAAAATAGAGGATGTGATAATATGATATATATAAACTCAAATGATGATTGCTATGTGCTAAATGATATAAAATGATTTTACATGATACAAAGGTGAAACAAATTTGATTAAATCTAATGCTCCTAATCTAATGAACCTATGCGTCTAGCACTACACTCTCACTGGGCAATAGGAACCGCACTGGTCGGGACACCATCGGGGAGGTGCCCTGATTAACACTTAGCACGCCGCGATTGCATGCTATATTCGCCACTTCACTATCACTGATGCTCGCCCTGCGGGGGCGGAGGGGCTCCCCCTCCTGCTCCCCTGCCTGCTGCTGGGCGCGGACCTCAGAGGTCCGCTGTGCTGCACGCCTGCTCTTTATCTTTGCATATACAAAGATACACCCGACGACCAGGATGACGAAAATGATGACGTAAGAAACAGAGTAGTGATGTACGTCATGTATAGTAAACTGACCTGACTGTGATTTCTTTATTGTTTCCAATTCATCCTTGATCTGATCGTAATGATGATTATTGCTTTCTAGCGCTGGATAGTCGAGCTGGATAGACGTATTGAGCAGTTTATTTAAAGCTGATATTTGTGGAACGCTTATCTCGTCGTCGATGTTGATTTTGTTGTGAAATCTGTTATGAGCATATATCGAGAATGAATCACCCTTAAGGGTGCAACCTTGGCTGATACTTATTATCCCGTTGTCATTGAGCGTCTTCACTGTCATTCCCGTATTTCTCTAATGATTGTGTAAAGTGCATTGTTTACTTCTGATGACGACAGTGTATTCGTCGACTCAGCATTCTGCTGGCCTCGAGCGCGCGCAATGAAACGCGATATCCAAGCGATTGTTTTCGCCGCTCGTGTGATAGAGTTATGCTTATGTAATAATTCTGATATGATTGATATTATTTCTTTCTGATGTAAGGCCGTACACACACTGGCCTTTTTTGCTTCTAAAGTAGGCTGTTGATATTTGACGTCTGGGACGTCCGTGGGATTGAATGTGGCCACCTCGTAGTTTCCACTTTCCAGCCTGCTCGTGGTTTTAACATAAAGATCCTCGCAGTATTGATCTTCCCTACTGAGAGCAGAAGCATCAGATGTGGTGACGTCCTCCATCTCCCAGTATTTAGATATGTCATTTAAATTATTGATAACTACGTGACAGTTAAATGATTTCTTCACGTTTCCCGACAGGATCCACCCTAGCTTAGTCTGTTGTGCAATTGGGGCCTCCTGTGCACCTTTGATAAGACCACTCATGATGATATTGGAGTAGACATTGGCGTCCAAAAGTAGGTCTACGGGACGTGATATGTTATACTCTGGATCTGCCAGATTGATATTCTGGATGTGTGGCCATGCTTGCTTGTTGAACGAAGTACTAGGTAGATTGTTGATAACCTTCGTAACTACCAATGCTTGCGTTGAAAAGTCATAGTCGTTGTAAATTGATTGGCACTCTAATGTTACAAGACCCTTGCTCTGCTTACAACCGTTGCCTATCCCTGATATAGATGCTGAGTATTGATGTCGCTTAAGACCTAGGGTTTGCGCCGCCCTTTCTGATATTAGTGATATTTGAGAACCTTGATCTAGGAGACAACGCAATGTGATGAAATTTCCATCTGCTGATTTGACGTTAAGCTGTAGCGTGGTAAGTAAAATTTCCTCGTCATTACTTGCGACATAATTCACATTGTGTGGCTTATGCTCAGTGTGTGATTTCGCTGAATTATGACTAAGTTGCGGCGACGATTGAAGCGGCGGCATGCTTAAGTTCATCGAATTTGATACCGGAGCGCGCGCATATGCATCATGTAGCAATGTGTTATGCTCACCGCTGCATTCCTTACACCGTTTCAATGAAAAACATTTATTGTTAAAATGATTGTACAGGCAATTTTGACAGAATCGTAATCTTGATACAGTTTTTAATTTGATATCTGGCGTCATGCCTAAAAATTTCTTGCATCTGAACAAGTCATGATTTTGAGTACATAAAGCACATTTGATATGCGTCGTAGCAATAGCTTGATAGGGTGTCCTTTGTTGATATTTGCCTTGATAATAGTTAGGCTGAGGTTTGATAAAGGTTTGCCTCCCTTGATTATAGGTAGGCTTGATTTGATGAGATGATGATGATTCGCGCTTATGAATTGGCTCTAACGCCGTAAATTTATTTTCTAGGAATTGCATAAACTCATCCAATGCTGGTAAATCGCGTGGGTTTTTGCGAGACTCTTTATAATCGCAGTATGTTTCATGATCTAGCTTCTTTGATAATATATGGACAAGAATCGGGTCCCAAGTATTGGTATCCACACCCAAATTGTGGATAGCGTGTAGGGTTTCCATGCTGGTGTCGTATAACCTTTTGATCTCAAAAGATGTCTGTTTCTGAATGTTTGATTGATTCAGAAACGTCTCTATCTGCTTTGTAAATAGGACCTGGGGATTATTATATCGGTGTGTCAAAATATCCCAAGCCGTGTCGTAATTTTCTGCTGATATATTCAAATGCTGTATAAGGCGCTCGGCTTCTCCCTTGATTTTTCCTTTGAGATGTTGCATCTTCTGCGCCTTGCTGAGAGAATTATTGTTGTGTATTGTCTCGGTAAAAAAGTCAAAAAATGTAGGCCAGGCTGTATATTTTCCGGTAAAAGTAGGAATTTCTATTTGTGGTGTCACCTGATGAACATGAGCTGTAGAGACAATTTTTTGATTGATAGCTCTTTTTATTCGCTTGTAAGAAGATTCGTAGGTGAAAAACTCATCTTCGTAATTTAAGTCTCCACCTTGCAATATGTTATCTATTTTCAGATGTAAATGATCTATTGCGTCCCAACGCGTTTTTAGGTTTCGTAACTCGTCTTCTAGCTCCCATTTTTCTGTCAAGTCTTCAATGTCTATGCTGTTGATAAGTCGACGTAATGCTCTGAAATTAGTTCTCTGCTCTAATAGAAACTCGTCTAATTGACCACTAGGAACAGTGCTCTTATCTAATTTATTCTTCTGATCTTGCCCGCTTTGCTGAGACCCACTTGCTTTAGGATCTAGACTTTGTTGCTTAAATTCTGGTGAACATGATGTGATTAAGTTCAGAGTAACTTGATAAATGTTAGCTGCTGAATCGAAAATATCCTTTGAAAAATAGGGCTCGGTACTCGCGATAGTTTTATACTCAGCGAGTGCCGAATTATTATGCTCAAATTCAGACCAAAGGTTGCTCAGTCTGCTCAATCTCTCTTGGAGATACTCTGGAGTTTTACGACTATCCGAATCTTTTATAAAGTTTAGCTGTAACTGCTTGAGATTCTCGTAAAGTTCTGCTTGACGTGCAATAAGTTTCTCCATGATGAATAAAGTTGATTGATAATAATAAATGAAACAGTCTTACTTGATTTCTGTTGATACTTGTACACAGTCAGGATCAGTTACCCTTCGCTGCGACGCTGCGAGCTTGCCCGCCCGCAGGGTGATGATGATGACACGTAGCTAGTGATTGTGAACAATGATATCCAGCGTGGCAATGCTAGCCACTATCGCACAAATAGTCACTGGTCACTACGAACTGAATTGCACTTAAGTTCAGTTGATAGAAAGAATGTCAAAATGTTCGATGATATGTGGTGAACTTCGCGACGCGATTAAACTCGCCAAATCTTGATACGCGAGGTCCTGCTATGAACCAAACCGCCCGCTAGGTTCAAGCTTCGAAGGACCAAAAAAAAATGATGAGGTGGTTGTGCCCACACTTTTGTTATGATAAGATGTGATAAGAGGGTTTAAGGGATGATAGAATCAAACCGCTCCGTTCGAGTGTCGGTAATACACTGATTTATTGATTGATACTTATAAAAATGCTATGCTAACAAAATGATAAAGTAAAGGCGGCTTTACACTGCTACCATGTACGATGACTCGTACAGGCTGAGAAAGCAGTAAAGGGGACCATGACGGCTGATAGGGATGAATGGAAGAAGAAAAAATATTGCGCCGACCCCAGATAATGGGAACAGGGCAGGCAAATGATGATGAATGATGATAAATACGTTTCCCGGTTGAGCTAACGTACCACCTGGCCGATTCTTAACTAAGAGTACTTACTGATAAAACCGTGAACATATTTCCTACGTCTGATTATATGTTATGATAACAGATAATTATGTAGTTACGTAGCTTGTTTAACAGGTGCAAATGAAGTCTCGTCTGGTTATTCCAATGAATTAATTAGTGTAAACTATTTTGAGCATGACAAGAGTGATTATTAATGTCTGCTGTTAGGACCTCATTATACTTACTTAGCTATTTTTGGGAAATGGATGTGTGAATTTTTTTTTTAAAAAAGGTCTCTAGTCGTCTGCTCGGAACAATTTGTTAAATATGTGTGATGATAGCCAAAAATAATAAGTTTAATATTTGATATCGTAATAGCCATTTAGGTTTGTAGTTACGTTTTCCACATACCTACTACTAGACTAGGTCTAGCTTCTATGCAATGCTTCTATAGGTATAGAGGCAGAGGAACGTAGATACGTTAAAATGATACTATGTTATTACCAATAACTTTTTAATTTTTCGTGCGGTAACAGAAAATAATATAAATCACCTCCTCATTTCTTCCGCCTCTCGTTTTAGCGGGTTGTTGCTTTCGAAACATGCACCTTTTACTTCTAGGAACAATGACTAAGCATGGAACCCGGACTAAAATAACAACATAACTCAATATATTTGGTTCACTCTGACTTATGCATGCTGCTAATATATTAGAGAAGGACAGGCATGGAAAAGACGTTTCGAAATTTCCAAGGTTGTCACTAGTTTCGTTTCAGGCCAGTGATGTGACTCGCTCAATATTTTATGGTGACTATTTGACGTATATTTTTTCGTTTTCCGACAAACAGCGTCGTTTTGTTTCACTCACACTTGTGTAAAATTAATTGACAATATGAATAAGATGTAGTGTAACTCAGTTTTTATTTTAGCCCGGGTTCCATGCTTAGTCATTGTTCCTAGTTTTACTTTCTTGTAACTTCACAACTCACATATGTCATATGTCTCGCAGAAATATGAGTGTCATTGGGAATATTTCCTAAGATGTTCTTAATGAAATACCACCGGAATTACTAAATGTTTCATGAAAGTACACAAAATGTCATCCGTTTGTTTCCTTCAGACACAACAAACCAACATTTACCGAGGTCGTTTACCTTAAACGTAAGGCGAACGATAGACCTAAAGTGAGTTAATGGATCACCTGGTCGCCATATGTTGACCTGTAGGGTGATTAACCCCTGTTTGTTCATGGGGTGGAAATGGTAACAGTGGTCGGGATATTTTTTCTTTGCATAAACTGATACATGTGAAAACGATGGAGTATGAAACCCAACGAATTGTGTGTTAATGAAAGGCCTAGACAACTGATAAACTTACTTAGATACTTTATTTTTGTAAATAAATACATATTATACATAGAAAACACCCAGACCAATACAAACAGACATGTTCATGAACACAAATGTTTGTACTGTGCGGGAATCGAACCCACGACCCTTGGCTCAGAGGGCAGAGGTCACTACCAAATGAGCCACCGAGCCTGTCAATATACAATACGCATAGTAGCTGTCTGTTTTACAACAAAATTAATTACTTTTACAGACGTACGTCGCGAACATTCTGCTAGCGGTGAACCCGTACGAAGACATAAAGGACATGTATTCCTCCACCACTATCAAGAAATACCAGGGCAGGTCCCTCGGTGAACTCCCACCGCATGTGTTTGCTATCGGTAAGTAATCTCTAAGGGAATATATGGAAACGGGCAGCAGCGTTTACCTAGGAACAAATAAAACCTATTGCGTTCATCAACTCCAAGAGTGGTAAGACAAATGCCCCAAATGACAATTGTCATTGGGCAAGGCCTATGTCCAGCAATGGACTTTGCAAGCTGATAATGTTTATGATGGAGTAATTCCTTCTTTCTTCCTTTACCTTCGCCATTTAGTGTGTGGAATTGGAAACTCATGTCATTACCGGTACATGTGTTTTCTCTCACTTATGAAATGGAACTTTTGAAAAGAGACGTTAGGATGCATCTTTTTTGTTGCCGCCTCATGTTGAGTGCCTGCGACACCACACAATATCTTTGAAGGACCCCATACTGTTGTCTCGGGGTAGAGCCTCAGTGGGGAGTTATTTCTATAACCAGTCTGTAAATTACTAGTATAGGAGTCCTGAAGATATCAGTCATCGATTCAGAACATTTAATCGAAGCTAGCTATAAATGAGTTAAGATTCTGAATCGATACCCAGAAACGTTTCACAGCAGTGTCTATCTCTACAATACGAGTAAGTATTATCGGCGTGAGAAATAATTGTACTAAAGGCTTTGTAACGACTAAATGCGAGTGCAATGAAACGTTTGAACTACCGAACTGCCACGGCTTCAATTGGCAAGGGCGTGTGATGGGAATCCGTAGCGTAAAGATATGGTTAGACTGGCCCAGTGACCCATTTGGTTGTCCCTGAACCGAGGGTATCCCATATAAGTTAATGAAAAGGTGGAAGTTAATGAAAGGGAAAGGGTTCATAGCACGGAACTCTATATTAGGCCCTGACTGGATATTACTAATATATTTGTGGTATGTTCGTTGATTATGTTTTAAGATAAAAGTGCTTATGCTACAAAGTTAGGTTATCGGGTCTTTTTTATATAAAAACGCTGCATACTGGCCTACCGTCGTCTGATGGAAAGCGAAAGAGAAGCTAAGTCGCTGCGGCAAAGTTATCGTTAGCCTAATGCAGTCCACTGCTGGACATAGGCCTCTCCAGTTGTTCTCCACTTAGGGCAAACATCTGGAGGGTAGACCCATAATCGCCACGTTGGGCAGGCGGGTTGGCGATCGCAGGGCGTAGTTTCTCGCTCCGGTAACGCTTCGGCAAAGTACAATTAACCAAATCAATTAATTGTCAGTCGCATGCCTCCGCCAAGCTGGTCTTTATTGTGTGATGTTTAGCTAAAACAAGAGCTTCCAGCAAATCTTTTTCTTAATAATATTTATCTTAGAGTAGGTGGAGTGGACACACACAGGCGTTGCACGAGTGGCAACCGTGGCTTGGGCGGAGATCTGTTGGCAGATCAGTCACCCGATGGTCGGATGACAGCGGTTGTGGCCGGAATACATTGGGACTACTGTGTAAAGTGGAGATTGAAAGAGGAGGTACCCAGCAGTGGGTAGATGTGGGCTGAAATGATGATGATGAATTATCTTAATATTTTTTTTTCTGATTCCAGCTGACAAAGCGTTTCGGGACATGAAGTCGTTCAAGCAGTCGCAATCAATCATAGTGTCGGGCGAATCCGGTGCGGGCAAGACCGAGTCTACCAAGTACATCCTGAAGTACCTCTGCGACCTTTGGGCGAAGGGGGCTGGGCCTGTCGAGCAGAAGATTTTAGACGGTAAGTCGTCGATTTAGTTGTTATTTTTTTTTTAATAAATAAATAACCCAAGACATGCCACGCTGGGCCACTCATCGCCATCCAGCCCCAAACTAAGCCGAAGCTTGTACTATGGGTACTAGACAACTAAGAAACTTACTTAGATACTTTTTTTTTTTGTAAATAAATACATATTATACATAGAAAACACCCAGACCAATACAAACAGGCATGTTCATGAACACAAATGTTTGTACTGTGCGGGAATCGAACCCACGACTCTTGTCTCAGAGGGCAGTGCTCACTACCAAATGAACCATCGAGCCAGTCTTTATTAATAACATAGCATATGATGAGAGCAGTGGACCTATCATTGTAGCATTTGTTAGTTTTTTAATTACTTAATTCATTGAAAAAAGCTAACTACATTTGTTAGTTTTTGAATTACTAAGTTCATGGAAAGAAGATACATTTGTTAAGTATGTACTACCTACACTTGTGACCGCGACAAAATCGAAACATTAAGCTGTAGGTACACATGTAATACTAATAAAAGTGTTCGTATGTCCTTAATGTATCATTATCATCAGCCTATCGCAGTCCACTGCTGGACATAAGCCTCTCCAGGTGTTCGCCACTTTGGGCAAACACCTGGAGCTTATACCCAAAATCGCCACGCTGGTTGGCGATCGCAGGGCGTAGCTTCTCGCTGCGGTGATGCTTCTGCTTGTCATCAGCCTGGTATTCTACTCGAGCTACGCCCTCAATCGTGATGGTTATACCGCCACCAGTCGGTTGCCAGAACCTCGTTCGTTATTCAGCAGGATGCACCACGGGCAGGTGAGGGTGGCTTGGAGCGAAACGATAGGTTTCATCCCTATTACGTCACACTTAATACAATGTGCGAAACTTAACGATTACACAGAATCAATAGATTGTACAAGAGATTACTCCAAAATAATTATGATACAACATTTACGGCACGTTTAGATAAGAAAGTGTGTTTTATCACTAGGCGAATGATATCGTTGCTAGGAGAAAAATAAATAGTGTACGAAATCATGGATAGAAGACGACTATAGAATCAAGAAACGGGCAGCAGGGTTTACCAGGGTACTGATAGAATCTACTACGGTCGCCAACCTGCCTGCCAAGCGTGGTGACTAAAGCAAATCCCCCCAAATGACTATTGTTATTAGGGGAGGCCTATGTCCAGCAGTGGACGTTTGCAGGTTGATGATGATGAATTCATGATACTTTATTTATCCCTTTCTCAGCCTCTAAAATTGCCGAGATGTCTTCTTAGATTCCATCATACATTTTCCGCTTTAACGCTAATCTCACCAGATACTCGTCTGCACTGAACGTGTTAAACATCTCGTTAATGTCTAGTACCCTTAAAGAGTAGTATCAATCAACATGTTTTATATGAATTATTAATACTATCATCGTTATGGTATACATAAATATGCATAACGTTTGCGTTGATGAAATGTAAACCACTTCCAAGGTTAATTGGATATAACATCGCTTGTTACGCGGCCATTATTATGAAATGAGGAAAAGTGGACATGGTAAATGATACCATTGATTAGTAGACTGAAATTGCAGGATAGGGCATATCATATAGTACAAAGAATAGCCATTGGAGCATAGTGCTAGAATACCTATGCATGGTTCCCCATCTCTTTGCTAATTTTACCGGCTACATTTCATTTTCTTCCGCCAAATTTCCATCTTAATCCATACCATTGTGACATCTTATGAAATAGCTTTCCATGTATTACCATAATGTTATCTGGTTCTCCCATTAAGCTGGCTTAGTACAGGCGGCTGTTGCTTCAATATATTAAGCATGCCGTACGACCATTCGTAGCTCATAGCCGCTTGTAAATCAAAGGCGCTTCCCAAATAAGCTGGGATATTAAGATAGGAAAAAAGGACAAGCTCATTCCAGATTGCCTCGTTGCTCTTAAGCCTTTTCTTCAACGACGTCATCGGCACCTGACATCGGTCTAGTGTACGAAAGGTGTTCTATGGTCAGTTTGCCGCTCACTACATCGTTCAGTGACGTGTTTAATAGAACTAGTATATATTTGGCCGATGGTTACAAGCAACGCCTAAAGACCAAGATGCCGGTTGCGTTAAAAGTTATCACTCTCATTTGTTCACTCTAATTGCTCCTGCGTGGCATATATGGTCTCTCCAGAGATTGGCCGCTGTGACTGAAGTATCATCACCTACGTATATGTTTACAGCTAACCCAATCCTGGAAGCGTTCGGCAACGCGAAGACCACACGCAACAACAACAGCTCCCGCTTCGGCAAGTTCATGGAGGTCCACTTCAACAACAAATACCAAGTGGTGGGCGGCCACATCTCGCACTACCTGCTGGAGAAGTCCAGGATATGCACCCAGAGCGCTGAGGAGAGGAACTATCATGTGTTCTATCTGCTTTGCGCCGGCGCACCGCAAGAGCTGCGCGCGAAGTTGAAGATCACAAAACCGGATGATTATCAGGTCAGTTAGTGAGGTGTACTGTACAAGTAGGTACATACCTTTTGGCTCATCTCGCACTATCTGCTGGAGAAGTCCCGGATATGCACCCAGAGTGCCCAAGAGAGGAATTTTTGTTCTTTCATTTTGCGAGGATATTCACAAATGCGTTCGAAAAGATCGCTATCGGAATTGAAGAATTACAGATTGATATTTGACATTATAGACTTGAAATAGGCGTTATGAATAGCCCTGCTCTTTATGGGCTAAAGTGATAACTTATGTCCTTTAGGCCCCTTTTCCCCCCAAACATTAATATTATTCTAGCATTTTATGGAGAAACATATTTTTTTCAGTACCTGAAGCATGGTTGTACTCAGTATTTCACATCTAAAGACTCCGAGAAGAAGATCACCGCCGCTCAGAAGACGAAGCAACAGCTGGTTAAAGGTGGTCTCCGGGATCCCATACTGGATGATGTAGAAGACTTCCAGAGACTTCACCAGGTAAAATACAGATAAATGCCAAACAAAGCCATCCTTTATCCTTGGACAATATTTAGCCATATAATTTTTAAACTAAATTCAAATGAATGTAAATAAATTATTATTTAATTTGGTCTCGCGATGATCGTGCATGCTGACTTGTAGTTTTGTCCCGATGGCTTGTTTCGAACTTTCAGTAATGTAAAGGTTCAACAGTCATTATGTTTTCTGATTTTATCAAATTGTTCTGCTTCTCTTAATTTTCATTTTCATAAGACCCTATTAGAGTAACCACCTAATACATATGTATGTGTACGTACTATTAGAAAAAATAAAATCGCTACACTCGTCTACTTCCGCTCGTTCATTGTGATTAATGTCAAATTTGACATTTATCAAATATGGCGCTAATTTAAATTGTTCATTCAAATTTGACATACTAATGTCATTGTCAAACTAATGTATGTCAAATTTGAATGAACGAGCGGAAGTAGGCACCGAAGCTTATGATGGCCCTATAGCCAATAATATTGACCTTTTACCTTATTATAGGCACTGACCCGCGTCGGCCTCTCAGAAGACGAGAAGAAATCTGTCTACTCGATAGTCGCCGCTGTTCTGCACCTCGGTAACATCGAGTTCGAAGAGGACACCGGGCCCAGAGGAGGCTGCGGGGTCTCTCCAGCATCGGAGTCGGCCTTAGCCAACGCTGCGGCACTACTGGGAGTGGACAGTGGGGAGCTGAGGATGGCATTGGTCTCGAGACTCATGCAGAGCTCGAGGGGCGGCCTCAAAGGGACGGCTATCATGTAAGTTTGATATTCAACTTTATTGAAATAACTTTATGGTCGAATTCGAGGTAAATACCAGAGCCAGAAGCGATCAAGCTACCGCTGTATTTACTATCTCGTTGATCTAGCTATTCCTAGCGCTGTCTAAAGCCCAATAGGTTTAGAGAGGTTTGGCGTTCGAACTCGTACTTCGAGTATCGACACATATTGGCTATATCTGCACAAAGTTGTAGTCCTACTACAACTTGGTGCAAATATAGCCAATATGTGGCGTCGCCACTAAGCGTAAAGAGGTTACAAACAAAGTTACGAACACATTTTTTCATTTATAGTATGTGTACGTTTTTTCTTTATTTCAGGGTGCCCCTAAAGACTTACGAAGCGAACAACGCTCGTGACGCGCTCGCCAAAGCCGTGTACAGCCGCCTGTTCGACTACATAGTACACAGGATCAATACGAGTATACCGTTCCAGGCGTCGGCTTACTATATTGGTGTACTGGATATTGCTGGATTTGGTGAGTAACTAACAACTTTAACAATGTCAATGCACATTGTTATGTTAGCCACGAAAAGTTTCGGCACTTTACACTTTTCGCACACAATTTAATATGTAATGAAGCCCTGTAATAAGTGACTGTGTTAAATTTTTTTTTTTTTAAATCCGGTAACGTCTGTTACTCTGGAGTGCCGCGTGGCCATATTACTAGGCCTAAACTCCTAAATAAAAATAAAATACAATAATAACAACGAGCCAGCAACGATCAAGAAGCGAGCCTACAGATTTCTCAAGGGCCGGCAACGCACCTGTGACTCCCCTGGTGTTGCGGTGTCTATGGGCTGAAGTGATCACTTACCATCAGGTGACCTTCAGGACCGTTTGCGCCCTCGTCATAAAAAAAAAATAACAACAAAAACTAATTAGAAAAATAAGAACAAGAAATAACAGTACCTTTACTAATATTAAGCCGCGGCCACACATTGGAGATATTTGCACCAACGTAACGTTTTGCGCCCAATGCACCAATGTATGTATCGGTACTTTGACACAATGAATACATTGAGCGCGTTAGTATTGGGCACTGGACAGTGATTGGACGCAAAGTTGAATCCAATGTGTGGCGGGGGCATTAATGAAATTTCGTCTCCTACCAGAATACTTCCAGATGAACAGCTTCGAGCAGTTCTGCATCAACTACTGCAACGAGAAGCTGCAGCAGTTCTTCAACGAGCGCATCCTCAAGAACGAGCAGGAGCTGTACAAGCGCGAGGGGCTCAACGTGCCCGAGATCAGATTCGTCGACAATCAGGATTGCATAGGTATAATGGGCTTGTTGCCGTTAAATATATAATGAGTCTGTCCTTTAGATTGTTCAAACATAAAAGACACGTATTTTTTCATTTGAAAATTAGACCAAAAATTACAAAGATATAGCCTGTTAAAATTACGCGTGACGTCAAAGAGTGGGAGTTTTATCCCACTGCGTGACGTCAAAGACTCCCACTCCTAAATTTTGATTCCTTGTATCTTTTTTATTTTTTAATTTCAAATGAAAATTATCTCATTTTTCCCCAGACTTGATCGAGAGCAAGAACCACGGCGTGTTCCACTTGTTGGACGAAGAGTCGAAGCTGCCCAAGCCGGAGTTCGGCCACTTCACGCATTCCGTGCACAAGCAGCTCGGGAACAACAATAACAGGTTTCTAAGATTATAGTTACCAAATGGGTGAGAGCTATCTCCCCAATATAATTGATAAGTACAGCAGAGGCGTATCTGCCGTATAAATTATATGGGGCCCCCAGGCTATGGAGGCCCCCGAACTGCATAAGCAAAAACTTCCAAATTTAGTGACAAATCCTTTCCCGTTCTAAAGGCCACCAAACATTTTTTTGGCCTCACCTGCCTGTGGTGCATCCTGCTGAATAACAAACGAGGCGCTGGCAACTGAATGGTGGCGGTATCACCATCACAATTTAAGGCGTAGCTGAATACCACAGACCGGTGACGGGCAGCAGCGTCACGGGAGCTAGGAGCTAGGCCTTGAGATCGCCAACCCGCCTGCCTAGCGGTAATATAGTTATATCATCCAGACTGGATGATATAACTATATTGAACAACTGGAGAGGCTTAGACTGCAATATGCTGATGATGATGATAATCGTTTTTTTTTATGCCACTCGGATGGCAAACAAGCCTACGGCCCGCCTGATGTTAAGCGGTTACCGGACCCTACGAACACCTGCGACACCAGGGGTATCACACGCGCGTTGTCGACCCTTTAAAAACCTCTTCATAACCTTTTTGAAGGACCCCATACTGTAGTCTCGGGGGAGACCCTCGGCGGGGAGCACATTGTTTTGTCGAGTTTCGATTTTGACTATAATGTGTGTCATCATCATCATCAGCCTATTACAGTCCACTGCTGGACATAGGCCTCTCCATTTGTTCGCCACTTAGAGCAAACATCTGGAGGATATACCCATAATCGCCACGCTGGGCAGGCGGGTTGGCGATCGCAGGGCGTAGCTTCTTGCTCCGGTGATGCTGCTGCCCGTCACCGGTCTTTAGTATTTAGCTACGCCTTCAATTGTGGTGGTTATACCGCCACCGGTCGGTTGCCAGCGCCTCGTTTGCTATTCGGCAGGATGCACCACGGGCAGGTGAGGTTGGCTTGGAGCGAAAAGATGATAGGCCGCTCCCTTACATGCCATAATGTGTGTAATCTTATCATATGTGTTTGTAGGCTGCAACTCCCTCGCGCGTCCCGTCTGAAGGCGCACCGCACTCTGCGCGACGATGAAGGTTTCCTTCTGCGTCATTTCGCTGGCGCCGTGTGCTACAATACGGTAACTATCTTCCCTACTATTTAACTACATTTGTCTTAAGTTTGTCCTACAACTTTTATTCGACGAACCTTTCAACTATAAATGGGCCGCCCATTCAAGCAATTCGAACATGGTGCCCTTATTCTTTCTTATTTATTAGATCATAAAAAAATATTGGACACGTATTTTTTCTTTTTTCGATTAAACAAAAGATATACATACAAGGCATCAAAATTTAGGAGACGTCACCTCTTTATAAAAAATACCACGAGGAATGACCTCGCACGTAACTTTATAGTATAATTAAAAAAATTATAAAATAAATACGAGGCTCTTATTTTTAAATAATCTAAAAGCCGGACTTATTTAATTTTTTACGGCAACAACCAGTTATTTGTCACCTTACTCGATCCTAGGATTCTCGCATATCTTATCCATCTAACGTGCCTTCGTATCATAATACTCGTGCTATGTCCTCAGAACCAGTTCATAGAGAAGAACAACGACGCCCTGCACGCCTCCCTGGAGTTCCTCGTGCAGGAGTCGGGCAGCGCGCTGGTGCAGCAGCTGTTCCGCACCACCGACAACAACAACGCCAAGGGGAAACTCAACTTTATATCTGTGGGCGCTAAGTTCCAAACTCAGTTGACGCTGCTCATGGATAAGCTTAAGGAGAACGTGAGTTTTGTTATATTTTGTTTATACTACTGTTAGAGGAGAATAATTAATCAATCGCTACATACAGCACTATTCACCACGCTCAGTAGTTGCCGCACTATCGTTGACAGTTGACGTTTGACGTTACGGTGACACTGACAGCTGTCATCGAGTTCCCGCCCATTACTACTTTGACGCCTCTCTCTGGAGTATCTGGTTGAATTTGTGTTTGTAATTGGATTATGTAAATAAATACTTTTCATATTATGAAACAGTATTTAATACTACTAACTAAGGTGGGAAGTCATATGGAGTCAATAGGTAATGAGAGTCTTGCAAAGCTGGTTGTAGTAGGTGGCGTAGAAGGAAACAGCCCGTGGCCGGTCACCAACTAGATGGTCCGACCAAGCGAAGGAAGCCTCTGCCCCGGACACATACACCTGGACAGAGACAAGTGAAGACAGTTGATTAGGGCTGTAAAATCAACATGTGATCACGATCGTCAGTAATGAGGGAACGACTGAAGGAAGGCAAGGAAGGTGGCAAACAAACAAGCTTACGGCCCGCCTGATGTCAAGCTGTTACAACAACACACAAGCAAATTTCGGTTTAGTAGATATTGGACCTATTCGCAAAATGGGAGTCAGAGACTTGTGCTGTACAAGGCCCAAGTCCGACCTCATGTGGAGTACTGCTCTCATCTCTGGGCAGGCGCCCCAAAATACCAGTTAGACCCATTTGACGGCCTGCAACGACGAGCTGTGCGAATTGTCGGTGATCCCGATCTCACTAACAACTTGGAGACGTTAAGCCTGCGGAGAGACTTTGGCTCCCTTTGCGTTTTCTACAGGCTATTTCATGGAGAGTGCTCTGAGGAACTGTTTGACATTATGCCAGTGTCATCCATACCATTTGGAAACCTTTCTTCCAAGAACTGTTGGGCGCCGCGCCCACACAGATGATGAAGTAGTGTGATGTGGTGGACTGCTATAGGCTATTGATGATGATGAAAAAGCTCTTCCAAATGAGTTGTGATATATGTATAGGAAATGTTATTATAATCTTGGTTCCTTGTACGTACAGGGCACAAACTTCGTCCGCTGCATCAAGCCCAACTCGCGCATGGTGGGCCGCGAGTCCGAAGGCTCGCTGGTTCTCACCCAGCTGCAGTGCAGCGGCACTACCGCGGTACTGGAGCTGATGGAACACGGCTACCCGTCGCGCGCGCCCTTCAACGACCTGCACCAGATGTACAGTTCCTACCTCCCGCCCAAACTGAGGGGACTCACGCCTAAGATCTTCTGCGAGGTTGGTATATAGCTTTATTGTTAAACCGCAGATTCACTTCTAGACGCGCGACTGCAAATTCTGGAACAAGAACAAGTGGCCTGTCGCCAGTGTTCTATCCAGGCCCCTGGTTCTATCGGTTACATTTTGGGGAGTGTGCGACGGAATTATTTAATTTGATTCCTTCTTCCCCTTTTTATCATCGTACAAGCAGGAACACGGCGAATATGACATAACTAGCTGTGCTCGCGACTTCGTCCGCGTGGAATAGTTATTTTTTACCCGTTTTTTTTTACATTTTCCATTATTTCTTCGCTCCTAATAGTTGCAGCGTGATGTTATATAGCCTAAAGCCTTCCTCGATAAATGGTCTATTCAACACAAAAAGAATTTTTCAATTCGGACCAGTAGTTCCTGAGATTAGAGCGTTCAAACAAACAAACAAACTCTTCAGCTGGAATGACATGGAATAGACCATTTATCGAGGAAGGCTTTAGGCTATATAACATCACGCTGCAAATATTAGGAGCAAAGAAATAATGGAAAATGTAAAAAAACGGGGAAAAAATAACTATTCCACGCGGACGAAGTCGCGAGCACAGCTAGTGGTGTGATACGTGTGGCTCTAATTAGGCGTGACCTTTCATCGGACTGTTTTGGACTTTATCGTCTACTTAACATCAGGTAGCACGCAAGTCATTTTGGCTCGTCAATGTTAATCCGTTACAATCTCCACAGGCAATGATCCACAGCTTCGGCCTGTCGGACAAAGACTACAAGTTCGGCGTCACTCGTGTATTCTTCCGGCCCGGCAAGTACTCGGAGTTCGACAGTATCATGAAGTCGGACCCGGAGAACCTGAAGGCCGTGGTGGACTCTGTGCTGGCGTGGCTGGTCAAGTCGCGCTGGCGGCGGTCTATATTCGCCGTGCTCTCCATCATCAAGCGTAAGTTATAAATAAATAATAAATAACCAAGACATGCCACGCTGGGCCACACAGCGCCATCTAGCCCCAAACTAAGCCGAAGCTTGTACTATGGGTACTAGACAACTGATAAACTTACATAGATACATTTTTTTGTGAATAATTACATATTATACATAGAAAACACCCAGACCAATACAAACAGACATGTTCATCCACACAAATGTTTGTAATGTGTGGGGATCGAACCCACGACCCTTGGCTCAGAAGGCAGAGGTCACTACCAATTGCGCCACTGAGCCAGTCTAGCTTACTGGCTAGTCTAGTTATACTGAGAATATGTCGTTTACTAGGTAATGTAATGAGAGAGTATTATCAAGCGTAAGTTGTACTTGAAATATGTCATTTACTAGGTAATGTAATGAGACAGGTAGGGCGAATCTTCGCTAGTATTGAGCCGCTCGCCCGGGGAAGCACCACCCTATAGAAAACTGCAGCTAAATGACCTCCGGGTGAGTAGGGTTTCCGGAGCTAGTAGGGTGAGTGCTGCATCGGCAGCCGGGGCTTAGGCTCAAGACAGACGAACAGCATTTCAACTGCAATCCAAGCGTATATTGCAGTTCTAGTGCAGTTTGAATGCATTTGACACAACTGCAATGCAGGTTGACAAAACCAAACACGCAGTCCGATTACAGTGTGTGTGTGTGAAACGACTTTAGGGTGAGATGGAGCTCGGATGCAGATATGTCAATTTCATGCCAACTGCAGTTGGTTGGATAGCAGTTGAAATGCGGTACGTCTGTCTAGAGCTACACAGACCGCATTTCAACTCGTGCAACATGTGTATATTTTGCCAAATCATCATCATCATCAGCCCACACCAGTCCACTGCTGGACATAGGCCTCTCCCAATGGTTCGCCTCTAGCCACTTCGATATGTCCCGGCCGATTTTTTTGCCAAATAAATTTTTATAAACACCTTCATTCCCTTGCAGTTAAAAACAAAATCCAGTACCGCCGCGTCTGCCTCATCAAGGTCCAGAAGACGATCCGCGGGTACCTCGTCCGCAAGCAGCACCAGCCGCGCTACCGCGGCATAGCCAAGATCGGCGCGTTGACCGACAGCCTGCAGCAGGTGGACGCCGTCGTGGCGCAGCTGAAGAAGGACAAGCAGCCTGCGCAGAGGAACGTGGACAGCCTGAGGAGTGCCATCGGCGACGCGAGGGCTGCTATCAAGGTTAGGTGCTATTGGTGACAGACGAGCCAGCGAGTCTTGATGATAAATAGTTATCGCCGCCTATGAATGGCTACGTTCTGTGGACGCCTTCTGCTCTATATGGGGAGCATAAGATATCAAGTCATAAGAAGTCATAGAAGCAGACTGTAGATGTAGTGGGGTACAGCCATGAAGTTGCCTATCGTGGGCAAGAGCTCTCTTTGAATATCGATGATCGGGTTGTTTCCGCGTGGTGACGGATAAAAAGTACAAATCACCCCCCGTAGAGGCGTTAGGCATAGTGAGGGGGGGGGGGGGGGGGGCTTACCTAGTTACCTAGTCCGCAAGCAACGTAGCCTCTCTGAGGAGTGCCATCGGCGACACGAGGGCTGCTATCAAGGTTAGTTGCTATTGGTGACGAACAAGCTTATAGAACCAGCGTCTATCGATGGCGATGTTCTGTGGAGTTTGAACGCCTTCTGCTCCATATAGGGAGCGTAAGATATCAAGTTACAAGAATCCTATCGTGAGGCAGGAGTTCTCTTTGAATATCGATGATCAGGTTGTTTCCGCGTGGTGACGGATAGAGTACAAATCACAGACCTAGAGACATTGAGCATCAGATAGTAGGGGTACTTGCCCTCCAGGACCAGGTGCCATCAAGGTCCAGAAGACAATCCGTGGGTACCTAGTCCGCAAGCAACATAGCCTCTCTGAGGAATGCCATCGGCGATGCGAGGGCTGTTATCAAGGTAACTAACAGGCATTGACTAGGATCCAAGCTAGTGGACGCTGTTGTGTGTGGCCCAGCTGAAGAAGGACAAGCAGCCGGCGCAGAGGAACGTGGACAGCCTGAGGAGTGCCATCGGCGACGCGAGGGCTGCTATCAAGGTAACTAACAGGCATTGACCCCTGTCAACGTCACAGCAGCCTTATCCAAGCTTAGTGGATGCTTGTTTGACGGAACTGAAGGACAAGCAGCCTGCGCAGAGGAACGTGGACAGCCTGAGGAGTGCCATCGGCGACGCGAGGGCTGCTATTAAGGTAACTAACAGGCATCACCAGGGATCAAAATAAGTATAGAAATTTTGAAAAGTACCAAACGATGTTTTTTTTTTAATAATGGAAGAGGGGGCAAACGGGCCTGAAAGTCACCTGATGGTAAGTGATCACTTCAGCCCATAGACACCGCAACACCAGGGGAGTCACAGGTGCGTTGCCGGCCTTTGAGAAATCTATAGGCTCGCTTTTTGAAGGTCCCCAAATCATATCCACTCGGAAAAATTGCAGCAGGAAGCTGATTCCAAAGACCGGTTGCACGAGGCTGAAAATTGCGCGCAAAACGCACCGTGGAAGACTCCAACTATCAAGATGATACGGATGAAATGTAGAATTGGTGCGAGATGTACGATGATGAAAAATAGCATATAGATGTTATGATAATCCACTGCTGGAGGTTTTCTGGAAACCAGATGGCACCACCTAAAAGACAGGTCCAGCTATCACGTGATTGGTCAGTTGCTATGTCAGTGTCATGTCAAAATGAACCAATCAACAGTTGGACCTCCTTTTATGTGTGTGGATGTGGTGCCATCTGGTGGTTTTATTTTTTCAGAAAACTCTCATTGTTCGCCAATTTACTTGACCCTGTACTTGTCGCAAATTGTCACTGTATTAGTAAGCTGAAGTGGCAGTGGGCTCGCCATTTCAGGCTGAAGAATCGATAAGCGTGGATACCGCATCTAAATGCATTTTTTTTTGCAGAACAATGAAAAGATAACCCGAGCAGAAATAGACCAGTTGTATTCAAAACTCACCAAAGACATCGAGATGCAAATGACTGCTCTACAGAAGGCTATGGTCGACCAAAAGAACAGGTAAGAAAATACTATACAAGTTTTATGACGAAGTTTTTAAATGTCACTCCACGAGAAAATGGATTTTACAGACCAGTATAGTGTAAATAAACTAATTTAGGTAATTATTTGACCGCCTAAACAACCCTTTATGCTGATGGACTTAGAAGACCTAGTACCTGATGATGACCTGGCTGGATCATCATCATCATCATCTGCCTTATTGTAGTCCACTGCTGGACATAGGCCTCTCCAGTTGTTCGCCACCTAAAGCAAACTTCTGGAGGAATGACCTGGTGACGGTGGATGACCTGGACGTCTCGCAGAAAACTCAGACATGTTTAAAAAAAAATACTTTCCTAAATTGACCCGACTGGGAATTTTTGTTCATTGTCGAAACCAATCTGTTTCTAGCTAGTAGAAGTTACATAAAGAAATCATTAAGTGTATTGCACGTGTTCTTAGGGATGAACAGGAGAGGCTACGCAAACTGGAAGCGGAGATGCGCGCGGCGGAGGAGGCGAAACGAGCGGAGCAGGAGAGGATCCGCCAGGAGGAGGAGAACCGACGGCTGTGAGTTTGGTTTGAATAACGGATGCTAGCGTCGAATGCTCGAATTTCATCATAATCATCAGCCTATTGCAGTCCACTGCTAGACATAGGCCTCTCCAGTTGTTCGCCACCTAGGACAAACTTCTGGATACCCATAATCGCCACGCTGGGCAGGCGGGTTGGCGATCGCAGGGCGTAGCTTCTTGCTCCGGTGACGCTGCTGCCCGTTATCGGTACCTATGTGGTAGCTCTCCGATGACGCTGCTGCCCGTCATCGGCCTGTGGTATTTAGCTACGCTTTCTATCGTGATGGTTTTACCGCCACCAGTCGGTTTGCCAGAGCCTCGTTTGTTGTTCGGCAGGATGCACCACGGGCAGGTGAGGATGGCTTGGAGCGAAAAGGTGATAGGTCGCTCCCTTACATCCCCTCGAATTTCGAATTCGAATTTTCGGTCGCGTAGCCCCGGTCCGCAGAACTTGCGGATGTGTAGTCATGACGAGTGTCAAACATGCGACCGTGCAGTCCCGGCGGATACGGAACTTTCGGATTCGTAACCAGCGGTCGTAATAATTCAACCTCGTAGCTTTTTTTGGGTGGCGAATTCATTATCACCCCTTGTCCTAAATAATTTAGTCCGAATATTATTCCTATTCATTTAATACTTGTAACAAGCAGCCATAATCACACATAAATATTATTTTCTACCGCTTTATAACTTTAGTAGATACCATTAATAAAGTTGAAGCCGATGCTTTCTGCCACTAGATGGCAACATAAAAAATGTGACAAAGGTCACGTGAGAGAAAAGATCTAATGATTAACTAATGTTATAAATTGTTTTCTTATATTTTCTTAACAGCAAAGCAGAAATGGAGTCTCGTCGCAAAGCTGAGGAGGCGGAGCGTCTTCGACTGGAGGAGCAGGACCGCATCGCCGCGGTGAAGCTGCAGCAGCAGATGGAAGAGGCTGTGAAGGCCGACCAGGAGAGCAGGGAGAGGTATATTAAACACGTGTTGGATCATCATCATCATCAGCCTATTACAGTCCACTGCTGGACATAGGCCTCTCCAGTTGTTCGTCACTTAGGACAAACGTCTGGAGGATATACCCATAATCGCCACGCTGGGCAGGCGGCTTGGCGATCGCAGGGCGTGGCTTCTCGCTCCGATGACGCTGCTGCCCGTCATCGGTCTATGGTATTTAGCAACGCCTTTAATTATGATGGTTATACCACCACCAGTCGGTTGCCAGCGCCTCGTTTGTTATTCGGCAGGATGCACCACGAGCAGGTGAGGTTGGTTTGGAGCAAAATGATGATAGGCCACTCCCTTACATCCCGTGTTGGTTGAATGAATAAATAAATAAATAACCCAAGACATGCCACGCTGGGCCACACAGCGCCACCTAGCCCCAAACTAAGCCGAGGCTTGTACTATGGGTACTAGACAACTGATAAACTTACTTAGATACATTTTTTTTTGTAAATAAATACATCTTATACATAGAAAACACCCAGACCAATACAAACAGACATGTTCATGTACACAAATGTTCGTACTGTGCGGGAATCGAACCCACGACCCTTGGCTCAGAGGGCAGAGGTCACTACCAAATGAGCCACCGAGCCTGAATGAAATAAGTTTATTGGCAGCACAAACATAAACAATACACAGATAATAAATATACACAGAGCACATAGACAGAAGGAAAATGAGAAAAAAAAATCAAATAAAAGATGTATATTGTCCTATGGTTATCTTTTAGACAGGCTCGGTGGCTCATTTGGTAGTGACCTCTGCCCTCTGAGCCATGGGTCGTGGGTTCGATTCCCGCACAGTACAAACATTTGTGTTCATGAACATGTCTGTTTGTATTGGTCTGGGTGTTTTCTTTGTATAAATGTAGATATTTATTTACAAAAAAAAACTTATCTAAGTAAGTTTATCAGTTGTCTAGTACCCATAATACAATCTTCGGCTTAGTTTGGGGCTAAGTTGCGCTGTGTGGCCCAGCGTGGCATGTCTTGGATTAGTTATTTATCTTTTATCTTGCCATTCATGAGGCAACAGGTATTGTAGTAAATAGTAACCACGAACATTATACGATACTACAGGTTAGAACAAGAGAGAAGAGACCACGAAATGGCTGTTAGATTGGCCAAGGAGACCAACGGCCACGTGGAGGGGTCGCCGCCGCAGCTGCGCAGGTATGTGCCGACACGGCGCCTGATATGTTACTGATAAGTGTCTGTTAAGATTGCGGTTTGTGGCTCTGATTATTGGGAGTTAAGTGATTAAGTACTTCTAAGTTGATAGTAAGGAATCCCAAACGTAGTTGGGTAATTTTTCAAAATTCGAGAATTTTTTCGAAATCGCCCTAATTCGTTAATATGATGGATGATCTGTGCATAGTATTTAGAACTTATAATATCAAATATCCAAAGCCTACTTTCGAATCTATAGATATTTATCCTTGTGAATTGTAGCATACACGAACATACAACAGACACACACAACTACACACACTGTCAAACATCTGACAGTGACATCTGACATTGACATCTGACACTGACAACTGTCGTCTCGTTCCTACACTTCACGCAAGGTGCGGGGTGGGAGGACAGTCAGTCTGTGTCCCACCGCCGCCGAGTAAAGACGTGTTCGTGTGAGGATAGCGAGCCGATATCATTGGTACCATCACATCGTTCATTACTTTATTGTTCATGGTTATTTCATATGTGGATTAGTGTCTACTACATGAATATTTGATGAAACAATAACTGTATATTAGCTGTAGGCTCGGTCAGATTAGTTATGAATGTGTGATGTGTTTAAACACACACCTAGCTAGACTATTATTGTCTTAAATTAAAACCACATTTTACTACAAAATTAAAGACTATATTTTAAGCTTTTGACAGAGCATTTTGTTACATCCATGTGCGTATACGCTTTTGAAGCGTACATTTTATATCGAAGTACTTCTAAGTTGATAGTAAGGAATCCCAAACGTAATTGGGTAATTTTTCAAAGGAAATCGCCCTAAGTTAATATGATGATCTGTTAGTCAAAATATTTAGAACTTATCAATATCCAAAGCCTACTTCCGATTATTTGATGCAACAACAACGTCTTGAGCAAAGGGTACCTTATAAAAAGAAGATAAAGTCCACTATCTCTTATTGCAGTTGCTAATATGCTTGATCAATATTAAATGGCATCAAAACATCAAAAGGAGACATTATTATTATACTAATCAAATTGTTCCACTGAAGTAGAACTATACTATTGTTTGATATTTGTTAGCTCCGCCCACTCCCGTTCTGCGGAAACACACTCCATTTGACTGAGTCACAAACCGCATACTATTTACTTTATGAACGAATTTCTTAGAAAATCTTAATAAAAACTACTCACTGTAAAATTTATCGTCTTCGCACTACGGGGTCGCGAAACTTCTTGATGTATATAGCTTGTGAACGACACCGCACACTCGGTTCAGATGCGAAGAGCATACTACGATAACAAACGGTACATAATATTATGCTGTCAGCTGCTCTATTTTAGTGCTTGTCCACAAAACTGCGATACGATACGATGTTATGGCTCAATGCTGAGGCCCTTTCAGGTCGAGCCGTTTAAGAGTGGTAGGGTATAGCGAATCTTCGCTCGAATTGAGCCGCCCGTCCGGGGAAGGACCTCCACCCTATAGAATACCGCAGTCAAATGACCTCTGAGTCGTGTTTCTGCCGGTGAGTAGGGTTTCCGGAGCTCGTGGGGGGTTGGGGTTGGGCCGGCATGGCGGTGGCAACTGACAGGTAACTGACCAGTTACTTGCCCGTTGTCACAGCGACTTGGGCTTCTCTTTCGCTTTCCATCAGGCGTAGGGAAGCCATTATGTCGAGCTACTATAAAAAAAAAGAAAGCCTGAATGGGCCCCAGCTAAAAGGCCTTGAGCTCAGTAATCATCTGTGATATTTAATGGTAGGACTCCCTTCAAAAAGTTTTCCAAGGACCTCAGAAGGGATAGTTACGCCACTTTGTGATGAAAATTACAATACAAATTCTTGCGATGCGCTTTAGTGCAGCGAAGCGCCTTAAGATTCGGGTTCACGCGACATGTCGTCGGAGCTTCAAAATTCTTGCCTCTCATCATCGCATCTCAGTTTTGTGTACGAGCCTACAACTTAATGTAACCTCCCTAAAGTAGTGTTGCCGAACCAACGAATCTATAGGTTAACAATCGGTAGTATTGTTGGTCACGTGTTTGTCTTAGACTGTCGACAGAATTGCTTGGTTTTGAACTGTCCATATTATCGATAGGACACTATTTATATGTTGACTAACGGTCGGCAATGCTAGTATAAATAATCCGATTGGCAGCAACACCGTCGAGTAATATTGTGGTATGTTTGCACAGTTTCCCCACAATGGACTCAGTGAACGGAGAGAATAAGTTGAACAGGTACTCAGTGATACGACTAACGTTTACTCTCGCACGCCGCCTTCCTTATTCAGTCCTCTTTCAATGCTAGCTTGACTATAAAAACAGGTTGATATATACAAAAGGAACAGCTTTCTTGAAGTTGCATTGTAGACGTCGCTTGGGATTTATACTTTTACATTTAACGGCAATAAAAATGGCCTATTGACGCCATGCGATATTTATTACATAATAGCAATGTTATTCTTGGGGAATACTATTTGGTTAGCTGTTGGAATCCACCAATACCTCTAGTTAAACAGCTTCTGCTTTGAGTGAAATTTTGTTTTTCTTTTTGGGATTTCGCTTTTTTGTTTGAATGGGATTATGCTTAGAAATTTAACTGTAGTCATTAGTTTAATCCTTTGACCGCCGAGTAAAGAAGCAAAATAGAAAATTTACCGTCACCGACGTTCAGAGGTTAAATGCTAGCAATACTTACTTCTAGATAATGAGTGATATTAATTGTAACATAAGCGTCACCTAACCAACAGGCCAGCATACCCAATAGAAAAAAAAATGATATTTATAGTTAAATGAAGAGTAAAATAATCTTGAATAGACACTTAGCTTCTTTAGCACTTCAAGGCACTTAGCTGCCTCATACAAGTACAATTTCTTTTGTCTCGTGACTCAATTTGCAGATACACATAACATACTTTACTAGTGTATTTTTGTATTGAAAGAGGACCTCTACTGACACACTAACACGCTAACTTTCAAGCTGATGCTTCCCTCTTCTACTATTTGCACGAATTTGTGTTTTAGTGTCTAATGGTATATAAGTTTATATTTGGTATATAACAATAGACAAGACGCCATAAAATTGACAATTTTAAAGGGTCGATAACGCGTGTGACACCCCTGGTGTCAAGCGACCATAAGCTGCGGTGACCGCTTATCTTCAGGCGGGACGTAGACTTGTTTTTCACCGTAGTGTTAATAGTAAAATGTCATCACTGTCAAGTTTTTTATACCAAGCTCAGTTTAGTTATAAAAATTGCGCTTTTTATACAAAGTTCACTTGTACGAAAAGCATTTCATAAAGAATATAAACAGTTTTATGGCGTCATTGGCTGCATGAAAATTGTAGATATTTTTAATTTAACTTGTGTTTATTAATAATTTGACTTGTGTTAATTTATTTGTAGCCCGTAGTGCCTAACTGAATGTTCTTATTAATTGTTTAGATCCCTGTGTGCGTAGATTTATAATAATTCCTTTTTTATTGAAGTTAAATGTTTACAATAATTTCGTATGTAGTGCCTTAAATACTTAATCTATAATGCATTTTAATCAAATAAATATAGAAAATGACATTCCCAAAAGCAAACGTATCCCGATAGTATGCCTAGTTTTACAAAAAGAATGTTTGCAAATCACTCTTATTTAATCTTGTATTTTATTTGATTTTAATTTCATGTCATGTATTAAATACGTATTTGTAGTAAGTTCACTGCGTTTTTACGATTGTAATTTACATACATTGTATGTTTTGTAAAAAATTGTTATTAAAATCGAATACATTGGTATTGGAGAAGATTATTGAACCACCACTGTTCATAGGTATTATATCGCATTTATCTGACGCATTAGGTCTGAACGAGTGCGCATGCAGCAAGCCATGCAGGGTAAGCAAAAGTACGACCTGTCCAAGTGGAAGTACTCGGAGCTGCGGGACACCATCAACACGTCTTGCGATATCGAGCTTTTGGAGGTGAGTTTATAAAAAACTAGCAAACCCGGCGAACTCCGTTTCGCCACCAGATGGCTGTAAAATTTTTTCCTTAATTTTCTTTGCTATAAACCTCACGGAGCCCGAGACCTTTCTAACGAATGCAAAACCGTGGAAATCGGTTCGTGCGTTCTGGAGTTATAGCGTCAGGGAGGAAAACCCGACTTATTTTTATATAGTAGATTATATGCAAATAAGCCATTACAAACGCTTATAAAATTTAGTAGTAGGGTTTTTGACTATGTTTGATTATGTATGTTACTTCATGTGACCAACTTTTTACAACTTCTGCAACTAAAATTTGTTGCAAAATGAGACTGCAATAGGCCTGCAAAGTTGACAAAACGTAAAATTCATTCAAAAACATTATATCATGCTTTGCATGTTTGTTACGAAACCATTGACGTAATATTTAACATATTCGTAGCTATCAAACAAAATAAGACGTAAAACATGCTTGTGACGTCATTTGCATGACGCCATTTTGAATAAAGCGTTTTTGGACACGCCAATATTTGTGATAACTCAGAGATAAATAAATAGTAATCAAGTAGTCTATCGATCCAAGAAAACAGTCAAATAGCCTATTATAGGTACATACAGTGTCAATATTTTTTTATATAGTTTTGAATCCATGTCCAAGTTCGGGGACTAAGTGACTTAATGCGTGGTTAACATGTTTTATGCGACACGAGTCCAAATTGACCCTCAGGCGTGCCGTCACGAGTTCCACCGACGTCTGAAGGTGTACCACGCGTGGAAGGCGAAGAACGCCCGCAAGACCACTATGGCCGAGCAGGAGCGAGCGCCCCAGTCCATCATGGATGCCGGTAAGTCGACCGACTCGCTGTATATCAAACCTGCTTTACAAATATTCACATGGCTTAGAATTTGTGAAGAGTTATGTTTATATAATGAGTTTCTCAACCCATACCTCCTCCATCTAGCAGCCAAAACGCCCAGCCTGGTCCAAAAAGGCGAGAATGGCGCTCGTCACCGCTACTAATCTTACTGCAGCATCCGCGAGTTAGGGTGGGGGGCAACATTAGGCGCACCTCGCTCGTACCTGTGGCTATCTTTCAGTTTCTCAACCCGCACTTCCTTCCTCCAACAGCCAACACGCCTCGCCCAGTCCAGAAGGGCGAGATCCTTGGCGCTCGTCACCGCTACTATTTTTACTGCAGGATCCGCGAGTTAGGGTGGGGGGCAAACATTAGGTGCACCCCGCTCGTACCTGTGGCTATCTTTTAGTTTCTCAACCCACACTTCTTTCCTCCAGCAGCCAACACGCCTCGCCCGGTCCAGAAGGGCGAGATCCTTGGCGCTCGTCACCGCTACTAATTTTACTTCTGCATCGGCGAGTTATGGTGGGCAACATTAGGTGCATCCCGCTCGTGCATATGTATGGGGCTACCTTTCAATTTCTCAACCCACACTTCCTTCCTCCAGCAGCCAAAACGCCTCGCCTGGTCCAAAAAGGCGAGATCCTGGGCGCGCGTCACCGCTGCTTCTGCATTCCGCTCGTATCTGTGTATAGGGCTATCGTTGTATAGTGCAATCAGTATCTCAACCAATACCTCCTCTATCCAGCAGCCAAAACGCCACGCCTCGCCTGGTCCAGAAGGGCGAGATCCTGGGCGCGCGTCACCGCTACTTCTGCATCCCGCTCGTATCTGTGTATAGGGCTATCGTTGTATAGTGCAATCAGTATCTCAACCAAGACCTCCTCTATCCAGCAGCCAAAACGCCCCGGCTGGTCCAGAAGGGCGAGATCCTGGGCGCGCGTCACCGCTACTTCTGCATCCCGCTCGTATCTGTGTATAGGGCTATCGTTGTATAGTGCAATCAGTATCTCAACCAAGACCTCCTCTATCCAGCAGCCAAAACGCCCCGGCTGGTCCAGAAGGGCGAGATCCTGGGCGCGCGTCACCGCTACTTCCGCATCCCGTTCGTGCGCGCGGGCGCGGCGGCGGGCGAGCCGGGCGACCGCCGCGGCTGGTGGTACGCGCACTTCGACGGACAGTACGTCGCCCGCCAGATGGAGCTGCACCCGGACAAGACGCCCGTGCTGCTGCAGGCCGGTGAGTGAACACGAACGCTCCGCCTGTGTATATTAGCACGCCAAAGAGCCGGGCGACCGCCGCGGCTGGTGGTACGCGCACTTCGACGGACAGTACGTCGCCCGCCAGATGGAGCTGCACCCGGACAAGACGCCCGTGCTGCTGCAGGCCGGTGAGTGAACACGAACGCTCCGCCTGTGTATATTAGCACGCCAAAGAGCCGGGCGACCGCCGCGGCTGGTGGTACGCGCACTTCGACGGACAGTACGTCGCCCGCCAGATGAGCTGCACCCGGACAAGACGCCCGTGCTGCTGCAGGCCGGTGAGTGAACACGAACGCTCCGCCTGTGTATATTAGCACGCCAAAGAGCCGGGCGACCGCCGCGGCTGGTGGTACGCGCACTTCGACGGACAGTACGTCGCCCGCCAGATGGAGCTGCACCGGACAAGACGCCCGTGCTGCTGCAGGCCGGTGAGTGAACACGAACGCTCCGCCTGTGTATATTAGCACGCCAAAGAGCCGGGCGACCGCCGCGGCTGGTGGTACGCGCACTTCGACGGACAGTACGTCGCCCGCCAGATGGAGCTGCACCCGGACAAGACGCCCGTGCTGCTGCAGGCCGGTGAGTGAACACGAACGCTCCGCCTGTGTATATTAGCACGCCAAAGAGCCGGGCGACCGCCGCGGCTGGTGGTACGCGCACTTCGACGGACAGTACGTCGCCCGCCAGATGGAGCTGCACCCGGACAAGACGCCCGTGCTGCTGCAGGCCGGTGAGTGAACACGAACGCTCCGCCTGTGTATATTAGCACGCCAAAGAGCCGGGCGACCGCCGCGGCTGGTGGTACGCGCACTTCGACGGACAGTACGTCGCCCGCCAGATGGAGCTGCACCCGGACAAGACGCCCGTGCTGCTGCAGGCCGGTGAGTGAACACGAACGCTCCGCCTGTGTATATTAGCACGCCAAAGAGCCGGGCGACCGCCGCGGCTGGTGTACGCGCACTTCGACGGACAGTACGTCGCCCGCCAGATGGAGCTGCACCCGGACAAGACGCCCGTGCTGCTGCAGGCCGGTGAGTGAACACGAACGCTCCGCCTGTGTATATTAGCACGCCAAAGAGCCGGGCGACCGCCGCGGCTGGTGGTACGCGCACTTCGACGGACAGTACGTCGCCCGCCAGATGGAGCTGCACCCGGACAAGACGCCCGTGCTGCTGCAGGCCGGTGAGTGAACACGAACGCTCCGCCTGTGTATATTAGCACGCCAAGAGCCGGGCGACCGCCGCGGCTGGTGGTACGCGCACTTCGGCGGACAGTACGTCGCCGCCAGATGGAGCTGCACCCGGACAAGACGCCCGTGCTGCTGCAGGCCGGTGAGTGAACACGAACGCTCCGCCTGTGTATATTAGCACGCCAAAGAGCCGGCGACCGCCGCGGCTGGTGGTACGCGCACTTCGACGGACAGTACGTCGCCCGCCAGATGGAGCTGCACCCGGACAAGACGCCCGTGCTGCTGGCAGGCCGGTGAGTGAACACGAACGCTCCGCCTGTGTATATTAGCACGCCAAAGAGCCGGGCGACCGCCGCGGCTGGTGGTACGCGCACTTCGGCGGACAGTACGTCGCCCGCCAGATGGAGCTGCACCCGGACAAGACGCCCGTGCTGCTGCAGGCCGGTGAGTGAACACGAACGCTCCGCCTGTGTATATTAGCACGCCAAAGAGCCGGGCGACCGCCGCGGCTGGTGGTACGCGCACTTCGACGGACAGTACGTCGCCCGCCAGATGGAGCTGCACCCGGACAAGACGCCCGTGCTGCTGCAGGCCGGTGAGTGAACACGAACGCTCCGCCTGTGTATATTAGCACGCCAAAGAGCCGGGCGACCGCCGCGGCTGGTGGTACGCGCACTTCGACGGACAGTACGTCGCCCGCCAGATGGAGCTGCACCCGGACAAGACGCCCGTGCTGCTGCAGGCCGGTGAGTGAACACGAACGCTCCGCCTGTGTATATTAGCACGCCAAAGAGCCGGGCGACCGCCGCGGCTGGTGGTACGCGCACTTCGACGGACAGTACGTCGCCCGCCAGATGGAGCTGCACCCGGACAAGACGCCCGTGCTGCTGCAGGCCGGTGAGTGAACACGAACGCTCCGCCTGTGTATATTAGCACGCCAAAGAGCCGGGCGACCGCCGCGGCTGGTGGTACGCGCACTTCGACGGACAGTACGTCGCCCGCCAGATGGAGCTGCACCCGGACAAGACGCCCGTGCTGCTGCAGGCCGGTGAGTGAACACGAACGCTCCGCCTGTGTATATTAGCACGCCAAAGAGCCGGGCGACCGCCGCGGCTGGTGGTACGCGCACTTCGACGGACAGTACGTCGCCCGCCAGATGAGCTGCACCCGGACAAGACGCCCGTGCTGCTGCAGGCCGGTGAGTGAACACGAACGCTCCGCCTGTGTATATTAGCACGCCAAAGAGCCGGCGACCGCCGCGGCTGGTGGTACGCGCACTTCGACGGACAGTACGTCGCCCGCCAGATGGAGCTGCACCCGGACAAGACGCCCGTGCTGCTGCAGGCCGGTGAGTGAACACGAACGCTCCGCCTGTGTATATTAGCACGCCAAAGAGCCGGGCGACCGCCGCGGCTGGTGGTACGCGCACTTCGACGGACAGTACGTCGCCCGCCAGATGGAGCTGCACCCGGACAAGACGCCCGTGCTGCTGCAGGCCGGTGAGTGAACACGAACGCTCCGCCTGTGTATATTAGCACGCCAAAGAGCCGGGCGACCGCCGCGGCTGGTGGTACGCGCACTTCGACGGACAGTACGTCGCCCGCCAGATGGAGCTGCACCCGGACAAGACGCCCGTGCTGCTGCAGGCCGGTGAGTTGAGGAGCTAGTTCTGACTTCTTAGCATCTTTTAGGGAAACTTACTCACTACGGTGGCGGCGATCCCCATAGAGTAGTTGTGATTTTAGCAGACAGGCATAAAGAAAGGGGTCTCAAAATAATAAGGTATTACAGGAAGAAGGAGGCCTCTCCCCCTGTAAAAATTAATGTTTCATAGAAAATATTGGTTACAACATCTCCTCTTTGTGTTTGTTTCGTGATCAGCTGCGTTAACTGAAAGTGAATACTTTTGTGACGTATCATCTTACTGGTGCCCTACTGTGACAATCGAACGAACAAAAAACAATCGTTCGATGGACGAATCGATCTCTTGTGGGTCCGTCAACGTCAACAAGAATTTAGTTCATATGCAGAGTCGCGGGTGGGACTAAGGGCGGAATATATGGCAAAAGAATACACGATCCTTTTCGATTGTTGTAGTAGGGGCTCCGAGAGGTCCGAGCACACATGATATTAAGAGAGGTAGGGCATGGCGAATCTTCGCTCGAATTGAGCTGCCCGTCCGGGGAAGGACCTCCACCCTATAGAATACCGCAGCCAAATGACCTCCGCGTCATGTTCCTGTCGGTGAGTAGGGTTTCCGGAGTTCGTGGGGGTTGGGGTTGGGCCGACATGGCGGTGGCAACTGACAGGTAACTAAACAGTTACTTGCCCGTTGTCACAGCAACTTGGGCTTCTCTCTCGCTTTCCATCAGGCGTAGGGAAGCAATTATGTCGAGCCACTATAAAATAAAAAAAAAATCCATTATATTTCCGTTGCAGGCGTGGACGACATGCAGATGTGCGAACTGAGCCTGGAGGAGACGGGTCTGACGCGCAAACGCGGCGCGGAGATACTGGAACACGAGTTTGAGCGCGAGTGGGCGCGGCACGCCGGCGCGCCCTACGCCGCGCCCGACCGCCACGACAAGCGCTAGGTGACCACCGCCATGCTATTGTAGAGATCATCGTCATCGGCCTATCGCAGTCCACTGCTGGACATAAGCCTCACAAGGTGTTTGCCACTTAAGGCAAATATCTGAAGGATTTTTTTTTATTTATTTTTTTACTAGCTGTGCCGGCGGCGTCGCACGCGTGGATATCATGTTTCAAAAATAACGGACTTCCATAAAATGGTACCTAAATTTTAAGTTAGACTGCTAGCGATATATTGGTGAAAACCGCATTTAATTCCATGCAGTAGTTTTCGCGTGATGCATGATTAAACATGCAGATAAAAATTTCTCCCGTTTTCCCAATACTTCCCATTACTGCTCTGCTCCTATTGATTGTAGCGTGATGAAAAGCATACTATAACCTGCCCAGGAGTAAGAAGAATAATTGTACCAAGTTTCGTCGAAATCCGTCCAGTCGTTTCTGTTTCTATAACGAACATACAGATAGACAGACAAAATTTTTACTGATTGCATTTTTGCTTTGCTTCTCGCTACATATCGAAGTGCTGGTAGGAAAAAGTCTGACTTGTAAAAGTATTACTCGATTAATAAATAATCGATAGAGATCCTCCTTCTGAGACGAGTGCACCTGCTCCTATTAATTAATATTTCTATTTTAATTTTACAGATGATCAAACATTCCAATCACGGGGCATGCGCGACCGGAATACTACGTATTACTAAGTGCATCTTGATAGGAATTTTAACTTTAAGGTCATATAAATAAAGTACAATTTCGGATCGAGTGCTTTGTAATGTGCCTTTACTGGTTCCTAGATTGTATTAGTGCAATAATACATTATATTTGAGAATGTTCCACCGCAGAAACAAAACATATATTATTAACAGAGGTAGCTATGTTTATTTTAAGAGTATTATTATAAAGGTAACTAGAAATCTAGAGCTGTTGCGATAATTTTGTTACTAATGTAAATTGTGCTATAACACTGACTGTTCTTTGTCAGTTTTCGAAAGACTTGGGCTCCTTTTTAGCTTTCCATCAGGAGTAAGGATGCCACTATGCATAGTGATAGATATGCCAATATAACGCCCTCTTAAAAAAATTACGACCTAACTCAAATTTTTAGAAAAATGACTTTATGTGAACACATTAACTCATTTTTCCAAAATTTTTAGTTAGTTCATGATTTTATTAAAAGTAGTAACTTGGGTACCTAATTTTATTAAAAAGCTCTTATTTCGAGCGTACATTCCGTACCTAAAAGTTGGCTAAAGAAACAAAAATATAAGTACAGAAACGATAAGTGATAACAATTTCATGCACCTTAATAATGTTTTATAAATTACGTTTTATGATGCCGTATTAAAATAAACCTACTTATATCGTAGATTAAATTAAATGCAAAGGAAAATTTATATATATTAATTCTAGTTTCACCAATTTCGATAACGTCTCTGCCAGACCTTTTAGGGTAGTTTAACTAATTAGGTTTCTAGTGGCGAATTCGTGTATCTTTTATAAATGAAATCTGTGGTTCGTCTAGCAAATAAATTCTAAACATGCCTTTCTCTTCATAAGGAAAACGCTTAACTCCAACTCACCTGATCCACACTGGCTCATTAAACGCCTTGACAATCTGAAGATCATCTTGGAACACGGACTTTGGCAAAGATATTTCATTAGGTATACTTCAGCTAACAGTTCGCACTATGAATTTGAGGCAACGCGCTCTGTGAGCTCTTCAGGCAGGGACTTATCAGCAAATTGTGAAACTGAATCATAGTTTAAGCAAAGAGTACACAATCAGCAGTGGATTATGATTATTATGTTCCACTGATTCAAGTCTAGTTTTCAATAGTTTTGCAGATCCAATGTTATGAAGCTTTTTTATGTCGATATCAATCGGCAGATACTGTATAACCTTTCTGGGATTGATAACCCTTTACAAGGCTTTTACCTTGACCAGCAATGGACAAATAGACGCCATATTTTGAACTTTACTGCTTTGTTATAGAGACCAGAACCAATGAAATATTTTGAATGTTAAGAATGGTTAGGGGTTAAGCGATTAACGTGCCTTCTACAATATAAGGACGCTTTTAAACCTCCTTGTTTTAGGTCCCTAACAAAATTTAAACCCTATGATTTGTCGAACATACAGAATATTGAGTACAATTTTTTATATGAAATTAGCTTTTATCAAAAACATTGATTGTGAAAAAAACTGTGTGTTGATTTTGTTGTAAACATATTAGTAATTCTAGATTTATTTAAATGAAATGCTTTTGTTTAACTGTGATTATTTGTGAAAGGTATTCAGGTTATTTTTAAGTAAGATACATATTTATAGTAAATTAATTAAAAAGAAGAGTATTTATAAATGCATTCCTTTGTCTACTTAAGACTGTAAATCGATTTTGGTTTCGATTTTTAAAAACAAAAGATGGTATTCTACTTACATTTGGCCATTTAAAAGACATTCCTAGAATAAGACTATCTTTTTTATGATTTACACATAATTTACAGAAATATTTGAATTAGGTAGCAAAGACTTTATTTCCTTGTAATGACATCTTAAAATATAAATAAACAATAACAAAGTGTCATTTTAACTGAAAAAAAAAAACAATTATACGATGCAGCTGTGAAATTTTATAATTAATAATCCTTTGACCACCAGGAAATGACAGTCCATAGAAAATCTTTTGTCATTCTCGCACATAAGCGTCACTGGCGTTCAAAGGGTTAAAATGTTTTAGCATGAGTTATTAAAAAATATAATACCTACTTTGTCTGTAGAATGTCAATAAATCACATAGAATATTTACTGCTAATATACAAGCTTATAGTATCTAGCTGTTGTTGTGAATACCTATTGGGTAAAACAGCTTATTATTCACTAGTGTAAAAGCTCGAACTACAATGAGTGCCTTAAAGTTTGAAGCAAGAAGCATGTGACCACAATACTGTATTTGTGTATTTTTATGCTTTACCAAATAAAAGAAATAACTAACTGAATCGTTTCATTTTACGCTCATTTAGGCTGATAGATCCTTATGGTGCGGTCCAAAGAAGCGGGAATGAATGAAAATTTGTGACCAATAACTCCACAGTCCACGACGTGAAGCGGAGCTGTGTGATAGACAGATAGATGCTCTCTATTGCACAAAACACAGACATTACATGTAAAGATATTACAAACAAAACATAAGTAGTACAACTTATGTGGTCTTATCGTTAGCGATCTCTTCCAGACAACTTTCCATTTAACCTTATTGCTATATAGTTTCTGCTTCGCCCAATGGTTGACTGGTAATGAATGCCTATGTGGCATTATGTCCGCCTTTTGTACACTACTGTGCAATAGAGATTAAATAAATAAAAAACCTTCAGGTAGAGGATTCCATCATCATCATTTGACCTTCAGGTAGAGGATTCCATCATCATCATTTGTTTACTAGACCGTTGCCGCTGCGGCTTGGCCTTCTCTTTGGATTTCCATCAGACACAGTAAGCCATTATGCTGTGTCTGGGTTTTAAAAAAAACATGGTGGTAGTTGGTGTTTACCACAGGTGTTTACAGACCTTCAAGGATGTGTTTTGGCCGTGGTTTTGGCACGTGGCGAAATTCGGAACTAACGCCACCCGCTATACACTTTTGACGTTGGTTTTTGGACATTTTGAAACCTTGCGCTCTCATCTCATGTCAATGTCATTCGCATTCACATGCCAAAAGCCAAAACATTCCTGACCGTGTGTCGAAATACACAGGCACAGGAAGAGATCTTCTTCTATTTTCATGTTCACCATATATTTTGGACGAATTAATTTCAACAAAATACCACTTTCTTAAAGATGCTCTTTTTTTATGGGCAAATGTATTGGCTGTATGAAGAGATACCCCGAGCCGTGTGTAAACCAGAACTACATTAAAAAAATAGACCAAGTAAAATCGTCAAAATCGAGTTGATTTGTTGCACAGAGTACTTTGTAATATACTGAAATAGAGACCAATCTTGGCTGTCAAAAGAGGTAACAAATACAGCGCCACTCGACGGTAACTTACGGCAACTTTTCGTCAATATACATAATCACAATACAGCGATATAACTACAGCATACTCTGGTCTTGTACCTAATTAATTATAAGTATTATTTCATTAAGGAATGAATGATGAATTTTTGCTATGAATTGCCAACCGCAGGCATATTTTTCTGAATCATTTGTTAACTTAGGCAAATAAATACAAACTAAGATTGGCAAATCATTCAACATTTGAAAAATAAAAGATAAGTGTAAAAACTTAGAAACTTTTATTAACTTTCACATTTTTACACACCACACACCACTATAAAATTAAAATATTGGTTTCATAATCATATAAGTTCTTAAAATCACATTTTCTTTTGAATGTAGATTAAACTTTCCGCGGATTTCTTGCAATTACAGTTTTCTTGCGGATTTTAGACCCTTGGTCACAAACTTTAGCAATCACATTATAATCTGCTTCTTGTACGACCGTTTTAAAAAATGCTATGAGTTTCAAGTTCTATTAAAAGCACAAACTTTTGAAAACTTGATAAATTATTATTGACTAAAAGGAAAATTTTAAAACACGCCATTTTAAGCTGTGTTGCCAGAAATTTGAATCTATAGTTTACAGTTTAAAATCAGTAAATTTTGAAAATGGAGAACAATACGTTATTTAACCCAATATTCAATAAATTAAGTGTAGTAATATATTATATAAGGAATACATGAAATTAAAGTGAAATATAACTAGCGTTCATCTGGTTTTTTAATTTAAATAAAAGGACCGTAATAAAAAAAAAACTACACAAACTGTACAATATTGTCGAAACGTCGCAACTAAATTATGCTACTGAATTTGAAAGGCAATTTAATCCTTACTATTGTATAGAAAATAGATACCAACTTTAATCAATGAATATAAACTCCACCTAGAATTCAAATATGGAACTAACATGGTATAACCCAGGTAAATTGAAATGATCTAAGTTCTAATGTGTGCATCTAAATATTTGTGTACAATTAAATTTGGTCAGCTGTATTTATGTGATTGCCATACAATTTGTACTAAGATTGTATAGGCTGATTTGTTGACAGACTGTTATTTTTGCAAAAAGCTCGCGTTTTCTCTAAAATAAACGAACGAGTTCAGTGAAATATAATGTGATTGTGTTTGTAATCGGTCAAAAGATATTCAGTGTATAGTGTGGATACGTGTTTTATTTTATAAAACTATGGTTGAGTGGCAAACCATGAGTCTTCGTGGGAGTTTCACTGCTGCATTGTTATTGCTACTTCTATCGTTAGCTTCCACAGCACAAGCTTTATCTTACGATGGTAATGTATACTTCACGTAATGTTTGATAAATGCAATACAAGACAATACGATTCGTGCAATAGATCAAGCTAAGAAAGCGTATCATCACTGTATCAACATGAAATATGAGCCATCCGCTCCCCTTACTATATTACTTGAGATGATATTACGCCCCACTGGCCATCACCTCAAATTAATGCATTTATTTACAAAGTATCCAAACCTTTTAATTTAGTATACTATATAGGGTAGGACGCCAGTGTAGTTACTATTTAATAAACAACAGTTATTTAACCATGCTTTCATTATAATATAAGTTCTCTTTTCAGTGCATTGGCTAGAAGGAGTAACAACAATAGAACGTGAGATACCCACTGCAAAACAAACAGTAGACATATACTGTTACCCAGGGACTTCAAAAAACTTATTTGCCATATTTCAGACTGTAAAAGTAAGTCATGATGACATAATACTTTGTAATTTTGTGTAATTATTTGTTCAAATCAAATTAGGATTTTAAATCATTCTTATGCTTACAAAAATTGTTTAATGAATATAAAAAAATCTCTCGAATCACACATGTCATCTGTGCTCCGCTTCAGTGGAACAATATTATTCGTCAAGTTTTGTTAGCTCCATGCCGGATGTAGAAATACATTCTAAAATTTATTCTTGCTACTTTTATTTAAAGTCATTAAGTGAAAGAAATGTGCTTAAGTGATGTTGACAATAATTCCAGATTTTCACTAGATCTCTTTCAAATTTTTTTTAGTTTAATGTAAAAATCAAAACCGACGAGTTCAGCCAATATGTGGGTAAAAGTCCAGAAGAGGTGTTCAAAGATTACACAGAGGACAGCTACGGATGGTCGTCTGTCATCAGTCCGTTCCAAAAGAGAGCTCAACGAACTCTGTACTTGGAACTATTCACACCGACTTGCATGGCTCTCAGCACCAAGCAGAAACATAGTATTGAGCTGCAGATTATACGTAAGTTATGTGTTGTATTCTAAAATAATAAAATAATTTATTTCTGCAAATAGATTCATGAGTCAAACATTTTTTCCCTACTAGCACTTCGACATGATAATATTATAGTGTTTACTCAACCATACATCACTGCTATTAAATAATTGAATGATTTATTGAAGCTTTCTTGTGGTTTTTTGATGGCATCCATACTAATATTATAAACTAGCTGTGCTCGCGACTTCGTCCGCGTGGAATAGTTATTTCCCCCCGTTTTTTTACATTTTCCATTATTTCTTCGCCCCTAATAGTTGCAACGTGATGTTATATAGCCTAAAGCCTTCCTCGATAAATGGTCTATTCAACACAAAAAGAATTTTTCAATTCGGGCCAGTAGTTCCTGAGATTAGCGCGTTCAAACAAACAAACAAACAAACAAACAAACTCTTCAGCTTTATAATATTAGTTAAGATGGGAAAGTGTGTCTGTCTGTCTGTATGTGGGTTCGATTCCTGCACAGTACAAACATTTGTGTGCATGAACATTGTCTGTTTGTATTGGTCTGGGTGTTTTCTATGTATAATACGTATTTATTTACAAAAGAAAATATATCTAAGTAAGTTTATCAGTTGTCTAGTGCCCATAGTACAAGCTTTGGCTTAGTTTGGGGCTAGATGGTAATTTTTTCATCAGTGAAAACTGTGACAACTCTGAGAAACCTTGACAAAGATCCTGTTCATTCCTTGATCTGTATTGATATGTTGTTTCAGGCATAGACATATGGAGAGTGCTCCTGATGTCGCTTGGTATAGCTTTGATGTACTCCTCGAGGGGCCTTAGTGGGAATCCGGTGTTCTTTTACCTGTGCGGCATTCTCATCGGAGTGTTTGCTTCCTTCATGGTGCTCATTTACTATGTCAGCAAACTCTTGCCTAGGGTAAGTTTACATTCTATTATGCTATCTAGTTTAATTTAGAATGACTTGCTACGCCTTACATATTGAGGAGTAAATGTGAGTTGCCGGACATAAGTCTCCTGCAATGACCAATTCCTTTGGGGGAAATTGTCTTAATCATTGCTCGGCAGATGGGTTGGTTACCGCATTAGGTTTTATTTATACTGAGCTGTAAACACTGCTGCCCATTTCTTAATATTCCCTTAGTTGTCACAACACCCATGGGATGAGATGGGGTGGTCCTATTCTAAATCCGGAAACCACACGAACACAACACTACATGTGTTTACGTGTGGTGGTTACCATAATCATGGGCCTCTTTTTCACCTCTTTGATCCAACATCTGGCGGCTATACCCAATACCCATGCCACGCGGGGCAGGCGGATTGGCGATCATCATCATCATCATCATAAGCCTTTTGCAGGCCACTGCTGGACATGGCCTCTCCAGTTGTTGGCCACCTAGGGCAAACTTCTGGATAATATACCCATAATCGCCACGCTGCACACTGGGGCAGGAAGCCTTTATAGGTGTGATCAATTAAACTAAGGGGGTTAGAATATCATAATTGCTTTAATTTATTATATACTTTAAAGATACATTAAAGCACCATCATCATCACCATCGTCATCATCACCATCATCATCATCACAAATATTTGATGTATTATCATTGGGATTGTTTACACACGGTACTTTTAACAAACACAATGCTTCTTTAGGAATATTTTTAACCTTGTTCTTAACTCGTTTCTGTACATATGTGATAACTGGATCAGCACTGAGTAAAAAAAATTTAAATATCTCTATTTGATTTTACTCGGCTACATTTTCTTGAATTCTGTTCCCTATAACGTTTAAAATCCTTATTTCTTGCTTCTTGTGACTCGTCCGTTAATTGACCAATAGGTAAAAGCACATAAGATATAATTTCTGGTCCATGAATTAAATATTTATGCAGTAAAGGAGGCATGTTGTACCAAGGGTATCACGGAAAGTAGCAAAAAGTAGCAAAAATTTCTTCTTAAATTTGGAAGCCTACATTATGACGAGAATGCTCAGATAGTAAACATACCTTAATATGGCTTAATTCATAAGTGTATCAAATCGTTTTTATAATTTTCCCTGATTTTTCACATTGCTCTGATAGTAGTCTTGTGTAGTCCATATAGATAGTATTAAACATATAAATAACGGCTCTTAGCATAGTTACATACCTAAACTAGATGATTCCATGGCTAATTCACAACAAAAGTACTTCAATCGAGTCAAAATATCACTGGAAATCCACTGAATTATAGGATAATAAAACAATAAATTAAATAGTAACAACTTTGAATAATCGTTGCAGCTTACCGAGTTCAACACAAATCGTTAGAGTACTGTCAAAATGTGCCTTAGTAAGACACTTCATCGTAAGATAAAATGTGGGTATAAAGGCGGTAATTTTTATTTTGAATTTTCGGTACATTTTGAGGGTACTTGCCCCAGTGTGCGCTGGGCAGGCGGCTTGGCGCTCGCAGGGCGTAGCTTCTTGTTCCGGTGACGCTGCTGCCCTATCATCGGCCTATGGTATTTAGCTACGCTTTCTATGCTGATGGTTTTACCGCCACCAGTCGGTTTGCCAGAGCCTCGTTTGTTGTTCGGCAGGATGCACCACGGGCAGGTGAGGATGGCTTGGAGCCGAAAGGTGATAGGTCGCTCCCTTACATCCCTGGATGGATTGGCGATCGGATTACCATAAAAAAGTGTTCTATTTCCAGAAAACTCTAACATACGGCATCCTCATCAGTCTCTCAGTGGGGGTGTACATGTGGTGTGGTGGTTACCATAATCATAGGCCTCTCCAGTTTTTCGCCACTTTGGTCAAACATCCTACTTTACCCACGCCACGCTTGGCAGGCGGTTTTGAAAGAAAGAAAGAAAGAAAAAATGTTTATTGGCAACACAACACAATACACAATACAGTCAAGCGATAATAACACAGAAACGATACACAGCACAACAAGGGTACACACGCCCACTCATCAATCTACCCGAGTATGTCTGTACATACCTACGACGAACGAATAAGGGCAGGACGACTTGCGGGCGCGGGTACACACAATAATAGACAAGAGCGATAGTGTAGGAACAGACTTGTCCCTACGAAAAGTGGAAGTACTTCCGCCGAGCTAGGTGATCGTGCTCGGGGACCGCGGTCCGATGGACCATCTTGGTTTTTCGTATACATAGCGAGTCGTGATGAAAACTTCGAATGTGAGTTGTAGGTCTTCCATACAATTTTTCCATTTTATATCGCCATCTGTTGTTAGCTGGCGGAACTTGTATATTGTAGCGACGTGGAGGTTGTTGTAGCAGTGTGGAGATAGGTGTCGCTACGTGTCGCTACAATAGCAATAGTTTTGCGATCGGATTACCATAAAAAAGTGCCCAATTTCCAGAAAACTCTAACATACGGCATCCTCATCGGCGGCTGGACGGTGGGAGTGTACATAGTGCAGCAGGTGTGGGAGAACCTGCGCAGTCTGATGGCCTCGTACCACACGTACGTGTTCTGGTACACGCTGCTCGTGAGCCTGGCCAGCTTCCTCGTCTGCTACAAGATTGGCCCACCGACGAACCAGCGCAGCAAGAACATTGTTATGTGGACTTTGCAGGTATGGGGCCGTTCAAATATTACGTAAGCATTACTTCATTGCTTATTCTGTATGATATCGCTGGATATGGCTCGTGTGGGGTTAGAGTTTGGCCGGCATGGCGGTGGCAACTGACAGATAACTGGCCAGTTATCTTTCGCTTTCCATCAGGCGAAGGGAAGCGATTATGTCGTGCTACTATAAAAAAAAACATGGGCTATTTTTACACATATTATGACAAACCACACATGTCTTTGCTCGAAAACGAAACATATTATGCAGTTCTTTAGAACCGAGCAAGAGAATTACAGCACCCTATTATGTAAAAAACTAATACCTACATACTTTAATAGGCTATTATGGCTTAAAATTGTAATTAGTCCGTCTTATATTTTAATATAAGACACGTATTTTTTTATTTATAAATTAGACTAAAAAATCACAAAGTTATAGCCCGTTGAAATTACGCGTGACGTCACTCGGTGAGGCATTTTTACGGGAGCGAGTGACGTAAAAGACACCCACTCCTATCTTTTGATGCCTTGTATCTTTACTATTGTTGATTTGAATGAAAAAAAGCAAAATACGTGTCTTTTATTTATGAATAAGCTAAAAGACAAGCCTATTCTTGTAAGGAGGAGGGGGTAAAATCTTAATGAGCAAACAACAAATACTTTTAGTGATTTCATGTGCTAAATTGCAGGCTACAGCGATGGCAATGATATTCTTCAGCAGCGAGTACCGCGAGGCGTCCACAGCGGTCATTGTGGCATCTCTAGCCATCAAGCACTTCCCGGAGTCGCTTCTGCGCATCATCAGGGGATATTGGTACGTAATATCGTTATTATACATATTCTTATCTATGCCTTAGGCATCTTGTTCACGTCATGGTTTGCCATAAAAACGGGGCAGGTGGAATTATATCAGGGAGGTAGGGCATGACGAATTTATGAGAGGTAGGGTATAGCGAATTTATGAGATGTGGGCATTAGGGAATCTTCGCTCGGATCGAGCTGCCCGTCCGGGGAAAGAAGTCCGGGTCCTGTATCTGCTGATGAGTAAGGTCTCTCACTCGTGGGGTGCGTGCAGCATCGGCAGCCGGCGGGTAACGTGAACGTTGCAGGTGTCCATAGGCGGCAACCTCTGTGGTAAGTATAAAAAAAAATCAGATGACCCCCACGAGCTCCGGACACCCTACTCACCGACAGAAACACGACCCGAAGGTCTAGTTCTAGGGCGGCGTTTGGCGCTTATAAATAATTTAAAAAGCGCGCCGAGGTGGCTAAAGTACGTAGGTACTCCGTCGGAGCGTCCGGCGGCTTTTGAGCCCTAACGAGAAAGTACTTATCCAGCGACTGGGCGGCAAATGGACCTGGGTACTGTACTGTTTTTCTTCGTTTTTATTTTAATATCTAGTTCTTATTTATCGTCAAAGTTATTTATTTAACGTCAACTCGTTCCAGGTTGCGCAAGTTCCCGCCGAAGCGGCGGCTGCTTTCCAACGAGGAGTACTATGAGCAGGGAGCTCGCGAGACTAAACAAGCGTTGGACAGCCTGCGCCAGTACTGCTCCAGTCCGGACTGCGCGCAGTGGAGCATCATGCTGCGGCTGAACGACTCGCGCAGGTCAGCCGCACGCCCGTCTGTGTCCTCACCTTACTTATACACACACACACACAGACACACATACTATAATGAAACATACATACATAACTCGTAAGGGGGATGTAACGGAGCGGCCTATCTTTTCGCTCCAAGCCAACCTCACCTGCGCGTGGTGCATCCTGCCGAATAACAAACAAGGCGCTGGCAACCGACTGGCGGCGATATAACCACCACAAATGAAGGCGTAGCTAAATACCACAGGCCAATGACGGGCAGCAGCGTCACCGGAGCCAGAAGCTACGCCCTGCGATCGCCAACCCGCCTGCCCAGCGTGGCGATTATGGGTATATCATCCAGAAGTTTGCTCTAAGTGGCGAACAACTGGAGAGGCCTATGTCAAGCAGTGGACTGCAATAGGTTGTTGATGATGATGATGACATACATACATACTGATAACACAAGAATTGATAATCTGAAAGTATTTAATAACAGAATCCGATTACAAAACACTCATTCAACCAGAGAGAGAAAAAGTAATAATCCATGGGAGCTCTATGACAGCTGTCAGTGTCAAACTTCAACTGTCAACGTTAGTGCGGTGACTCTTGAGCGTGGCGAATAGTGCTGTGCCGCAGCTGTTGATTATTCTCCTCTAACAATACATACATAACGCACGCCTTTCTCCCAGAGGGGTAGGCAGAGACCACGTCCTTCCATTTGCTACGATGCTGGCACAACTTTTGCTTCGTCCACATTCATAAATCTCTTCATACATGCTCGTCGGTTTAGGGTACTTAGTATTACCTTTTTTAGGAAACTTTCTATTTGGTCATAGAATATCATCAACTTTCTTGTTCCAGGTTCGCCAGTTTCGTAGAAGGCAACTCCCATCTTAGTGATGATGAAGTACTAGATTACGAGTCGTATGCGTTCTCATTGGAGGCTGCTAGAAAGCCGGATCCCGTAGCCAACTCGACTAGGAACAACAATCTGGAGATATCCGACGACGACTCGTCCGACGAGGGATTATAGACTAGGATATGACCCTTATACGGGTTATAGTACCAGTAGTGTTGCTGGCGGATAGTCCATTATCGATAGACGGTCGATAGTTGAGCAAAAGCAAATAGTATCGATCGATAAAAAATCTATATCATCATCATCATCAGCTTATTGCAGTCCACTGCTGGGCATAGGCCTCTCCGGTTGTTCACCTCTTAGGGCAAACAACTGAAGGATATACCCATAATCACCACGCTGGGCAGGCGGGTTGGCGTTCGCAGCGCGTAACTTTTCGCTCTAGTGACGCTGCTGCCTCTGCGATTGTGATAACCATCACAATCGCAGGCGCAGCTAAATACCGCCACCAGTCGGTTGCCAGCGCCTCGTTCGTTATTCGGCAGGATGCACCACGGGCAGGTGAGGGTGGCTTGGAGCGAAAAGATGATAGGTCGCTCCCTTACATCCCTATCGTCACAGCCAATCTTATCAATAGTAAATTCATATTCGAGCTTAAATACTACTGATAGTATGGACTTTATTTATAGCCTTGTCGATATTATAGACGATTTCAAAGCTCATTTCTAATCGATAGTCGAGCAACACAAAATACAAGAAAGGATCCATATTTTAATAGATTTGTTACTTCACTTCACTTTTGACAGTCTATAGATTTTGATAAGCTGTTGATACTCGGCTATGCATTAAGAAGAAACAAAGTGCCCATAATTTTATTATTTGTTGGATCCGCCTCTGCTAGAAGTTCCACCAACCGCCTAAAATATTCTAGATCTTATGAGGAAATGACTTCTTCAAGCTTTGATTTATCTATTCTCTCTTTGTTAATTCATGTTCATGAAACTTCGAAACGAATAAATCTCTTACCTATCTCAATTATTATTTGTCTAAAGTCACTCATATAAAATGTAATATGACAATGTTTTACTAAACTTTGGATACCTACTTTATTTCATCTTACTGCTAATAGGAGTAACTGCTACATTCTCGACTTGTACAAAACTTAACCCGATGGTTTTTCTTCCTTTCCATAATGTAATTTCATTTTCTAATGTCCGAGGTTTTGGCGCAATATTTAAATGTATAAAAGTTGAAATGTTGTGGTTTCTTTTATCATGTAGACTTATTACGGCATATTGCGGTAAAGTCTGAGTTCCTATGCCGTATTGAAGGTACATTTGATATACTGCTTATTGTACATACTTTTAAGGTGCTCCAGTGTCATGGTTATAATAATATGCCCTATTGTGATTTATTATACAAAGTAGACTTTCATTGGCTGGCATTCTGTATGGAAAATTCGTTTTGTATAAGTATTAAGTGGCATTGTTCCTACGATGCATTGCCGATGAAAGTATACTTTAAAATTGACTGAGTAGATAATTTAATATAAGAAAAAAACAATGCGTTAATTGTTAGTAATATTTTTAATTTAATATACGTCACATACATATATTTTTGTACTCTATCACAATGTTAATACATTCATAGAAAAAAAGCACCATTTGATGTAAAAATATATATAATTTGTATGTATACTTTTGTATATAAGTGCACTTAATTTGGTTTACAAGTTTTGAATTAATAGGATTTATGTAATTATTATTAGATAATTAATTTGTGTAAATTTAAGTTTCCTAAGTCATTGCTGTGACATTTCTTATGAGTTATTTGGTTTGAGTGTTAAATAAATTATTTATAAAAAATAATATTTACTTTTTAATACTAAATTAAAGCAAATGAAAGCGGTCACAAACACCAAGTAATTATTTCCAAGTCTGAATACTATTCAGAACATAAAGTTTTGGTAATCAAATAATTATTTTCAGTTTAGAAATTGCACATACACACTAACCGCTATACAACACAGTTAAATGTCCGCTCACATTTCAAGAGAGTCTATCTTAATTAGAATTGATTAGTGATCCACAAAAAATCTAATTCTGAACATCGAATGTTTTGTGCGGTGCAAATCCACACAGTTTATCAGAGATTCTAGTTTGCATGTGATTATTCAAAATATGCAAAATGTCCTAAATACAACAAATTTATAAAGAACGTCAAAAAGGTAGTTACCATGTATTCTATGCATGCTATCAGGTATGCCTTATATGTCTACTGCGCGGTGTAGAAATAAGGAGTTTCGTTACAAAGATGGACCTGTATTCATAAACAACGCCATCTGTTAACGATAGTACGAACTAATATTGTTATTCGATGTTCAGTACATTATGGCACGGCGGGGCTGTACAGTGGCCCTTACGACTTAGCGCGACTGGCTTTCTTGCTCTTGTCCAGAGTCTGCGGCGGCGGCGGCGGCTTGGCCGACATGTGCCGACTGTACAATCTGTAATTAAATATATTTATCAATACATCATCATCATCAGCCTATTGCAGTCCACTGCTGGACATAGGCTTCTTCTCTAGTTGCTCGCCACCAAAGGCACACATCTGGAGGATATACCCATAATCGCCACGCTTGGCAGGCGGGTTGGCGATCGCAGGGCGTAGCTTCTTGCTTCGGTGACGCTGCTGCCCGTCATCGGCCTGTGATATTTAGCTACGTCTTCTATCGTGATGGTTTTACCGTCACCAGTCGGTTTGCTAGAGCCTCGTTTGTTGTTCGGCAGGATGCACCATGGGCAGGTGAGGATGGCTTGGAGCGAAAAGGTGATAGATCGCTCCTTTAGATCCATCCCATTTATTAATACGTATTTTGTTAAATAAATACATAATACGTTTTCCTCATTCAGTAGATTATAAAAGGAAGTGCTATCATTATCCTGTATTACAGTACCAGCCAATAGCGCAAAATTTTGACTTAAACAATTGATTTATTTTTATAGTTTTTATAGAAAGCGAAAACGAAGTATAGGCGACACGACTTCAGCAAATGTTCATCTGCATGCTCTCAAAGGAATATATTTATAATTTTAAGAGAGGTAGGGCATAGCGAATCTGCGCTCGAATTGAGCCGCCCGTCCGGGGAAGGACCTCCACCCTATAGAATACCGCAGCCAAATGACCTCTGGGTCGTGTTTCTGCCGGTGAGTAGGGTTTCCGGAGCTCATGGGGGGGTTAGGGTTGGGCCGGCATGGCGGTGGCAACTGACAGGTAACTGACCAGTTATTTGGCAGTTGTCATAGCGGCTTGGGCTTCTCTTTCGTTTTCCATCAGGCGTAGGGAAGCCACTATGTCGAGCCACTATTAAAAAAAAATCATAAAACTCACACTCGGTAGGTCTCCGAGCGCAGGTAGTCCAGCACGTGCGAGGGGCCCAGCTTCAGCTGGTCTTCGATCGGCGGCACCCAGAAGTTGCCCTCCAGCCGCAACACGGCTTTGTTACTCGCCAGGTCCAAGTTACCTAGATAGGAACAAAAACTATTAAGTTATTCGACTGGCTCGGTGGCTCAATTGGTAGTGACCTCTGCCTTCTGAGCCAAGGGTTGTGGGTTCGATCCCCACACATTACAAAAATACGTGTGCACTCTGTCTAAGCAAATCCTTGTGCATAAACATGTCTGTTTGTATTGGTCTGGGTGTTTTCTATGTATAATATGTATTTATTTAAAAAAGAAGTATCTGAGTAAGTTATCAGTTGACTAGTACCTATAGTACAAGCTTCGGCTTTGGGGCTATATGGCGCTGTGTGGCCCAGCGTGGCATGTCTTGGGTTATATAATCTTTACCTTTAGAAGGCGAATTTAATGCTAGTAATTTTAAAAGCGAATAAATGAAAAATGCTAGGAACATTCTCTAACAGTCAACCCTTGGGTCATGCAACAAGCAGTATACTGTACCGATCTCTGGCGGCAGCACGACGAGGCGGTTGCCCTGCGCGTGCAGTTCTCTCAGACGCGCTAGCTGGCCCAATTCGCGAGGCAGCTCCACCAGGTCATTCTCGCGTAGGGACAGCTGCAACAGGACATCACTATAAGAGCCGTGGGTTGTTGGTAGGCAGTAGCGTAGTAATTTTTTTTTTATTGTAAACTTATTTTTTTTTAATGCATTCTTGTCCAGTATCTGGATGTTTCTGGGTTTAATTGGGCTTTCAAGTGTGTGCATCCAGTGATCCATCCACACATTAGATTTGACGTTATTCCCTGTTCAAGCTAAGCGGAGTCTTTCTCTTGAGCCGCCGTATGCAGTCGTCAGTGGCAACAAGGTTCGATGCTAGCCTATTGGGATGTTTTTGTAGTTTGGACCTGTATTTTTTGATTGGCTGAGTTATTGTATACTTATAGCTATGATGCTACTTAATGCTATTAAGACGTCACATATAAAGTAGCGTAGTTATAGTATGTAGCAGTACCGTCAGGGTAGGGCGACCATCCAGGCGCCTGATACATGGATGCGACGCAACGGATCGGAAGAGGACGCTCATGTTTCTTCACTTTATGTGAAGACCTAGCTACTTTGATAACTTACTTGAAAGTTCACCATGGGTGCTTCTAGTTCTAAAACTAGCACAGCTGTTGGGCTGTCTACTATATTTTTTATTGATATAAACTTGAGACAGGCACTTTAAACTCGTCTTATCAAGGGTCAGTGATGATAGAAAATAATTGAACTGCATAAAAAATGGTTTCTACATTAAATTATCTCCTGAGTTTCAGAATTTGAATAATATCAATAAAAATATCACCCAACAAGGAAAGCTATTTCCCAGTTTAAAAATAAATTTTGTATTGAATATTTTCCATATTTGATCAACTTAGTTTACAAGTAGGTACAATGCAGGTGTCTAGATAATGCAAGTGTTTAGGCCAAGTACTCTATACAACAAAATTGAATTGGGAATCTTGTAGATATCAAACAAACTTACAATTTGTAGATTCTTCAAATTGCCAATTTCAGGTGGCAAGTATTCAAAATCATTGTCACCCAAATACAATGCTCGTAAACTTTCTGAAATAGAAAACAAACCAACAATATAGGTACAACAGTTAATATTGCCAATACAACAACAAACAAGCCCTAAGAATTTTGTAAAAGGCAAAAATGATTCTTTTGATGATGCATCGATGCTTAAAAATGAAATAAAAAAAATTGCTCTTTCAATCACAGGAAAATCTGTAAGTGTACTTTTTACTGACCCATCATAAAGAAGTTTCCCGGGAGTGTCTTCTCATTAAGGTTATTATATGTCAAGTCCAAGATCTCCAGCATAGGGAAGGCTCCAAAGCCCCTCGGCAAGCTATATAGCCGGTTGAGAGACACATTGAGGATCCGGAGCTTCGGCAGCGAGGAGAGACTTAGAGGCAGCTCTTCAATCTGATTGTTGGCAAGATTGAGGATCTCCAAGTTCATCAGATTGGCCAAAGTGGCCGGCACAGTCTGTATTTTGTTGTGGCTTAGTGATAATCTTGTGATGTTTGCTAAGCTGACTGAAATGTGTAAGAAACAATAAATGTAGGGTAAATCACCTTTCAGGAAGAAGATAAACAGTTAATCTATGTTCCACATAATACAATCAATCAAAAATATGTGTACCTAATAGACATTTGATGTACTGGTACAATTTAGTATGAAGGTTTTTCATTACAGTTTAACATTAACTAACTTAGCATAAATTAAACTACAGGTGGTTAGATTAGGAAACAAACTAAATACAATAATTTTAGTTCTCATGCATGTATTTAGTGTACTAATAAATACAAATTTTATTTTTGTAAATATTTTAGGTCTAGTCTAAATACAATTTATGCAATAACATAATAATAAATAGGAATTACATTAAAAACCTCACAAGCAAAATAAATTACAGGTGTGGCATTAATTGGGTTATTTTAGATCTATGCCATCATTGTATGTATGAGTAATACCAAACATGAATGTATGATAAAGTTTCTGTACTAATTAATCAACAATTTTTCTAACGCCAATAATGAATTGTATGTGATTTTTTTATGTTTCATTTGTTTTCTCTCCTCAAAACTCTGTTTTGTTATCATGCAAACGATTTACAGAATGCAAAGTATGACAGATGTATGCAAGTGAACTTGTTGGACAGGTTATTTTGCACTGTAAAAGGATAAAACAAGTTTACAAAAGCCAACTCACATAGTCCAGGTATTTCATCAAGGTTAGAAATCCCTTTATCAACCAAATCTATTTCGGGATTGTTGATTTCTTTCGCTTCTTCGATCACTTTCTTTGCCTTCGACATTTTAGCTGTGTTTGGAATACACGAAACTGGAGGATGGTGACTCATTGCGGCACAGCTGTTTTATCCTCCTCCTCACTCTACTAACCTTTATTAAGTTACGCCTCATCATGTAGATAAAATCGTTACATACGGTATACATTGCATGTTTATTATGATAAATGTAGAAGTTTTTCTTTGGTGACACAGCAATGTATTACTAATTTAATGTTTCTCGATTCATTGATCTTCATCTTCATAATCACAACCTGTCATAAAATTATTGCTAATGAATGAAAATTCCAATTGCAAAGTTATTTACGTTTCGTAGTAAAAAATTATTACAAACAATATTAATAAAACAATAAATCAACAGAGAATGGAATATAGTGATAACATTCAAATAGCCAATGATATGAAAGTAGTAGTACTACGGCTTTTTTATTGGCTAAAAAACATTCATTCATTTCGAATGTCACCAAGTGGGACACTAGGTTCATTAATACCTATTGATATAATAGGGATGAGCTTAATATTTATCGATGAATTTGTGCATTCCACTAACAAAAAGTTTTTGAGAGTATTTAACTTGTGTTGCTTAGTTATAGATTAGCCTTTTTCAAAACGGCGCTCGTAAAGTCGTAATGCATTAGAAATGTTGAAACAACGTGGTTTGTAACAGTATGGGAAACGTTTCCGATATCTTTGAATAAAGGGCCAGAAAATACAATACATAAATATTTATTCACATAAATACGTATTACATTAAAAACATCCGATTGTAATATCCCTGTGTGAGTTACATTCGGATATTGTAATGGTACCTATTCCTCATTTCATGGTGTTGTCCTTAACCGTATATTGATCTAGTTATAAACAGGCGGGTGGGCGATCTGTCATCAGCCTGTGGTATTTCATCATCATCAGCCTACATCTGTCCACTGCTGGACATAGGCCTCTCCAATGCTCGCCACTTCAATCGGTCCCGGGCCTCTCGCATCCAGCATTTGCAAGCCGTCCTGCACAAATCGTCACTCCACCTGAGGGCGTCCTACCCTACACTACGTTTGCCGAGACGCGGTGGTATTTAGCTACACTTCTTGCGTTAGTTATAACCGCCCACCATCCAGTCGCTTGCCAGTAAAAATATAACTGTCAAAGCACAAGTCGATGCAAATGATTGACACGACATCTCTAGCCGGCTGCTGTCGTTCGTTTGACGTTTAATCTACTCACTGGCCGACCGACCGAACCGATTCCGTTCGTATTGTTCACAGTATTGTTGTTGTTCTTGTCTTGTTATCAGTTACTAATTAGCCTTTGTTTCAATTAGTGCATTTGTGCTGTGCCTCACATTACAAAACTGTTACAATACTATTGTATCGGCGAAACAATTCGTATCTCGTCTTATCGCGATATGTACTTGGCGATACAGACCAAAGTTTTTGTACCTCAGATTTGTTAGAAGATAACAAGTAATTATCCTTTTGTGTATTCAGACTTTGTCGTAGGTAAGTGTAAATAAGATTTGGAACTTATAATTATCATACATCTAGATTTATACCAAGGTTAATATGAATTTCGATCTTTGGAATATTATTATTTGATAGGATTTTAAAAATGGTTATAAGTCATTTTAAAAATAATTAAGTTACAAGGGTTCATACAACAGCTGTATATTATGTCTAAATTTATAGTAACTGCCAACATTTAATGTAGGTAACAAAACTATAAAATTCTGCATCACATTTATCGAAATCATATTTATTTTTATTGTCTGCAATAAATCGAATAATTTTTATTTATATCATTAATGTTGAACTCTGAACCCTTGTCAGATGTAGGTCAAAATCCTGTAAAGTTATTTAAAAAAGATAACTTAAATTTTATTAAATTTGGAACCAATTTAGGTGACGATCACAATTAAGCATATGTTTTCCTAATTAAACATGGTGCTTGGTTACAGCCATGAGTGAGCGTCCACAACCACTGAAGGCCGTGAACAGGCTTTTCGAAGGCAAGGAGGCATGGCAAATTGTCACCATGACTGCGTCATCTGTACTGGCGTTGGTGTGGGCCCATAGCCTTTATAATGCCAAAGAGAGTAAGTGAATTGTTATAATATTTAGCCTACATGTTACACTTTGATTGGATGCCCCTTATTTTCTTAATTAAGGGGACTGCCCTAACTTGAATCCAAATTCAAAACTTTATTACAGACTTTGAAGTCGTAAAAATGAGATTTCCAGAAACACCTACTTCTAACTTTAGAAAGAGGTATTTAAAGGAACATTCCACCTTACTTTTGCTAATCGTCGAGGCACCTGATACAGATTTAGGTATCTAGTGTAGGTGCCACAGCTAATTATTTTACTGTAGTCCCGATAACAATGTAGGTTATGTACATTATGTGAACCGAAGTACCTATGTAAACCTACTTGTTTTAAATAAATAATTTTGAATTTTTGGAATTTAACCTTAGGACTTTAATTAACTTCTTGGTTTTCAGTATACCTAGTAAAGTTTTTGAGCATACTTCCTACATTGGCCACCAATGTTGGGATGTGAGTGGAGAGCTGAAGAGTTTTAATTTTTTCTTACAAAATTGCACCACAGTTATTCCTGACATACTGATGCATTATCAGGAGGCAGGGGTCCCTACCAAATGAGCCATCAAGTCAGTCGAAATAAAACAATTGGTATCCAGTCCAGTAGTGTTGCCGGAGCAAGAAGCTACGCTCTGCGATCACCAGCCCACTTGCCCAGTGTGGCGATTATGGGTGTTATACCTCATACCTCCAGATGTTTGCCCAAACTGGCCAACACCTGGAGAGGCCTATGTCCAGCAGTGGACTGCGATAGGCTGATGATGATGATGACAAAAAGAAAGCAATTACTCACATACTTAATTGCACAGGTGTGACCACACGCCTTCGGAAGCAGTTCTTCGAATGGCTGCGCCAAGTGCCTCTGGTGAGGCGGAAGATAGACGAGAAGATGTCGGAGATCAAGAGGGACTTCAGGAAGGACGTGGCCAAGCGGCTGGCTGGGGTGACCGTGCGCCGGGAGCTGCCCGCCGCCGGCCTGACCGCGGAGCAGGTCGCCGAGGAGATCAGGGATCACGTCAGCTTGGGTGAGCATATTCAAGAGTTTTTTTTATAATAGCTCGACATAACGGCTACCTGATGGAGAGGGAATGAGAAGCCCTAGTCACTGTTACAACGGGCGAGTACCTGTCAGTTGCCAACGCCATGCCGGCCCAACCCTAACCCCCCGCGAGCTCCGGAAACCCTACTCACCGGCAGAAACACGACTAGGAGGTCATTTGGCTGCAGTATTCTATAGGGTGGAGGTCCTTTGGAAGGCCGGACGGCCGTCCAAAGGACCGGGGCGGCTCAAGGGGCGGCTCAAGTCGAAAGGATTATGAAGTAAAACTTAATAGACTAATCTACAACTATGTATCATCATCACCAGCCTATTGCAGTCCACTGTTGGACATAGGCCTCTCCAGTTGCTCGTCACTTAGGGCAAACATCTGGAGGATATGCCCATAATCGCCACGCTGGGCAGGCGGGTTGGCGATCGCAGGACGTAGCTTCTCGCTCCGATGACGCTGCTGCCCGTCATCGGCCTGTGGTATTTAGCTACGCCTTCAACAATTATGATGGTTTTACCGCCATCAGTCGGTTGCCAGCGCCTCGTTTGTTGTTCGGCAGGATGCACCACGGGCAGGTGAGGTTGGCTTGGAGCGAAAAGATCCCGGACGCTCCCTTACAACTATGTATAACTAACCCATTTATAACATAAATATAAATAAAACTTAACATACTCATAACTAAAGCATTCTAATAAGATTTATGTATGATGAATTATCTATTAAAATTAGTTGTTAATTAATAGTTATTTAGTTGTTGCGGGTGGGCAACAAAAGTATATTAAAATTATCACTAATTATATCTATAATAATAGATAATAATTGCTAATTTTGACAACATGTCTATTAATAGTATAATCATTAGTCATGTTCTCAGCATATATGGACAGAAAAAGGGACTTTGTTTTATACTATAAGTATTTAGTGATGAATAATTTACTAATACCAAGATAACCAACACATCTCATGTGAATAAAGACCAGTGAACACAGACACAGTACCATAGAAAACCGAATGTGGATTATACAGTTAGCAACTGGCTTACTAAAAACGAAAAGTCAACACCGTCCTACTTCCATATTAGGAGATCAACAGACAGCTCATCCAAGTTGTGCTATGATACTAAACTGACAAAGATGATAAGTCCCTGACATATAAGGTTTGACCAATGAATTGATACACCAAAGTACTCATACAATAATGGCCATACAATAAAGGTTGGCTACCACTGCTTCTGGTTTTCACTGCTCTCCATCTTCTTCGTTTCGTTCTTGGCAGACATGCCATGGTCATCATGAGATAGGGGAGAAGGCTGCTGTTGCTCGACTTAACGTCTTGTCTGACCGGTTGGTAGCACCTCTAGTGTATTCAGAAATCTGTATTAATTTTATCAGAAGAATACAGTATGGGCCTCTTCATTCTTGCTGCACTCCGACGTGTTCTCGGGCGTCACTAAATTCCAATCTTGGACACAGTCTAATGACAATTGTCATTTTTAATTCTATGACATCCACGGAATGAAATGGGGCAGTTCTGTTCTAAATACGAAACTAAATCTTCGGTTACTTAAGATGATTAACTTCGTAAATCACCAGCCGCCTATGACTAGAAGGGAGGTAGCTGCTCGGGCGCGGTGTACCACATTAACGAGGAGATAGCGGAGGTTTGCCTTTGTCACCACGCTCAGCAGGCGGGCAGTAGGTTTTATTTGTAGACGCCGTTGCCCGTTTCCTGACATTCTTCTATTTAGTCGTCTTTCCTGCCGGATGAGATAGGGTGATCCTATTCTTAATCCGGAAACCACACAAACAGTATTATTACGTAATTGCTATGTAAAATTGTACATATACCTAACATATTTACTACAAAATAAGTACATAACTAAATGTATCAGTTGTTTAGTAGGTACCCATAGTACACAAGTTCGGACGTTTGCAAGCTTATGACGATAATGATGTCCCCACAAGCTTCGGCTTCGTGGGGACATCATTATCGTCATAAGCTTGCAAACGTTCAATCATCGGCACAGGCCTTTCTAATGACAATTGTCATTTGTCATTTCTATGTGACCCATGGGATGAGATGGGGTGGTTCTATTCTAAATACAGAACCCACACGGACATTTTCAGTTATAATATGATGATTAGCTTCTTTAACTACCAGGCGCATATGACTGGAAGGGAGGTAGCTGCTCGGGCGCGGTGTACCACCTCAACGAGGAGATCGCCAAAGTAGCGTGCGACGCGTACGCGCTCACAGCCTACACTAACCCGCTGCATTCCGACGTGTTCCCGGGCGTCAACAAGATGGAGGCCGAGGTCATACGCATGGCCGTCAACCTGTTCCACGGAGACGAGGACTGCTGTGGCACGGTGAGATGCTTCTGCTTCTTTGTGCTTTTGGCAGTCCGGTCGAGGTCATCATGTGCTAAGTTGCTCGCCTTAGAACGTCTCGTCACCTCATCCGGTTAGTTTTAGTTAGTTTCATCATCATCAGCTTATCACAGTCCACTGCTGGACATAGACCTCTCCAGTTACTCGCCACTTTGGTCGAACATCTGGAGGCTTTACCCATAATCATAATCACCACGCTGGGCGATCGATGGGCGTAGCTTCTTGCTCCGGTGACGCTGCTGCCCGTCATCGGTCCGTGCTATTTAGCTACGCCTTCATTGTGATGGTTATACCGCCACCAGTCGGTTGCCAGCAGCTCGTTTCTTATTCGGCAGGATGCACCACGGAGAAGTAAGATTGGCATGGAGTGACTGGGGGAAGCCTATGTTCAGCAGGCTGGGCTGAGGATGTAGGCTGATAATGATTTTCTTTTTAATATACAATATGGGTTTGCGCTTGACTGCAATTCACCTGATGGTAAGCGATATCACAGTATAAATAAATAGGGCAACACACTTCAAATTTAAAGTAAATAAGACTAACTTTTCCCTTTACTTTGCACGAAGGTCATATTTATAAATTGTATAAGCGTTTTATTTGCATATTATTTTGAGATGTTTACCAATAATGAGATGAGATGAGGGTGAATGTCACAGTGACGAACCATTTTGTGATTTGGGTACCGAAACTGAAAATGAAGACGAAAGTTTATTCAAATGTAGACCTTATTACATCGACTTAATAAGTGTGCAGTATGTATTTTTGTTTTTTCTGTACCCATTTTTGCTTACTCAGATTATATACCTTATCTTCAAACAAGTCGTTTATCTTTACAATACCGAATGAATGCGCTCTTAACATTTTATGGTATGGAATTCTTGGTTACTTAACTATCGTAAAGATATTTTGGGTCAGATTTGGTTCCAACAAAAATCATTGAAGGTCGAAAATAGTTCTCTATTGCTCTTTGAGCGAGTGTCTTAATATAATACTAGTTGTATGGACTCATTGGGTAGTGACCCAGCCTTCTTAAGCAAGGGTCGTGGGTTCAATCCCCCGTTGACGCTTATATGCGTTATATATATTTTATAATAGCTCGACATAGTGGCTTCTCTACGCCTGATGGAAAGCGAAAGAGAAGCCCAAGTGGCTGTGACAATGGGTAAGTAACTGGTCAGTTACCTGTCAGTTGCCACTGCCATGATGCCGGCTCAACACTAACCCCCCACAAGCTCCGGAAACCTTACTCACCGGCAGAAACAGAACCCGGAGGTAATTTGGCTGCGATATTCTATAGGGTGGAGTCCTTCCTGGGCAGCTCAATTCGAGGGAAAATTCGTTATGTCGTAGCTCTCTTATATACCTATTGTGTCTCATTTCTCGGCGGTCCAAGGATAAACATGTAAAGAAAGAAAGAAAGAAATAAAATTTGTTTATTTGGTAACAAAATTACACTTAAATCTAAACACTAAATTACAATAATATTAAAATACAAACATGTAAAGTGTGTAAATAGGACACAAAAATGCTCAGCATGTGTCGCGGCGTTGCATAGACGCCGTGACGCTGGTCTTCCGCACGTGTCCTCAGGCAGACGCGACTGTGCGCAGCGGCATTGAAATGCGAAATTACTAATAACAAACATCAAAAGATGTTTTTGTGTCGGTAACATATTAGACTTATGTAAGAAGTAGCGAATAACATTATTGAAAAGTACTGAAAGGTATTAGAATAGAGATAGATATAAATAAAGCAATGTAATCAAATAATACACACATAATACATAAATAAATGATTGAAATACATAAATAATGTTGGTCTGTTATTAATGCTCGTATCTCCTATTCCAGATGACAACAGGCGGTACGGAATCAATCATAATGGCGTGCAAATCCTTCCGCGATCTGGCGTACAGCAAAGGGATCACCAATCCGCAGATAGTGGTGCCCACCACGGTCCACTCGGCGTTCGACAAGGCGGCGCAGTACCTGGGCCTCTCCGTCAAGAGCATACCAGTGGACCCGGAGACCTACTGCGTAGATGTGGAGGCGGTTAGGAGAGCTATTGGCAGGAGGACTTGCTTGGTATGTTAACTGTATGCATACCACATCGAATTCCTTAATAGGGCGGGATGTAAGAGAGCGACCTATAATCTTTTCGCTCTAGACCACAGTCACCTAGTCATTGCATCCTGCTGTATAACAAACGAGGCTCTGGCAACCGAATGGTGGTTTATAACCATTATAGAAGGCGTAGCTAAATACCCCAGGCCGATAATGGGCAGCAGCATCACTGGAGCGAGGAGGAGAGCCCGCGATACCTAACCCACTAAACCCCCCTGTGTCGCCCGTGGGCAACAATAGGGAATATGCATGAAAAATAGTTTCAGGTATTTACTAATTTATCGTAAAATAGATCAAAATCTACTACGAACAGTGAAAACAAAATCAAAATTTGTTGAAAAATGGGCGGGATACAGTCGTTGAAAGTAAATATATCCGTCTCTCTCTCGCGAAACAGATTTTTCTATGGAGTTAGTACGGCGCTCACGGTACGTGACGTCATCCGCCGCGTCGGATCTCTCTGTCTAAGCAATAACTTTAACGCTTTATAACTCGCTTAATAGAAAAGATAGTTTAAAAATTCTTCGATATTTATATATCTGGAAGATAAAACATCTCAATAAATCCATAAAAAAAAGTCATGCATATTCCCTATTTGCAGGGACTTGGGTAGCGCCGAATCATCATCATTTGCCTGCCCTGTTTCCATTATCTGGGGTCGGCGCAATATGTTTTCTTCTTCCATTCATCCCTATCACCCGTCATCGTCCCATTCACTCCTTTCTCTGCCATATCATCATTCACACAGTCCATCCATCTTTTCTTCGGGCGGCCTCGCCCTCCACCCATTCACACTCATCTTCATCACGGTCTTGGTCACATGTCTCTCATGTAGCGCCGAATCATACGGCAGGCATATACCCAACCCGCCTGCCCCAAGTGGCGATTATGGGTAAAGCCTCCAGATGTTTGCCCAAAGTGGCGATGGTACAAAAAACCCTTTCAAACAAAAAAAGAATTTGCAAATCGGTTCGCAATTCTCGGAATATCTGATAACTTACACAACAAAGAAAAAAAATTAGTCGGATTAAGAATCTCCTGCCTTTTGAAAATTCTGAAGGTTGTAAGGCATTATGATGCTGCAATAAGAAAAAATTGTCATTCAATAAATTATTTTATAAGAAATCTTTATAACCATTGCAAATCTTGACTGGCTCGGTGGCTCAATTGGTAGTGACCCCTGCCTTCTGATCCAAGGGTCGTGGGTTCGATTCCCACACGGGACAAACATTCGTGTGTTGAATACTTGTGTTTGTTCCGTGTCTGGGTGTTTATGAATTGTATTTAAGTATTAATTTGTGGTACCTTCGTTGTTCTGATACCCATAACACAAGTGCTTAAGCTACTAACTAAGCTTTGGGATTAGAGCAATGTATGTGATGTTGTCTGATATTTATATTTATTTATTAAATCTGTTCCAGATCGTAGGCTCCGCGCCCAACTTCCCGTACGGCACTATGGACGACATCGCCGCCCTGTCGGACATCGCGCTCGAGTACGAAGTGCCGCTCCACGTGGACGCCTGCCTCGGCGGGTTCGTTGCCGCCTTCATGCCGGACGCTGGCCACCAGATACCGCTGTTCGACTTCAGACTGCCCGGCGTGGCCAGTATATCCGCTGATACTCATAAGGTACGAGGTGTCGCCATGTTGCCGCCACGTTGCCGCTTTCATGCCGGACGCTGGCCACCAGATAACGTTGTTCGACTTCAGGCTGCCCGGCGTGGCCAGTATATCGGCTGATACGCATAAGGTACGAAGTGTCGTCAAGTTGCCGCCACGTTGCCGCCTTCATGCCGGACGCTGGCCACCAGATACAGCGACAAGTGGCAAGTTGTCACAGCGACTTGTGCTTCTCTTTCGCTTTCCATCAGGCGTAGGGAAGCCATTATGTCATGGTACAATACAAAAAAGAAACCAAACACAAAAAAGTGCTGAAAACTAACTCATACTTGTTTTCTCCTGTTACAGTACGGTTACGCGCCCAAAGGCACATCTGTTATCCTGTACAGAAGGCCCGAGTACCGGCACTGCCAGTACACCGTCACCACGGACTGGTCGGGAGGCGTCTATGGGTCCCCTACTGTTAACGGTGAGTATTATATTCGCTGTGTGTCTTCCGGATTTAGATAATACAACCCCATCTTATGGGACGTAAGGGAGCGACCTATCATCTTTTCGCTCCAAGCCAACCTCACCTGCCCGTGGTGCATCCTGCCGAATAACGAACGAGGCGCTGGCAACCGACCGGTGGCGGTATAACCATCACAATTGAAGACGTAGCTAAATACCACAGACCGGAGCGAGAAGCTACGCCCTGCGATCGCCAACCCGCCTGCCCAGCGTGGCGATTATGGGTATATCCTCCAGATGTTGGCCCTAAGTGGTGAACAACCGGAGAGGCCTGTGTTCAAGTCGACTGCGATAAGATAAAATAGTAAAATTGACCAAAACAAATTAAAGTATTTTTGGAAAATCATCATTATTGCAGTGGACCCTTCATATATAACTCTCTTACTTAGTAAACATAACTCTCTTTCTTCGTAAACATAACTCTCTTACTTAGTAAACATAACTCTTTTACTTAGTAAGCATAACTCTCTTACTTAGTAAACATAACTCTCTTACTTAGTAAACATAACTCTCTTACTTCGTAAACATAACTCTCTTACTTAGTAAACATAACTCTCTTACTTAGTAAACATAACTCTCTTACTTAGTAAACATAACTCTTTTACTTAGTAAACATAACTCTTTTCTAGTAATTGCTTAGTACGTCTTTTCTCTTTTAGTACACAAACCTCTTTCTTAGTGACTCTGCCATAGCAAGGTTGTATGGGATTGTGTATGGTGTCGTTGCAGGCAGCCGCGCGGGCGGTCTGATCGCGGCGTGCTGGGCCACCATGATGTTCGTGGGCCGCGAGCGGTACGTGCGGATGACCGACGAGATCGTCAGCACCGCCAAATACGTGGAGAAGGAGTGAGTGCTTCATACAATACTAGGGTATGGTGCTGTCATATGCCCGGTATACGCTGGGACATGTCCCAACTTGAAGCATCCCGGCGTCTCGCGTCGATAATTTGTCCCCATTTAAAAATAAGGATATGTTGACGAAAACCAGCGCCGTGGTTCGCTAGCGCGGGCCACGGTTTAATGCTGAGTGAGGCCCTTTTGCATTGGACGTCACAACCCTGCGTCCGGTCTTTTTTTCTAAAATTGTTTTGTTTATGTCTTTTTATTTTATTCTTCTTACATTTGTTTTCCATGTGAAAGTTGCAAAGTTGTAATTTATGTTTCTATTTGTTTTTTTTCTTCTCCTTTTTTTGTGTGTTGTTTATTGTGTCTATTTGTTATTGCTGTGTTGTGATGTCCAATAGTAATAAATATTTCTTATTTCTTATAGATGGCAAGCGTTCAACGCGCGTTTACAATAGTGATGTTTTGGGGGTCAAAATGATTACATTATATTTAGTCCGTATTTTAGATCATAAAAATGTGTTGGACACGTATTTTTCCTTTTTTCACTGAAACACAAATTTACAAGGCATCAAAAGTTAGCAGTGGGAGTCTTTGACATCACTCCGTCTCGTAAAAATGCCTTACTGAGTGACGTCACGCGAATTAAATAAGGCCTATGTTCGGAAGTAGACGGACCTGGTGTTCATTGATTGATTGATATCAAACTAGGCAATGACAGTGTAGGGACAGACTTGTCCCTACGAAAAGTAAAGTGAAAAGTGAAGAAGTACTTCCGCCGAGCTAGGTGATTGTGCTCGGGAACCGCGGTCCGATGGACCATCTTGATTTTTCGTGATCTTGAGTTTTAAAACTGTTGTCTTTGCCTCGATATACTGCTTCGTTGGTTCATCTCTCCGCACTAAAATCAACCTTATTTCCATTGTCAGACTGCGCAAAATGCCCGGCATCTTCATCTACGGCAAGCCGGCGACGTCTGTGATCGCGTTCGGCTCCAAGCAGTTCGACATCTTCAAGCTGGCGGAACTGCTGCACAAGAAGGGATGGAGCCTCAACGCGCTGCAGTTCCCCTCCGGGTAACTAAGTTAGAGGACGTCGCGGACACCCATCCACACAACTGGCTCGACAGCCATCGCCACACAAGGGCACACAGCCCAAAGGTTGGATGTAAGGGAGCGGCCTATCATCTTTTCGTTCCAAGCCAACCTTACCTGCCCGTGGTGCATCCTGCCGAATAACACACTAGGCGCTGGCAACCGACTGGTGGCGGTATAACCACCACAATTGAAGGCGTAGCTAAATACCACAGGCCGATGACGGACAGCAGCGTCACCGGAGCGAGAAGCTACGCCCCGCGATCGCCAACCCGCCTGCCCAGCGTGGCGATTATGGGTATATCCTCCAGATGCTTGCCCTAAGTGGTGAACACCTGGAGAGGCCTATGTTAAGCAGTGGACTGCAATAGGCTGATGATGATGATAATGTACGTACATCACCACGTCTCATAGTAACGTTTGTGAATACGGGCGTTAGTAAAAAACACTACAACTAAACTCGAGACTACAGTATGGGGTCCTTCAAAAAGGTTGTGAAGAGGTTTTTAAAGGGTAGGCAACGCGCGTGTGATACCCCTGGTGTCGCAGGTGTCCATAGGCTGCGGTGACCGCTTAACATCAGCCGGGCCGTAGGCTTGTTTGCCACCCAGTGGTATAAAAAAAAAAGTATCTACGTATCTATTTTGTGTTGTTGTGTTCCAGGGTGCATATGTGCATAACCCATGCGCACACGCGGGAGGGCGTGGCCGAGCGGTTCGTGAGCGACATGCGGGACGCCGTCGAGCAGTGCTCGCGTGGGGACCACGCCCCCGTCGCCGGGAAGGTAACCTACCCTCACCGTACACACTATCATCAGCCTACCGCAGTCCACTGCTGGACATAGGCCACTTTAGTTAAGAGAGGTAGGGCATAGCGAATCTTCGCTCGAATTGAGCCGCCCGTCCGGGGAAGGACCTCCACCCTATAGAATACCGCAGTCAAATGACCTCTGGGTCATGTTTCTGCCGGTGAGTAGGGTTTCCGGAGCTCGTGGGGGGTTAGGGTTGGGCCGGCATGGCGGTGGCAACTGACAAGTAACTGACCAGTTACTTGCCCGTTGTCACAGCGACTTGGGCTTCTCTTTCGCTTTCCATCAGGCGTAGGGAAGCCATTATGTCGAGCCACTATAAAAAAAAAAGTTGCTCGCTACTTTGGACAAACATCTGGAGGATATACCCTTAATCGCCACGCTGGGCAGGCGGGTTGGCGATCGCAGGGCGTAGCTTCTCGCTCCGATGACGCTGCTGTAGCGATCGGCCTGTAGTATTAAGCTACGCCTTCAATCGTGATGGTTGTACCGCCACCAGTCGGTTGTTAGAGCCTCGTCTGTTATTCAGCAGGATGCACCACGTGGCGAGGGTGGCTTGGAGCGAAGATATAATGAACAAAAAAAAAGAATTTTCCAAATTGGTTCACAAATTCTCTCTATGTGGTTACAAACATATAAAAAAATGAATATTCAATCGTACTGAGAACCTCCTCCTTTTTTGAAGTCGGTTAATAAACTAGTTACTATCAAAGTTTGCACTATAAGATGAAAAGATTATACACGTGAAGCGAGCGTTGAAATAATTTGACAGCACCACTTTTTTTTGCAACCAGGCTTATAAGTGTATGTAACATGTAACATTGTGTTTTCAGATGGCAATTTACGGAGTAGCCCAAGAGATTTCCGACAGAAGCCTGGTGTCGGACATAACTAAGTACTTCATAGACTCTATGTACTATCTGCCAACGCCTGAGGACCTGTAAACGAAACTATTTTTAAATACGTAACAAAATTGTTACTTTCGTGACCGAATTTCGGCCATAGCGGACAATCTCTTACTGTTTCTCGACTGGCTCAATTGGTGACCTCTGCCTTCTGAACCCATGAATTGCCTTCGTTGTTCTGATACCCATAACACAAGTGGTTGCTACTTACTGTGGGGTCGTAGCAATGTATGTGATGTTGTCTGATGTTTATTTATTTCATTTATTTTTTATGCAGTAAAGATTAAATAAATAAGATCTCTAAAAAGAAAAGCGAAGCATAGTGATTTTTATCCATTTTTATGGTCAACCATAGACTTGAATATCGTCTTTGTTAAGGTGGGCATAGACTGTAATTTTTTTGCGTCAGTTGAACTGACGTCCATCCAAAGTTTGATCGTGAGAGTCGAATCACCATTCCAGAGTATTAATTGTAAAAAAAGGTATTTCTATTTGCTCTTATCTCTTTGTAAAGACCTCTATTTATATATTTCCTGTAATGTGTAAAGAAGAATGCAAATATTTTAATGGAAGCTGTTTTACTATATTTTTTTTAATTTATTGATAAAACCACAAACAAGTTTACAATAGGCTTACATTAAATACAATAAAACTATGTTATATGTACAGGGTATGTTGACTGGCTTGTTAGATAATTTGCCATTGATTCTGCCAATTTGAACTAGGGGGTCGTGGGTTCGAATACCACTCAGGACAAACATTCATATCGTGGAAAACGGACGGTTTTCACAAATTGGCAAAAATCGTTTTTCCTAAAACGTCTACCGAAAAATGTCTCTCGCAAAACGCACATTTTGCAAAATATCGTTAATTTGTTGCGTTACGACGAACATTAATCGTTTGTTCTGTGATTTCACTATTGCATTTGTTTATAATTTTACGTGGTAATTCCTTTTTATTCAACAACTAGCAGTGCTCGCGACTTCGTCCGCGTGGAATAATTATTTTTTCCCCTTTTTTTTTTTACATTTTCCATTATTTCTTCGCTCCTAATAGTTGCAGCGTGATGTTATATAGCCTATAGCCTTCCTCGATAAATGCTCTATTCAACACAAAAAGAATTTTTCAATTCGGACCAGTAGTTCCTGAGATTAGCGCGTTCAAACAAACAAACAAACTCTTCAGCTTTATAATATTAGTTAAGATTAAATTAAACCTTTATTTTGATGTTGTTTTTTGAATTTGTTTTTTAACATTTAAAATAGTATTTTTTATGTTTATTTTGTTATTTATTTTTTCGCGAAATGATCGGAAACTAACTACTAGTCTTCAGTGCCAGATTTGTATTGTATCTATAATCATAAGGCACAAATGTATTATTGTAGTTTTGAATGTCTACTTCCAATGCTTATAGGTAAGTAATAACCGCACACTGTATAAAATATTAGTGTAAAACCTTCAATTTCCAAGTGGAAAACTCTTTTTTTTACATAAAATAAAACCAAGGCTAGTACATTTTTATAATTTAAGATGGTTCTTAGAGTGTGGATGTTAATTATGTAAATATTTAAATATGTTTTATATAAATAAATATATAAACAAATAATTTATACAATTTCTTTATTCGTAAGTAGTAAAAGACGTAATCAGGGCTCACATTAATTTGTAATCATCACTGTATTTAATACTATGTAAAATATGTTTATTACAATTTGTTTTTAGGCATTACTAAGATGTTACAAATAAACAATGTTCAAAATTGATTACGAAGCTTTTTTATAACTAAAACTACTACGCATATATTACACACATAAACCTTCGTCTTGAATCCCTCTATCTATTAAAAAAACCGCATCAAGATTCGTTGCGTAGTTTTAAAGATATAATCATACTTATGGACAGACAGAAAACAAAGCCACTTTGTTTTATACCTACTATGTACCAAGTGATCTAGGCAAATAGTTTGGTTATCCTACCATAGATGATTAATGTGTGTCCTGACCGAATTACGGCCATAACGGCCAATGTACAAGGAGACTAGACAAGTATGCAGGATAAGTTAGTGCATAAATGTGTTCTCAAACACAGTTGCACATATAATTATATTTATCTCGGTCGGTAGGTTCGTAGGGTTTGTCCGCCTGGCTGGAAACCGTACCCTTGTTTCGCCGAGTGAAGTACCTTCAGGTTTAGCCACAAATATCTTGCCAGAATGGCAGTGGCAACTAATAAGTGATTGGTTACTTGTTCATTGTCGTAGCAACTTGGGCTTTTCCTCAACTTTTCATCATGTGAAGCTGTGTGTGAGGCACGGGAGGTCGCTATGCTGCGCACATGCTATGCCACCTTACAAAAAAAATTATGCTAGAAAAAAGTCTATAAATCTTTGTAAAGACATTACGTCAATCTGTCACCTGCTAGTCAAAATCGCAAATGCAAAGTGAAACTCAAAATGCTGGTCAAAATTAAAGGTGGTTAAGATGCGATGGGCTCTCTCGCTGTTGCTGGCGTGTGCGCTGGGCGTCTGCCGCGCGATCAGCTACTGCGGGCCCAAGCCGTGCGCGCAACCCGGTGCGCACACCTTCTGTCGATACCCGGTAAGTAATGACATTCATCGTCGTCAATAATATTAGCCTACAACAGTCTACACCTGGACATAGACCTCTCCAATTGTCCACTTTGGGCAATCATCTGGAGGCTTTAATTACTCTTAAGCGTCACGCTGGGCGGGTTGGCGATTGCAGGGCGTAGCTTCTATCGATCTATCTTCTATTTTACACACACACATTTAATTACTACTTACTTAGTACAGTAGGTACTATCAAGTATAGTCTATGAGCGGCTGTAACCATTTTACATCAAATGGGCCGCTTGCTCCCATTTTGCGAGGAATGGCAGGGTCTGGCTTTAGACAGAAGTAGGTACCTATAGAAAAGTTTTAGAGAGGCAGGGGTCGCTACCAACTGGCTCGGTGGTAGCGACCCCAACTGGTCGGTCAGACCGACTGGCTCGGTGGCTCAATTGGTAGTGACCCTTGCCTTCCGAGCCGAGAGTCGTGGGTTCGATTCCCACTCGGAACAAACATTCGTGTGAAGAACATTTTGTGTTTGTTCCGTGTCTGGGTGTTTATATTTGTATTTAAGTAGGTATATATGAGAACAACGAAGGAACCACAACCTTCGTTGTTCTCATACCCATAACACAAGTGTTTAAGCTACTTTAGGATCGGAGCAACGTATGTGATGTTGTCTGATATTTTCCTTTGCCCATCTGTAGGACAAAATAGGTTAAAAAAGTAAGTAAGGGCCGCTTGCTCGACGACGCTGGTAGTATCTGCTCGCAATACTAATTTCAGTAACCTTACGTAGCCCGGCCCCAGTCCCGAATGCCGCGGCTACATGGGCGCGGCGCTCAGCGCCGAGGAGAAGGCGCGCGTCGTGGCGCGGCTGAACCGGCGCCGCAGCCAAGCGGCGAGCGGGCGCCTGCGCAGCCACGCGCGCGCTGGGAACATGCTCAAACTGGTACAAAATACAATCTACACTAAAATTAAAAAAAAATTAAAATTCTTCATTCTGTAACTTTGTGTACCTAATAAGGTAGGTATACCCATAATCGCCACCCTGGGCAGGCGTGTTGGCGATCGCAGGGCGTAGCTTGATCTTTTCGCTCCAAGCCAACCTCACCTGCCAGTGGTGGAATGAAGTGGATAGTGGAATAACAAACGAGGCGCTGGCAACTGACTGGTGGCGGTATAACCATCACAATTGGAGGCGTAGCTAAATACCACAGGCCGATGACGGGCAGCAGCGTCGCCGGAGCGAGAAGCTACGCCCTGCGATCGCCAACCCGCCTGCCCAGGGTGGCGATTATGGGTATATCATCCAGATGTTTGCCCTAAGTGGCGAACAACTGGAGGACTGAGAGGCCTATGTCCAGCAGTGGTTTGCTATAGGCTGATGATGATAATGAAAGACTCATCAGTGGAATCCCATCATCGAAAGCTCTACTACTGATGATATGATGACAATCGAACGAACAAAAACCGATCGTTCGATGGACGGGTCGCGTGGCAATAACGACCGAACAACGATGTCTTGAGTTGAGAGTTTGACTGAATCTAGTACTAAGTAACTTGTTTAACGTATAAGTTTGTTTGTAGCGCTGGGTGGAGGAGCTGGCGCGCGAGGCCCAGCGGTGGGCGGACCAGTGCCGGCCTCCTGCCATGCCGGACGAGCGGGACGCCTGCAGGGATTTGTGTAATGCCTCTTATCTATCAACTTAGTATCAACTTTGTTGTCTCCAGACCGTAATGTTGGTAGGATTCACACAGTACAAACATTTGTGTGCATAAATATGTCTGTTTGTATCGGTCTGAGTGTAGAAGAGTGTAGAAGTAGGTAAGTTTATCAATTGGCTAGTACAATCTTCAGCTTAGTGTGTGGCCCAGCGAGGCATGTCTTGGGTTATTTATCTACATCTAAGTACACTAATATTATAAAGAGGAAAGATTTGTATTTTTACTATTTTTGTATGTAACGCATAAACTCAAAAAGTAGGGTACTACTCGTAGACCGATTTTAATAATTCTTTTTTTATTAGAAAGCTACATTATCACTGAGTAACGTAAGCTATATTTAGCTTAAAAATGTTTATCTGGAGCACCCGAAGCGTGCGAGGGTGGGTCCTTAGTTTGGGGTAAATAGATAACTATCCACGCCAAAAATCCAGTAAGTGACTGAAGGCTTAGGGAAAATATTGTGTTACTCTTGACTGGTGTTGCAGTTTCGACCTCAGTGGGTCAGTGCGTAGCGTCGGTTGTGGGCGAGGCGCCGGGTCTTCGGGTCGAGTCCCTGGTGGACGTGTGGTATATGCAGAGCATGCTGTATAGAGGAAATGTCACCTACTATGTTCCGTTAGTATTACTTGTGTGTACCTACAAGTTTTTTTTATATTAGCCTATTAGGCTCTATCTAGCTCGAAGGACCATTTAAATGTACGGTTCGTGCATTTAGAGAAATAATTGTTGGTAGAAAAAGTCACTGGTACTTGTAAATGGAGAGTTTATTGTGATAGGAAACACTATGGTACTTATATGAAATGGTAATGGTAAATGGTGTGTGTGTATGTACGCGCGATTGGTAGGGCGATCGTAATAGCACTGATATGTAATTTTAATTAACATCGAATCGCGTGACAGTTTTGCTGACGCGCGACCCAAAAGTTTATTGTACGTTCGAAGATCGTACAGGCCTGTTTCCGTAAAAAATGTAATTAGTCCGTCTTTTAGATTCTTCAAAAATAAAAAACACGTATTTTTTCATTTGTAAATTAGATCAAAAATGACAAAGATATAGTCAGTTAAAATTACGCGTGACGTGACAGAGTGGGAGTTTTTTCGCCACTAAGTAATGTCAACTCCTAAATTTTGATGCCTTGTATCTTTGTTATTTATCGTTTAAATGAAAAAAGGAAAAATACGTGTCTAATATATTTTTATAAGCTAAAATACGGACTAAATATAATGTAATACGGATGATGACATGGTATGAAAATGAAGAAAATAATTAGTCCGTCTCTTAGGTAATAAAAAAATATAAGACCCGTATTTTTTGTTTTGTCGAAATAACAAGAAAATACTTAGATATAGCGCATTAAAGTTACGGAGTGGGGGCTAACTAAGTACGTCACGTTAGAGTATAATTTTGTACTCTAACGTGACGTCATGTGACATTTAAAATCAATGTATCTTCGTAAGTTTTTGAACAAGAGGCAAAATAAAAAATACGTATCCAATATTTTTCATTAATCTATCTGATGGACATTAAATTATTTTTTAGTCATCATCCCAATTACTTTGACCTTGGAAACAGCCCCATTACTGATGCAACCAGATGATGATGATCGGCCTGCCTTTTCTCGGAGAGTGCTCCGAGATGTGGTTCGAGGTGTTACCGTAGATGTCTCTAGATCAGTGGCGGCTGGTGGGTTTATCGAACTGGTGGTGCACTTTACTGAAATATTAAAATTAGTAAAAAAAACCTACCTACTTACAATTTAGACAATAAAATTGGGATTGTACGTACAACGTTGTACTCCAATATGGACTTCACCGTGTAGGCAATAAAAATCACTTTAACAGTAATGCGGTTTATTCCCAAGTATTTCCTAATCCCAGGTCACAATTCTTTTAATGATTTTCAAAGTCCTAAGTGGTATTGAAGTCGACATAATCAAAAGTATGGGCGGAGGGTCTATATTTGTAAAAAAATCTCTACACCGCGAGTTAGACAATTAGACTGGTGTAAACAGTGTCGTCATCTGTTGGCTAGAAACAAAACTAAAAACAATAATATAAAAATTACGTAAACCTTCAAACAGGGATAAAATATGTTTATTTTTATACATTAAATCAATGCGATGACATATTTCTGAAGCGAAATGTTAAATTACCTATTTATTAAAATCGGGTATTGTTTGTATATTTTAAAAAAAAAGTGCGATAATGTAAACAAACAATAACTACCTAACGCGTCACACAATGAGATTTCAATCATGGCTGCCGGTTGACCGGCCGAGCACGATCAATTCGTCAAATATCGGGTGCTTTCGGTAATGTTCGGTTCTCCCGTGCGGCGCTCGAGAAGAGACACATTTCTCGGTACATTTCTATGAACTATCTTTTGTTTCACGCGCCAGGCGTTTTGACTCGTTCCCCATACAAGTTGTATTAGCAGTCCTCGTGCGCTCGCCGAAGCGCACGAGATTAATTGTCTTCACAGGAAAATGAGTCTTAATAGTTTAGTAAAGAGTTCAAAACTGTTTCACCATAATCGGAAGTTTATTTTTTATACGTTTATGTAGTTTCACAAAATAATATTAAAATGGTAATTTAAAAATAAAGATGAAGGAATATTTTGTAATCTTTAACTTTTGAATTGGTTCAGCGCACGAGCGCACTTAAGGTACAGCCGCCACTGCTCTAGATACATACATGGTCATCATCATTATCCTACCGACCGTAGTAGGTTTGTTAGCCAGGAACACGCTTGCTATCCGTTTCCTGATATTCCCTTAGTCGTTCTACAACACCACGGGATGAAATGGGATGGACCAGACTACATCCGGAAACAACACATATGTACTTATGATCCTTTCAATAGGATCCTGTAGTTATGTAGGTACCTGGACTTCTGAAAACAGGCTAGATTATTTAAAACCTGGGGGCACGGTCGTGCCCCCGCCAAAACGAGCCAAGCGAAGCGCAAGGGCACTACCTACCTATCTTTTCTCGAAAGGTTTTGCCGTTTTTTTGAACCCTTATAACTTTGGTTTGAATAATTCTTTTTTCTATACAGGCCAATGAGTAATGTCAGTTTCTACGGCGACTTCGCCCAAATGGTCTGGGCGCGCAGCTATATGGTCGGGTGCGGTAGGAGCCGGTTCATGGTAAGTAGCACATTGTATTTACCCAAATGTCACAACAAAGTTGAAAAGAAGGACATGTCTCATCAACTACTCATATGTGTCCCCAACGAGAGGCTCGAATCTAAGGCGATTAGGCCTTTTTTTCGTGGCAAATGCCTTTATACATACATCAGGGTCCTGGATACGGGGCAGTTGGGTTATGTGGCATTCACTCCTATCTAAAGGATGTAAGGGAGCCTATCATCTTTTCGCTCCAAGGCAACCTCACCTGCCCGTGGTGCATCCTGCCGAATAAAAAACGAGGCGCTGGCAACCGACTGGTGGCGGTATAACCATCACAATTGAAGGCGTTGCTAAATACTAAAGACCGGTGACGGGCAGCAGCGTCACCGAAGCAAGAAGCTACGCCCTGCGATCGCCAACCCGCCTGCCCAGCGTGGCAATTATGGGTATATCCTCCAGATCTTTGCTCTAAGTGGCGAACAACTGGAGAGGCCTATGTCCAGCAGTGGACTGTAATAGGCTGATGATGATGACTCCTATCTAACGACGACAACACTCCTAACTAAGCTCGACGGTGCTGGTCCGCTACGAGCACTTTGTTAAGGGAGGTCGGAATGCAGGGCGACAAGGCTTTAGTTAACCACGCTTCTTCACAGGTGTGCAGGTTTCACTAACGCTCTCCATATCATAGGTGACGCTGAGGCATCACCACATCAACGTACTATCTTTATCAATTGACAGTCGGAGGTAAACGGGCGTCTGCGCAGCGTGGAGAGGCTCGTATGCAACATCGCGCCGCGGGGCCCTCTGCCATCGCGGCCCCTGTGGGCCCCTGCGGAGCCCGCCAGCGTCTGCCCCCCGCGCGCCGTGCCCGACCCACAGCTTACTGCACTCTGCAATTATCGTACGTATTCATCATATTACTACTACGGACAATATGCAAGTGATGGTCGCCGCTGGCAACCGATCTGGCAACCGATTGGTAGCAGTATAACAAACACGATTGATGGCGTAGTTAAATAATAGGCCGATGACTGGCAGCAGCGTCACCGGAGCGAGAAGGTACGCCCTGCGATCGCCAACCCACCTGCCCAGCGTGATGATTACAGGTAAAGCCATAATCTTTGATGCCAAAGCGGTAAATAACTGGAGATGTTTCCATAAGATGTATCTATCTGATACACACATACATGTTTGAAACTGTCGAAGTTGAGTGATAAATGCTCAACTAATAACTTATCACTCATCAGACAAGCCTAAAAAGAAATACAAGGTGATTTCTTGATGGTGTCTGCTATAAACAAGTTGAAAATATTTCAGAACGCGATTTGGATGCTTCGACTGATGTAGAGAGTGCCATGACTTTGGAAGAGCACATTCTTTTAAGCATAGTATTAGAAATAGAACACAACAACGCATTGGATTATCAAGGGAGCTTGGACGAATTATATATGACGAAACTAGCAGTGGTCACTATGGATCATCGAGACACAACTGCAACCTATTATAATCCCATGCATAAGAGAGATATAATAGAAACTCTAGGATTAGATGAAAACGTAGTAAAAATAGACAACTATATTGTTGAAAACGATATAAATGAATATATGAATGCTACAAGAATTATTGTGAGGCTTGAAAAGTCTACAGAGGTTGAAAAATCAACAACGAAGAAACTTGTTCTTATTGGTAGACCTAAATCGTACAATATTGAAGAGCTTAATAATGTTGATGATAACCTTAATCAGTTGAAACAAGACGAGAGTAAGTATGCTCGTGAGATACATTATTGTAATATGAATGAGGTTGTAAGATTGTAATCTCGTGTCGTCGTATGTTGCAGATCACCACGACGACTTACCACAACGAAATACACCAAAAACTGATAGAGATGTGTACATAGATTACGAATTTGTGGACGTCACTGAAGATAATTTACCATTAACATCAGAATCTACAAGTACTACAAATGGTCTGTATAATCCTAGAATACGCATTACAGATGAAACGTTGTATGAAGTCGTTCGTTGTACGAAGTATGAAGTCAAATGATAATTATGCTTTCCACAGTTATTACTACCACGGAATCTTCAAGAAGTGTAACTGAGGATGTCAATGATGTTCGAAGCGCCCCATCAACAGAAAGTTTAACAGGTGTAAACACAGGAATAGACGACGCTAATCTAATAAGCAATATTACAGCCTCAATAAATGATAATATTTCAAACGTGACCGAGAATGCAAATACGACTAACGTAACGTTTAAAGCAGATGATGACTACTTTAGCGATCGTAAGTTGATAAATTGTAAAGATTTATCAAGATACCTACAAGATATCGTATGCATGAAAATAAACAATTTTTGTACTTAAAGACTTTTAACTAGCCTTTATTTATTGATATGTCAATAAGTGAAATCAAGATAGAAAATGTTTTATGTTGAATTGTGGCATATTTGATTTTTTCTTTATTAGCTTTATTGGTCACGTCTTGTGACTTGTGTACAGATGTTATGTACTTATTTTTTTTTATTCACAGCTGAAACTGTGCGAGAGTTACAAGATGCTTTGGAACGTATGGAAAAGAGCTTAGAAGAAAAACCATCTTCTTCAAAAGTTAGTACACACATAATCATTTTGTGTGATCGACATCATTAGAACATAAATAAATGATTTATGTTCTAATGATATGAATTAGACACTTTCCTTAACATTTTAGGTACGTCGAGAACTACGGGATGTAAGAGACTTGGAACGCCGAGAGTCTCCAGATAGTGCTAATGAAGAGAATTTGCAACAGGTGAATGCTAATGATGACAATCGTTACGTGTCGCCAGATGGTTATCAGATCAGTGCATTACAAGAGGGAAACAAGAGTGACAAAAATCCAATGTTGAACATGGTGCTGAAATATTTGCCCTACCTAAAGCCATACCAGAAGGAAATCCTAGGCGGTGCTGGTTCTTATGGCTCTACTTTAGTTATTTCGTATGTTTTACTTAGTTTTTGCTTTGTTGTTGTTAACTTTTACTCTAGTTTGTGAATAGTTTTATTGATTGTATTTATGTAGTTATTTTAATGAGTAAAATGCTGACGAAATTCTATAAATCGTTTATTTGACATGTGACTAATGTGACCTTTCATGACCAAGCAATTTTATGAAGATGTTAATGATAAGGCAGTGATGATTACATAAAACCTATTAACAGATAAAGAAATGTCCTTGTTGGGCGGCCCTTTCTAATGTCCATGTAATAATGTTAGCTAAACGTGTGATTCATAGATATTTCTATTTGTTTAGATTTGAACTTTTATAATTCTACAAGAATCATTACTATTAGAATTCAAATTGAATATAATCGGGACAATTCTGTTAAAGAAAGGTGAACAAAATTGATACCACAAGCACCATGTCTCTCTCCAGACATACACATAAATTATGATTAGAACACACATCCCTTGGTTCAGAATGAAAGTATGAAATAAACCACCCGGGCCGGTCTAAAGCTTTAACGTATTAACATTAAATTTATTCGTGCCAAAATCGCAAAGCTCACAAGATTTGTTCAGATATTTTCTAAAATTTCAAAGATGTGGGGACATCACAAAGAAACGGTGATCCGTTTCTTTTGACGCGACACAGTCATAAAACTTAAATTCTGTAGATTAGGTGCCTACGTCAAGCGGGGTTTATAAGGGTTTTTTGGGGCATACACTGAAAGGGTAATGAGCGCGTCGCGTCGGTCATCGTCCGCGCGGCAGTCGCCGGCGGTCTGGCCAGTCACGCAGGCCGCTACGGTGTGGCTGTGCTGTGTTGTACAAAAAAGATGCGTTGATTCATCGAGGTCGGTGCATCGCGTGATTTACGGATGGTTTTCTTTTCGGGTTTTGGTGTGTCATAGATGTTTGTAGCTGTTTTGGTATTGATAATGTTTTGATATCATAGTTCAATGAATAATAAAGATTTGTAAAGATCTTATCTAATTTTGAGTCGACGTTAAAGTTCTAAGGTTAGCTTTTTTATTCGGACGAGGTTTACTAAATACGTTATATTAAAGTATAGGTGTAGGTGTACAAAGAAATAAATCTTAGGATTATATCTTATTGTCAGTTTGATTATTACCAAAATATATCTTTATATTTTTTAAGCATTGTACGGTTGATGTCAAATAAATTAGACCTTAAGGATATTTAGTCTTAGTATGAAGTTATGTCTGATTTAATTTCATTTTGTGGTAACAAGTTAGTTGCACGCCACTTCTGTCCTTGTGGTAATAAAATCGTGTCTAATGTTATTCGTCGACATTGAAAGTTTGGTTCTAATATGAATAGTTGATTTTTATCTAAAATCGTGTAAGTAATAGAAAGTATAAGTAAATTATTTGTAATGACTGCAGTTTGTAACTAGCCTGGGCCAGCTTTTTCCATGATAATCATCGTAGTCTCTGTAAAAAAAACTCTTATAAAAAAATCGTTCCTTTTCTGAAAAGGAAACAAGTTATTTTGCTTTAAATAATAAATCAAAACAAAATCTGTAAATAACATAATATTATGTACGCTTGTGATTTGAAAGGGAAATAAAAATATAAACAAAGCTATTCGAACAAGAGATCATGTAGAGCTGCAGAGCTGTTTACAGTCATAGCGGAAAGGTATCCCTTGAATTGAGAAGGTTTCGTCCGTCAAGTAGATTCATTGTAATCTTTCGTCGTCGTATACCGAAAACAAATGTAAAATTTGCTCTACAAATGGATCTTCAAATCTGAAAAAAGTCTTATCGATTTCCGTACAGATTTCCAATACGAGTCGTATACCTTTTCGAGCCGTTGACAATACTCCTGAGTCGGTATAGATAATGCAGAAGTCTTTAAGACTTTTAAAAAATCGAGAGTTATTTTTTCCTAAGTGACTACGATAATAGCGAAGGGGCCGTGTCATCTCCACCGGGAATGCTTAAAAAGTCTAGATTAGTCAACTGACAAATCTGGTAGAAGGAAGTTAATGAACAAATAGTCCGCAAGCCCGTTGATAAATAAATGACTGTCGACTGAAGTGGTGTAAAGAGGCTGATGGTATAAAGAGGCTATAGTTGGTATAAAGAGGTTCATCGAGGTTCGAGGATGACGAACGACGCGCTGGGCGGAGGCGGGGCGGAGGCGCGAGAGACTACTGCGCGAGGATCGTGGCCGAGGAGGGCTGATGATGCTGTGAAGATCGAGTTTGGCTTCGGTGTGCCGCTGGGTGCTATGGCCGCTCATCCTACTTTCCACTCCGCTTGGGACCTGGGATGGTAAGGATTTTATTTAGGTCTTTTTATATATAATCGTTTACTGTTAAAAAGTAAAGTGGTACATTACAGTAACATTGTCATCATCAGCCTATGGCAGTTCACTGCTGGACATAGGCCTCTCCAGTTGTTTGCTGCTTTGGGCAAAAACGCACACATCACCACGCTGGGCAGGCGGGTTGGCGATTACAGGTGTAGCTTGTCGCTCCGGTAACGCTACTGTCATCGGTCTGTGGTATGCTACGACTTCAATTTTATTGTGATGGTTATGCCGACACCAGTCGGTTGCCAGCGCCTGATTTGTTCTTCGCCAGGATGTACCACGGGCAGGTGAGGTTGGCTTGGAGCGAAAAGATGATATACCGCTCCCTTATATCTTTCCTAGTCATATGAGTGAAGTATTCTAAGACTCTACTCTGATGACACATGTTTAGTAAAGTAACTTTTACTCATTTTCTAGAACGAACGACACGAAAAGATAATATTTTGTGTAGGTATAAGACTCGATACTCTATAACTGTGTCGGTCAATTCTTCTTTTATTATAAGGTCACAAGGCCATACGACTATAATTCTTGTTCAATTTTGTTTTGTACTTAGCTAGTACCTACTGGTAATTATGTAGCTCATACCTCGCGAGGATTTTCTCGTCTCACGCAAAGTCACTTACGAAATATGGAGGTATTTATGAATGTACGCATAATTGTTTGATCTAATGCTTATAAGGCCACGATTGTCATTATTTTGCCTAAGATCAGTAAAGCGTTAGTTGAGGCTTACATCATTAGCCTCTCAGAGTCCACTGCTGGACATAGGCATCTCTCCGATTTAGTATTAGATTAACTTAAGGTATACGAGTTCTAGAGTAGCTACAGCTTCTCGGTAAACGAGGCAAGAGAATTTCAAGAGTATTTTTTTATAATGGCACAACATAGTGGTCTTGTTGTCTGGGGAAAGCGAAAAACAGTTGCTGCGGCAACGATCAAATAACCATATCAATCACTTACCTACTTGTCCGTTGCCAGTGCCTTGCCTAAATGATTAGGTATTATGGCTACCGACGGTAGTGAAGATAATGTAAATCACCGTTCTATTTCTTAACGTGGTGGGTGTCGTAAGAGACGACAAAGGAACTTCTTAAGATTGAAATTATCAGCCGGTGAAGTGACTTCTGTCGCTTTCGGGATTTGAAAAGCCAGAATATAGCGGTGGTAGCTGACAATTGATTGATTTGGTTATTTGGCCGTCCGAGCGACTTGGGCTTCTGTTTCACTTTTATTTAGGCAGCGAAAGGCGACTATGTAAGGCATAAAAAATGCTTTAATAAGGATCACAATCTTTTTACAATGTTATAACATGTCGTTAGTACATTAAGATGTAAATGAGAGGCGCAACATGGCACTGAAAATAAACTTTCAAGGTGAAAGTTAATATACACATCAAACTGTAGGTACGAACTTAAATAACATAGGTACTATATGATAGATCACTTCGATATGACGCTTGCTTAATAACTTAGACTTTTGTTTGTACCCTAGACTCTTTTTTGTACAATAAAATACGTTTAGGTAACTGTTCTATTGTGTGTCGGCTAAGCGTTTAAAGAAAGGCGTAACTTTGAAAGCTTGACACGAAAATGGTTGTTGAAAGATTAATAATGAACAGAACATTCGAACCATGAGTACACTATTCTAGGCAATCAATTGAATTAAATTAGTCTACCTAATAATAATTGTTAGCATCGAATGTATTATTTCGTACTGTCAGTTACCATTTTTGAAATTTTCGACATGTGGCAATTTTTTCTGTGATGGCTATCCATCTTTAGTTAGCTTTTAGTTGGAAAAATTTGGACTGCTACGTTTGCCTGGTGATAGCACGTGCCAACAGAGGACCATGAGGTTCCGGGTTCGAATCCCGTATCGGCCTAAACCCTTACTAAACTCAGACGGTAGTGTGAGTAGCGGAGGTTTCAAGTCGTCTCTTAGTTAACTCTTGTGACACTTACGGGAAGAGGTGAGGCGGTGATTTGTGCTCTTTATACGTCATCCATCATCATCAGCCTATTGCAGTCCACTGCTGGACATAGGCCTCTCCAGTTGTTCGCCATCTAAAGCAAACCTCTGGAGGACATAGCCATAATCGCCACGCTGGGCAGGCGGGTTGGCGATCGCAGGGCGTAGCTTCTTGCTCCGGTGACGCTGCTGCCCGTCATCGGCCTGTGGTTTTTAGCTACGCCTTCTATCGTGATGGTTTAACCGCCACCAGTCGATTTGCCAGAGCCTCGTTTGTTGTTCGGCAGGATGCACCACGGGCAGGTGAGGATGGCTTGGAACGATAAGGTGATAGGTCGCTCCCTTACATCTTTATACGTCACCGCAGGGTATAACGGATGATTGAGATTGATATAGAATGCAAATATTAAAAGATTTTTTTTAAGGGGCTGCGCAGACGACAGACTTTTTGTGCAATAGAGTCTGCGTCTGAGACATTTAAAAAGAGCATCTAGGTCCTACAGCTCTGCCGACAGAATGATCGAAGATGTGCGTTGAGTCTGTGAAATATCCGCCACAGATTTTTGCGCGTCGTGTGCGTTACTGCATATAATTGCATCACAGACTAAAAAGTGCGTCACGGATAGTCTGTCGTCTGCGCTGCCCCTAAAGATTAACTGCTACATACAATGACTATCGAAATCTGAGATGGACTTAGTGAGACATATTTTCTGATTCTTTGGACCCAGACCGCTAAAGACCTATCTACATATGTGGGGGTCATTGGGGGCGACCTGTGCCCAGCAGTGGGACGCCTATAGGCTGATAATAACGATAAAATCTAAGCGCTTCTAGAAAAACTAGCAATTAAAAGGAGGGTTTTAACATTTAATCTATTAACTGTTTTTTATGTTATTGACTTTGTCACGATTCAAAACCATAAAACTTTTATGAACTGTCGGCTGCGACTAATAAAAATTAAGCAATTAGTCTGAAAGCTACACCACGTGCGGAGCAATAACTAAAATTAAACTCTAACGAGTCACGACAATAGCTGGAATCGTCCGTTCGGAAATGTTAATAAGCTTTGTGTGTCTGGACAGTGTTTATGATTCACTTATGTTCAATGCATTTGCAGTTATTTACGAGTATTTTTTGTCTGTGACCCCTGGGGATTTGATTTCGGAACACATACCTACTACGTGTTATATTATAACTATATTAGAATAGAAAAACGTTTATTATTATTGGACATCACAACGTACACAGTAGACAGACATTATACTAAAACATAAACAGAGATAAACACATAGTAGGTACATGATAATTAGACCGGACAAGACCGTTGCGACGTCCAAAACAAAAGGGCCTTACTCAGCATTAGGCCGTGGCTCCCGTAGAAGCCACGGCGCTGGTTTTCAGTGAGTCCTGCTGAGTGTACGTGTGTCATTATACAAATATATGTAGTTATATTAAAACCTGGCAACCGTCTGGTGGCGGTATTATGATCACGATTGAAGGTGTAGCTAAAAACCACAGGCCGATGATGGGCAGTAGAGTCACCGGTGCGAGCTTACGCCCTACGTTCGCCAGGGCGCAGCTCGCACTCGCATAACAATCTACCGTACTAACTAATACGTAAAATTGTGAGCAGTTTGTTTATACGTTATACATATATACGTTTTACAATCTTCTGACAGTTTAAAATCAGTCAAATGTTTTACAATGCGCCATAATAGGCCTGTTTCCGTAAAAAATGTAATTAGTCCGTCTTTTAGATTGTTCAAAAATAAAGAACACGTATTTTTTCATTTGTAAATTAGACCAAAAATTACAAAGATATAGCCCGTTAAAATCACGCGTGACGTCATATAGTGGGAGTATTTTCGCCACTAAGTAGCGTCAAAGACCCCCAACCCTAAATTTTGATGCCTTGTATCTTTGTTATTTTTTGTTTTAATGTAAAAAGGAAAAATAAGTGTCTAATATATTTTTATAATCTAAAATACGGACTAAATATAATGTAATTATTTTGACCCTGGAAACACCCCCATTCGTCGAATTGTCTCGGAATTGATTCGCCAACTCGATCGCTTCAGGTCCTGTGACAGACATCTATATAATATATAGGGTAGGGAGGTCAATTCTGTCCATGAAAAATCTTTTCAAAATAGCTATCAGGGTAAGTGGCAAGGATAAGTGGTTGATGCTGATGCCAAAAATGCAATCAGTAAAAATTTTGTCAGTCTGTCCGTCTGTCTGTCTGTATGTTCGATATAGAAAAAAAACTACTGGACGGATTTTGACGAAACTTGGTACAAGCATTCTTCTTACTCCTGGGCAGGTTAAAGTATACTTTTTATCATGCTACAATCAATAAGAGCAGAGCAGTGATGGGAAGTGTTGGAAAAACGGGAGCAATTTTTATCTGTATGTTTGAACTACTGCATGGAATTAAATGCGGTTTTCACCAATGTATTGCTAGAAGTCTAACTCAAAATTTAGGTACCATTTTATGTAAATTTTTGCCATTTTATGGAAGTCCGTTATTTTCGAAACCCGATATCCACGCGTGCGACGCCGCCGGCACAGCTAGTCAGACATCGGACCACAGGTCGTCGTCTCGTGGGCGATCGCCAATAAAACAAATTGTCTCGTAGGCGTTTATTCGAGTTCATTTTCATCACCGCGCTGGCAAATTGCTCTTGACACGTTTTGCAGATGAAGCGATTTTAAACGAGTTATCCTGCTTTTGAATCGCAATGGTAATTGTTATTGTTCTTTAACTCGGAACTTTGGGCTGTTAAATTTAATGGTTATGAGTAATTCGTCTCAATTGTCGGAATTAGTATAGATGATACAGGGTTTTTTGAAAGATACGATATGTATGTATGGATCTTTGGTAGCGTTACCCGTAATAACAACTTGATGGGGCGATTGATGATTCAGGGCAGAGTTGAAGGCAACTGACGATGAGGTTTATCGCCCACCCAATGAACAGCTACCATCTAAACTGTCACTAACTCTTGTATGTTTAGTATGTATAAAATGTATTTATTTACAAAAAAAAGTATCTTAGTAAGTTTGTATGTTGTCTAGGTACCCATAGTACAAGCTTCAGCGTAGTATGGGGCTAGGTGGCGATGTGTGGCCCAGCGTGGCATGTCTTGGGTTATTTAAAAAGCAAGTTCTAGAGAGACTGTTTATTACAGCAATTATGTACTGCAAGTTGTAAGTTGTAATACGAGTATAAGTGGAGTCTAATTATGTAATTTGGTTTCCGATGAAAAAATATAGACCTACATTTGTGTAGATACTAAGTAAAGATGTTTCTGGGTTCTCATAAGTCTATAATTACTATCAATGAGTTCACTAGGACAAGTAAGCGAAGACTAAGGAAGCGTCTTTAATTACAGTACATCTTACTAACAATTACTTCCACAATCGATTGCATATCGAATGAATGGAATGTAGGTGTGTCGATGGCCGATGACTTGTGTCTAGTCGACCAACGACCTTTGGCCCACATCGGACAATGCTCAAGTTTACCCCCCCTTGTGCCGGGGGTAAACACGGGTTTACTCACCCCGGTGCATATAGAAGTAGTGAAGTTTGCGAAATGCAAAAGTGGGTTGCGAAACAAATGTGCCTATAGTTAATGACCTTTGATTGATGGTGTTTCGATGGAAAAGTTATTTTAGCTGTCAATGTTATGCTTTGGTGTGAGTCATGTAAAGGCATCGATTGAAATGATATGTATATGTCTCTTATATCATACTTTATGTAGCATATTTCCACATATTAGCTTATTTTTAAAAATAATGTATTTTCTTTTATTGTGTTTCCTTTTGTACACTCACCGCACAACAAATCTGCTCTCTGCATGACCCAAGGGTTGCCTGGTAGAGAATGCTCCTAGCATTAAGTTCGCCTTTTGTACCATTTTGTGCAAAGTTTAATAAATAAAAATAAATATTTTTTAAATATTGGTAGGTGCAGCATAATAGCTCCAGTTTAGTTGATCGCGTGGACGATCCGGAAATAAACTTTTTTAAGTTGTCTCTCTTCTACTCATAGTAGTTACAATGGGCGACCTTATTTTTAGACATTTACTTATATTGAGTGGTTGTAGTAAATTATCGCAATTTAAAAAAATAAAAACCGAGCCCTAGTTTTCTAAGAAACATGCAGTTTGCAATTGGTTCCCAAGCCATAAAGTGCTTCTTCATGCTTCGTTAATGTGTCGCTCATATTTTTTTAAATAAATAAATGGTATATTTATTTTTAAATGAAGGTACACTTTTCAATGTTAAATTTGTCAAACGAAAACAATAATGATCTTTTAATAATCCTTCATCGTCACAAGATTAATGACATTAACCAAAAACTAGACCAGTCAAGGGCCTTTTTGTATCAACACAATAGCTTTAACTCGCAACAAAGTCACCACTCACCCCTATTACGCAAGCAATAAGGTTCTTAATCATTTGAATACAAGTCGGCCAAAGATTATAACAAACTTTGTCCAGCCGTACGCAACCAATACTGCGGTCACCGGTCGGTTTCCGCGAGCCGGTTGCCATAGCGACCGTACCATAACAAACCTGTCAAATAGCACACGATATTTTCCAACCCGGCTCAACAAAAGTAATGACACACTTATATAGCTGAGAAATTATGTTTCCGTGACCTACAGTGACCTCCATTTGTATGCTCCAAACAAACAACTACTTATGTTATTAGCAAAAGTCAAAAGAGCGCTGAGACTGAGAATGGACTTCGGATTCGGTGACTCGCTGTATCCCAACGTTGGGGGCTTGCGCCAATATTTCCAACATGATCCATTTTTCGGGTGTGTAGCATTTATTCTATTAGTAAATGCCTAAAACGTTTCAGACTTCAGTAGCTAGAAATGGTACTAAATGTCTAGAGTTTGATAGCTCGTAGACAGATCCGCGTAGCACTTGAGATGGTCGTAGCGTGTCAAATTACTCGTAGTCGTTTAAATGTAGCGTTTGAAAGCCTCGTAGAGCGACGAGTCGACTACGATAGCCGTAGCGTAATGATGGTTTTTATATGGAAACGGTAGTAGTTTTACTGGCCTGGAGCTCGTTTGGTAGTGACCCTGCTATATAATCGTCGTATAATAAACTTTCTTATTATCTTATTATTTTAATTGTAATATAATAAACTTTCTTATAATTATTTTTACTTTCTTCAATTGCTAACATCTTGTAATATTTATGTACCTACATTATAGATGCAAATGATTGAGTATTGAGTATATTTTAATCGGTTTACAATCGTGGGTTCGATCCCACCGGGGATCATGTCATAATCATGTCTGAGTAATGGATGATTGTTCTAAGTTTGAATGTTAATATTGTGTTGTAAGTAGGTACGAGTAAGTATATGTAATTTTAATCGACTTCAAAAAAGGAGGAAGCTTTGAATTTGACTGAATATTACTTTATATAATACTAGCTTTTGCCCGCGACTTCGTCCGCGTGTTTAAATTTATACATACAAAAGTTTTTTCCCGCTAACTCCCGTTTCCGTGGGAATTTCTCAAAATACAGCCATAACTAAACTTTATATTTACTAAGGTACCTGCATGCCAAATTTCAAGCGTCTAACTTAAGCGGTTTAGATTTTTCATACAAAAGGATTTTCCCGCTAATTCCCGTTCCCGTGGGAACTTCGGGAATTCCTTTCTTAGTGCACCCCTACGGTACCTAAGCTACGTCCCTTCCAAATTTCAAGTGCCTACGTTTAGCCGTTTGGGCTGTGCGTTGATATGTCAGTCAGTCAGTCAGTCAGTCAGTCAGTCAGTCAGTTTCTCCTTTTATATATATAGATTTTCGTTTTATACTTGTCGCTAAAACCTTCTTTTCTCAGTAATTGTTGGCTTTTTTCAACAGCCCGTCTTCAGGCTTCCACCAGATGGCCCGGATGATGGACCGCATGATGGTGGAGAGCTTGCAGCCGTTCGGGTTCGCGCGGATGACGACCAGGCGCGGCGAGGGGCGAGACAAGGAGCCTCCCAGAGACGGCCTGAGGACTGAGAGGAGCGACGTGCGGCGCGAGCGGGCGAAGCAGCAACCCGACACTCATGTCGCTAATGGAACCAGGCATCCACCCACACAAGGTACTAATAGGACAACAAAGCCTTACTGACACGGCCTAAGGATTGAGAGCCCAATACGCTTGTGGCAACCGAAACCAGGAATTCACCCACACATGGTACTAATAATACAGCTAGGCCTTACAGACGTGGCCTGAGGACTGGGAGGAGCGACGCGCGGCCCGAGCGAAGGAGCGACTCGACACGCCTGGCCCTAATGGAATCAGGCATCCACCCACACAAGGTACATGGCACAGCAAGTCCTTACAGACGCGGCCTGAGGACTGAGAGAAGCGACGCGCAGCGTGAGCGAGCGAAGCAGCCACCAGGCATCCGCCCACACAAGGTACTAATAGGACAGCAAGGCCTTACAGATGCGGCCTGAGGACTGAGAGGAGCACGGCCGACAACAATGGGCACGTAACATAGTCCAGGGGGTGTAGGAAAGGGGAATGTCATTTTCTACCATTCCATTCCCCCTGTCTGATGTTATCAAATGGTGTACTATCCTTGTATACTTAAGGTGAATTTGTTTCTTAAATCGACTGGCTCAGGACTTTGTCTTGCTAGAAACTCACCCGTTATCGACATCGTGTACTTCTAAATTGAAAAAAGTTTGCGGAAGAATGGGGATGCGGTTAGCCTTGCTTTTAAAAAACATCTCCATTGTTACAGTTGTAAAACCAACACAAGCCTACACATTTCACATGCAACCGATGGACACGTCAAAACAATCGGACCCGACGACAGAGAAGTGGGCGGGCACCCTCCGCCGGCGGGACCCCAACATCCAGCCTACGTTGCCTTCCATCGTCTCCCGGAAGACCTCCTCCACGTCGTCTTCGGTGGGCAGCGGCAGGAAATGTCGATCGGTGGACCGCATGCCAAGAGGACGCTCTCGGCATCTAATACCGATCAAACCTACGATCAGGAAGACCGATATGCCTTCTGAGGGAGATGTGGCGGTTCTGGAGAGGGATGAAAAGGTGCTAGTTGTTTTTTTATGTCTAATTGTTTAAACGTCAGGAAACATGCAGCAGCGCGTACCTGGGTACAGATAAAACCGACTACGGTATCTAATTTGCCTGGCAGGCGTTGCGAAGGCTATCCCAACATTCCCAACAAATAATAAATGTCATTGGGGGAGGCCTATGTCTATAGCTTCATCGGAGCGAGAAGCTACGCCCTGCGATCGCCAACCTGCCTGCCCAGCGCGGTTATGGGTGAAGCGTCCAGATGTTTGACGTCGTTTAAGTGGACATCTTCAGGCTGATGATGATGAAGACATTAGTGGTGAATTTACTCTTCTGGACAAGGCCTTAACCGGCTAACTCCCGTCTTGAAGTCTTACAAAGTTTGCTTCCTCCGTCCAGGTGTTCGACGCGACTGGGTATGAGTTACACCTGGTGGAGACGCTGGAGCGGGACATTCTGCAGAAGAACCCGGCGGTGCGCTGGCGTGACGTCATCGGCCTGGAGGACGCAAAGGCGGTGCTGCAGGAGGCGATGGTGCTGCCGCTCATGATGCCGGACTACTTTAAGGTTAGGCGTTTTAGAGGCAGCGGCATGGCTGCGCTACTGGAGTTGCTGATGTCCTGGCATTGCAGCAGGAGGTGATGGTGCTGCCGCTTACGATGCCGGACTACTTTAAGGTTAGGCTCTTTGGAGGCAGTGGCATGGCTGCGCTCCCGGAGTTGCTGATGTCCTGGCATTGCAGCAGGAGGTGATGGTGCTGCCGCTTACGATGCTGGACTACTTTAAGGTTAGGCTTTTTAGAGGCAGCGGCATGGTTGCGCTCCTAGAGTTGCTGATGTCCTGGCATTGCTGCAGGAGGCGATGGTGCTGCAGCTCATGTTGTCGGACTATTTTAAGGTTAGGCTTTTTGAGGCAGGGGCATGGCTGCGCTCCTGTAGTTGCTGATGTCCTGGCATTGCAGCAGGAGGCGATGGTGCTGACGATTACGATGCCGGACTACTTTAAGGTTAGGCTCTTTGGAGGCAGTGGCATGGCTGCGCTTCTGGAGGTGCTGGTGTCCTGGCATTGCAGCAGGAGGCGATGGTGCTGCCGCTCATGATACCGGACTATTTTAAGGTTGGGTTTTTAGTAGGCAGCATCGCTGTGCTCTTGGACTACTTTAAGGTTAGGTTTTTGGTGATTTGCATGGACACCCATGGGCGGTTTCGACTGCGTTCCATCAGGCATTGCACTTGCTCGTCTGCCACCTCTTGTATAAAATAGGCAGCCGCGTGGCTCTGGAGCTCCTGGTACTCCTGGAGTTGCTGAAGTCCTGGTATTGTTGATGCACTTGTTGGAGACGCTAGAGCGAGACATCCAGAAAACTTTTGACGTGCAAAAGTATTACTCGTGAATCTATTTGAATAAAAATACCTTTGTTTAGGTACTTATTTTTATTCTCCACACAATCTAAAGATATTTTCTTTAGGCATCGTCGCTGTTTCCACCCGTTTATACTACATACATTCATAATTCATCCTTATTGCATTAAAATCAGCAAGAAACACATGCAAAATTCAGCCTGTCGTGTGTTATTTTAATCGCTTCAACTGAAAAGACAAATGACCATAATTCCCAGCTTTATCTTCACGCCGCGTTATATCACCGGCCATAAATGTAGGTCGTCTACATTGTAATGATTACTTCAAAGAAAGCCCTACGGTCCGTACAAAAGTTACAAGTGCTTGTGGCGATAACATCGCGCACGCAAATCACTAATTTAAACTGGGCTAATTTTTAGTTGGGTCGGTAATAGCAGTCCACTACGGCGTGGGCTTGATTTCGCGTCACGGCTTTGTGTTGCAAACGAGTCGATGAATAAGGGCAATTTCGAGTTTTTTTATGTACTGTGAAAGGAAGCGTAGAGGTGAACAGCACCAACATGAAATTGTATTAAAGAGTATTGCCTATAGGGGCCATTGATAAATATGTGGACTCAAGGCAGCATTCAAGGTGTCGCCCTCCCGTTTTAAGAGCGATGCGAGTTCCACATACCCTGTCGTTCCCCAGAATGGCGATGAAGCGCAAAAGCATTTTTCCGGACTTTATGTATCGCCAACCCACCTGCCCAGTGTGGCGATTATGGGTAAATTCCCCAGGTATTTACCCAAAGTGGCAAACAACTGGAGAGGCCTATGTCCATCAATGGACTGCGATAGGCTGGTAATGATGATGATTTATCTGTTATATCCTGTTTTATCAATAATCAGCAGTTAAAATTTCCCACAGGGCATCCGGAGGCCATGGAAGGGCGTGCTCCTGACCGGTCCTCCAGGAACGGGGAAGACGCTCCTGGCTCGCGCGGTAGCTACAGAGTGCAAGACCACCTTCTTCAACGTTTCCTCTGCCACGCTCACTTCCAAATACCGGGGGGACTCTGAGAAACTTGTCCGGCTGCTGTTTGATATGGTATAAGCACAATCTTTCTTTATCAGGTCTTTTAAACATTTTCAGGGGAATGTATCATGCTAACCTTATTTCCCGCGCGTAGAGACAACCTAGAGATGCCACCAATATAAAAGAGGTGTCTATAGGACTATAATATTTCTTGGCTATATTAGCACAATACATTGGCTTTCTCTCGCTAAAAAGGCAAATCACTATCACATCTGACAGAAAACCTTAGTATCTGGTCAGTTGGAAATATATGCAAGTTGAACTTTCGACAAATGTTGTATTCCAGGCGGCATTCCACGCGCCCAGCACGATATTCCTGGACGAAGTGGACTCGTTGTGTGCGGTGAGGGGCGCCGATTCGGAGCACGAGGCCTCGAGGCGGTTCAAAGCTGAACTCCTCATACAGATGGACGGGCTCGCTGCCGCTTTGTAAGGAAGATTTACTGGTTTCAACGTCTCTCGTGACCGATATGGCCCAAACCTTAATGGTTTCGTCAGAGCAATAGTCTGACGAAACCATCAAGTTGCCACCACACTTTAATTACCTCGCTCGACTCACTTTGTTGACTAGCTCGATTGTTCAGGCACGCCCAGGAGGTAGTCCTGAACGAAGAGTCGTGGATTCGATTCCCATCCGGGACAAACACTTGTATTTGTTCTGCGTCTGAATGTTTGTTTTTCTATTTAAGCATTATCTATATTAGTGATACTTTCATTGTTCTGACAATACAGGTGCTCAAACTACTTACTTTGGTATCGGGGCAATATACGTATGTGATGTTGTCTGATATTTATTTAATTGCCCTCTTAATTCATTGAAATATAACTGATAGTCAAAAGACATTTTCAAGGAGTAGGAAAATGTGCCGGTTAACAGTTGGCCACGTAAGAGATTAATTTAGAGGATGTGCTTTATTAAGGATACCACGCGCACGCTGTTAAAAACTTGAAAATTTGTTTCCCAGTAATCGCGACAAGATTATAATGGTGCTGGCAGCGACGAATCACCCGTGGGACATCGACGAAGCGTTCCGGAGACGTTTCGAGAAGAGGATATACATTGGCCTTCCTGACGGTATTTGTACATTTTTTTATGACAGAAGTCGCCAACGGGCCTGATTGTCACCTGATGGTAAGTGATCACTTCAGCTCATAGACGCTCAAACCAGGGCGTCATAGATGGGTACGTTGCCGGCCCCAGAGAAATTTGAAAGCAGATATTCAGTATTTGTAATTTCATCTTCATCATCGTCAGCCTATTGCAGTCCACTGCTGTTATGTATGGCCTCTCCAGGTGACGTAGCTGCCCGTCATCGGTCTGTGGTATTTAGCTACGCCTTCAATTGTGATGGTTATACCGACACCAGTCGGTTGCCAGCGCCTCGTCTATTCGGAAGGATGCACCACAGGCAGGTGAGGTTGGCTTGGAGCAAAATGATGATAGGCCGCTCCCTTGCATCGCCTTAGTAATTTAGCTGACCATTATTTGATTCTTCTTGTTACTTGTAGATGTGTGTGTCGACTGCCTGGATGGTCTTATGCTACCTGAGGACCAAGAGGTTTTTATGGTATCTATTGGTATACTTTAGTGTTCAACTTTCGGTATTTATTTTGGTTTCAGAGGCGACGCGTGTGAAGCTGTTAAACTTGTGTTTGCGAGAAGTGGTGCTCGCCAATGACGTAGATTTGGCGGATCTGGCTACGAAGCTCGACGGATACAGCGGCTCAGACATCTGCAACTTGTGCAGGTAACTTGGGGACGTGAACAGAGGCCTCACCAAAGATAAGACAGATATTTAGTAGATTATGTATAGAATAAGAACTTCGAGAGTATATTTTCTTATTAAGTCTGAAAAATATCACCTACTACGTTGTGACGAAAATTCTGTTATGCTTCTGCTTTCTGCTTTTGTTTTTCGATCTCCGTGTGTACAAAGGTTACAGTAGAAGGTTAGCTAGCCCAAATGAGCGGGTTACGGTACAAGGTTAGCCATCCCGAGCGGTGAGCGTGGGGGCGCGATCCATTCAATAAGGTGTGGTGGGTGCAGCCACACCGTTGCACAAGTTCCGCCCGGGAAGCACTCCATTGCTCCTAGCCTAGGCCCTGTATGTACCGTTGTCTTATCGTCGAACTAAGAGTATGTTCAGACGATACGCATTCAACGCGCGTTGTGATAGCGCGCGATGGTTGTTAGCGCGTTTTGACGGCGCTGCAGGTGTAACCTAAGGCCTGAATAAAAATGTATGTAGGTAGTTGTAAACGAGCACTATCAAAACGCGCGTTGTCATTTGATCATACCCTAACAGCCACGTCTATTACTTCAGAGATGCGGCGATGATGACGATGCGTCAGAAGATCGCCGGCAAGAGTCCCGAGCAGATCCGGATGCTGAAGCGATCCGAGCTAGAGGCTCCTGTCTCGATGACCGACCTCGCCGCTGCCATGGAGAAGACTCGACGCACTGTCACACAGGTAATATCATCATTAGTGTTCTCCTGATGATATTGGCTCAGCTTTAAGATCATCTGGGGTTGGTGCAGTATGTTTTCTTATTTTTATACGTGCCACACAGATGCCTTTACGCAATTTAGTGTATCGAAGAAATATACTTACAAAGCTGAATGAGGGATGTAGGGGAGTGACCTATCATCTTTCTTCTCCAAGCTACCTTTACCTCGTGGTGCATCCTGCCGAATAACAAACGAGGCTCTGGTAACTGACTGGTGGCGGTATAGCCATCACGATTGACGACGTAGCTAAGTACCACGAGCCGATGACGGGCAGCAGCGTCACCGAAGCGAGAATCGCTGTGATCGCCAACCCACCTACCCATCGTGGCGATTGTGGGTAAAGCCTTTGAGCAAAGTGGTGAACAATTGGAGAGGCCTATGTTCAGCAGTTGACTGCGATAGGCTGATGATGATACAATGGAGTTGTTGTTCCCAGGCCGACGTGGCCCGCTACACGAGCTGGATGCAGCGGCACGGCTGCTCCTAGCGGCGAGCTAAAGCGCTGCGAGCGCTGCTTCGGAAGCTACGCAACGCTTGAGGAGCATCTGCGACAGTGCTCCGGATGGAACGCGCTGCCCGACTGAGGATTGTCACTTGAACAGTTGCTGTTTCAACTGGAATGGACCTTATGGTGTTGGGATAAGGTTAATAGGTCGGAGCACTTTCAAGCCGTTACTGGTTGTTTAAAGTCGTAAGGCCCAGACTTCCAGACACAATAGATGAAACAATAGGAATTGGATCACATGAGAACATTGGGCCTTACGAGGTTAAGGGAGCTCAACACATACAAACAAGGCTACTACTACTATACCTTTCATCTAGTAGGTATTCTTCTGGAAATAATGAAAAAGAAATTTTAATTGAGTGTAATTAGGGTCCAATCGTCGGTTAAGGACTCAAACGCGCTACACGAAGCTCAGGAAATCAATGATATTGTCAAGTCATGTCATGCTGAGTCGCGATAAGCTAGTGACTCGTAAGCTGCTTTGCGTATGCAGAATGTTTCATTTGCGGTAAAGGTCATCTGTGGTCAGGAGAAGTTCTATGCAATGTAAATGCTTTTAGGTAAATGCTCACTGCAAACTCTGCCTAGCGAGAACTTTGACAGATCGAATACTCTTTGTATTCGATCTGTCCTCTCGCCTCTTTCTTATAGCCTCTTATGATCGAAGAATGTAAAAGCATATTACTACATTGTGGATGGCCACTGCACTGCCACTGCAATTGGGCTCCCTCTCTCATATCTTTCCTCGAATTATCTCTAAGATTCTTCAAAACGAAGCGTGTAAAAACATCTCCCGGGTCAGTATGGACGTGACAATTGACAGCAAGCTATAAATGCCTAGCTTTTGCGATTGGTTACCCATCCACCCTATTCCGATAAACATCTGGTGAAATGGGATTTACACTAGGACCTCACGCGAAAGTGCTCCCTCTATGTTTACCTATCAACAGAACGTAGGTAAGTGATTAACTTCGATCCTCGTCGGGCAGTGTGTATGCGCCGAAATTCGACTAGTGTTGCGAAGTGGATATTATCGGTCATAGTGACACTTTGGTGATTTTGACAGTGACATTTTGCAATTTTAGAGTGAACTTAAGAATCCTATTGAGTATGATGAACTTTACGGAACTAAAATTTTGAAGGATTGTTTTATTTGGGGATTACCTGACGGCTAAGTAATTGGGTTGCGAGTGGAAGGTATTTAAACTGGTGGCTAGCTACCATTTAAATAATACTTGCTTGCTGCCCAACAATGAAGAGTCAGGTCTACGGCAATGAGAAAGTTCTAACCCCAAAGAATAATTCACACTATAAACGTGAACGTTAACACATTGTATTTACGTTAAGGAAAGTACAATGTTTTATCTCTACTTTTGCATAGATTTTATATTAAAATTAATTAATCTTCTGAAGACTCTATTGAAACTTGTTGCGAACACCTTGATTGTCTATATGCGCCCTAAGTTGGCTAGTGACGTGATACAGTGAGAAATAATTAAGAATTTGTGACACAAAGAAAATTGATATATAACTGACTTTTCTTAGGATATATTAGAAACGTTACGTTTAAAAGCTAGTAATGAAGTGTTAATGTTGTAGTGATTTTATACCGACTTTTATATGGAAATACTCAATGAATGAGAAATATCATTGTAATATCTAGGAACAGTCACTGTAATATACTCAGGTACTCGCACTACAAGCAATATTCAAACTTAATACTTTTGTGGTAAGTTTCAAAATTATTTATAGTATTGTACATAAAGTAACTAATACTCGTATTGATACGTAGTTATTTTTCATTACATACGCTTCTAAAGGTTAGAAAATATAACCTTTAGAAGCGTATGTAATTATTGCTTTTCGTAAGTTTTTATACATTAACAACTACTTTGGTTATATTTTAATTAATTTGTATTTCATAGACTTAAGGTCAAAAACTTTGAAAATGGTAAATAATGATGTGCATTATACATAAAAATAATAGGGTAAACTTAACTTTCCTAACAAGCGCATTAACTTAGGGACTATATTCTATATATTTTTGTTCGTATACGATCACATTTTAGACTTTATTAATTATTAATTTAGTATTCTTTTCATATAAGTTCTTATATAAATCAGCGGTAAAATTAAATAAGACTCAAGACGTGGGTAAAACTCGTTTATTGAGGAATGGTGTAAAATGTTAGTGTTTGTATTATATCGTCTGTCTCGTTAATATTCCAGTGTAATGTAATGTAATGTAAAGTATTGTGCTGTTTGGTACCGTGTAGATGAAGTTAATAAAGTTCGTAAGGTTTTAATGCTGGTCTTTTCTTAATAACGATATGTGTTAAATTCATAGATAAAGGCCACAAGTTTTCAAATTAAAATGTTCGATCATAGAATATTTAATTATACCCAGTTCCAAACAAATATTTGAATTCAATATTCGTACTTTGAACAGGTGGTCGACATCACTCTCTAAAATCATCCCGCGCGTCTCTACAATATTTTTTTATTAGGGCGGTTATTGGGTTATAGATAAGCGTAATACGTACGTACAAGCTCGTATTTGCTCGCGCGTGTGCTCGTAGGTACAGCAAATATTTATAAGTCATGCTTGTACTGATACCATAATTAGTATAAACAACTATTGATTCGGGCAAATACGCCGGTGTAGAATCTAGACAGCGCATACGGATTTTTTAAGTGAACGTGTAAGCTGTTGCCTTTCGTATCACGTAATTAACCTTGGGTCACTCACTCGCTGTATTTAACCCTTCTTGTCCTTGGATGAAAAGTATTATAAAATTTCTATGATCGAATTAAGTATTTAAATACAATAATCTGAAATACATATTTTATAGGTACTTAACATTCCTTATCATATTAAGATTATTAATCACACAGCACTATTATTTGGTCATTCATATTTGGTTTATAGTGAACAAACTTGGTTCTCAAGTTGTTATTTTCTCAAAGACACCAATATATTATATTTACACAAAATAAAATTTCAACAAACTCGTTTCAAAATAACACTTTCACTTAAACCATTTATATAATCATAAAAAATAAAATAAAACGTAACAAAATGTTCTTATCTATTAGATATACAATATACTTAACTGTGAGCACATGAGAGAGTCGTAGCAAGTAGGTATAGCATTTGTACGAGTATAATAAAGTGTCTGGCGCAATTAGTTATTATTTATATAAAAATATATAAACGTACAATATATATGACACGAGTATCTTTAAATAAATGTGTTAGCAGATAGGTATAACTTTGATAAAATGTTCAATTTACATACAATGTAAATTTCGGCAGGTACTTTCTCAAATGGAAAATACATCTTGTATTTATTATTATCTAATTATCGTATTTTGCTATGCGTTATTATTAGATAATATGAAATATTATGGAACTACAGCTTCATAACAACTTTAATCTAAGAAGATTGAATAATAAAATCATTGGATACATGTGATGTACAATGCATATTGAATTCCCATAATATATAATACGAATAGTAATGAGGAGTCAAAAAGATACATTTTTTATTTGAATATCTTTATGTCGTATAAAATGAACAGATTTCAATATTCCTAACGTTAAATACAGATGACACGGATACCTAGTTATAGATTTATGAAAGAATTTGTTAACAAAATACAATTTTAAGTTTCTTCTTATGTATGGAAGGAACTGTTTCACACTTACAGAAATTAAATATTGACATTATTTTTTCCAACTCAAAGATTTACGGTAATTTTTCGTACAAAAACATTGATTATATTAAGCAATCCTTTTTTGATATGACTCATCTACATCTACTTATCATTCTTTGAAATGTTCGTTGTTTTACAAGTTTCTCAGATAATCTTTCATACTATGTTTAAAGTCACTCAACTCAATACACTTATTAGTAATAATTACACTACACTACTGTGACTTTGAAAATGATATCACATTGTCATTTCTGAACAATTCTCTCTATTCAATAAGATGAAGAGTTGTTACATAAACAGATGGGAGAGCATTTAACAAAATGAATTAATGCAATAGTACATTTAAGGCGATGATTACATGCGAATCAGTAGTTTATTGTAGATTTTAATTCAACGATAAGTTTGACTGGTAGAACTGATCTAAGGCACTTTTCGTAATTTTTTTATACATTTATCTTCCCTGTTCTTTCATATTTACTGGATTCATCAAAATAATAATCCATGTCTAAATATATAATGTCTATAAAAAGATACCATACATTAGATAATGATATCGCCAAATAATTCTCATTAATTTTATTATAATATTTTTGCAACCTCAACACGTAGACAAAATTACACTGCAATGCTGGCATAGCAGTCTTCAAGGTAAAATTGCATCAGTTTTAAGGCAGGTTTGAATATATGCATACATGGAGACAATAATTTCGTTATATCATCTTTCGTCTCTCAAGCTCAAACATTCATAGGGGCAAACATAAAAAAATACTTATCTAAATTTGAAACGATGATACTGTTTCGTTATTGCTAGGGGGTCCCGGCTTCTCGTCACTCCGGCGGTCCCCCGTTGGTCTCCGCTGGGGGCTTGTCCTGGTCCTCATCGTGTTCCAACATGGCGGAGAATGAGAAAGGGAGAAAGGCGTATCCGTGACCTTCGTAGAACTTGCTCATGAACTCCACCCTGTAGACAAATGTGTACGAGTTCGTAGATTTAATTTTTTTTTGTGTAAAGCCGCCTTAACAATCAAAGGTCGTATTCTTTCATTAGCACCTCAAAATGACTGCGTTCTACCTGATGTTAAGCCATGGAAGTAATAAGTACTAACATAGTAAGTGTTAAACTGACGACGAAGTCCAAAAAAGGCTCTAACTTCATTGCAAGCAGCGCATGGCTGTGTCCTCAGCATTGCTGATATCCATTAGCGGTGGTTACATTTCTTTCTTGGAATATTTAGGTTATTAGAAATAGGAATATTTACTTTTCGCTTATCTTTGCCCCCCTAATTGCTAAGTCCACTAGCGGCAGTGGCTAATAGGAATGTTTCCAGGGTCAAAATAATTACATTATATATAGTCCGTATTTTAGATTATGAAAATTTATATGACATGTATTTTTCCTTTTTTCATTTAAACAAAGATACAAGGCATCAAAATGTAGGAGTGGGGATCTTTGACGTCACTCACACTCAGTGGCGAAAGAACTCCCACTCTTTGACGTCACGCGTAATTTTAACGGGCTATATCTTTGTAAATTTTTGGTCTAATTTACAAATAAAAAAATACGTGTCTTTTATTTTTGAATAATCTAAAAGACGGACTACCTAATTAATTTTTTTACGGCAATAGGCCTATTAACACTTGACTGCTAGTTTTCCCAAATAAGCTTACTCCACATACCAATGCAACCTCAGCGTATGCAGGAACGCGGACAGGCCTTCCATGAGCACCAGGATGGCGAGCGTGAAGAAGGCCCACACGGCGAAGATGACCCACATCTGCAGCGCGCGCAGCAGCGCCAGCCACGCCGGCGCCGGCTCCGCTGGCGCCAGCCCCATGCGCAGCACCCGCTGCCAGAGAACTGCGGACAGCTCTGCAACAAACATTTTTCTTACAATAGCATTCATATAAGTAAGTGGTTACTTTTATGAAAAAGATTTCTCTTACTTTTTTTTTTTATAGTAGCTCGACATAATGGCTTCCCTACGCCTGATGGAAAGCTAAAGAGAAGCGCAAGTCGCTGTGACAACTGGCAAGTAGCTGGTTAGTTACCTGTCAGTTGCCACTGCCATGCCGGCCCAACCCTAACCCCCCACGAGCTCCGGAGACCCTACTCACCAGCAGAAACACGACCCGGAGGTCATTTGGCTGCGGTATTCTATAGGGTGGAGGTCCTTCCCCGGACGGGCAGCTCAATACGAGCGAAGATTCGCTATGCCCTACCTCTCTACTATAACAGTCAGAGGTTCCCATACTATTATGAAAAGATTTCTCTTACTGTAGCATTCATGTAAGTCAGAGGTTTCCATACCATTATGAAAATATTTCTCTTACTAGCCAAAACATTCATATAAGTCAGAGGTTCCCATACTTTTATGAAAAAGATTTCTCTTACTATAGCATTCATATAAGTCAGAGGTTCCCATACTATAGTGAAAAGATTTCTCTTACTATAGCATTCATATAAGTCAGAGGTTCCCATATTATTATGAAAAAGATTTCTCTTACTATAACAGTCAGAGGTTCCCATACTATTATGAAAAGATTTCTCTTACTATAGCATTCATATAAGTCAGAGGTTCCCATACTATAGTGAAAAGATTTCTCTTACTATAGCATTCATATAAGTCAGAGGTTCCCATATTATTATGAAAAAGATTTCTCTTACTATAACAGTCAGAGGTTCCCATACTATTATGAAAAGATTTCTCTTACTATATAGCATTCATATAAGTCAGAGGTTTCCATACTTTTTTTATGAAAAAGATTTCTCTTACTATTGCATTCATATAAGTCGGAGGTTCCCATACTATTTTGTTTCATAGACCACATTCAAAATTTTGCTGGGTCCGGTGGAGCCCCTGCAGCTACCTACCAATTTTTAAATCTCGAAAAAAAAGGTTGCAGGTTATATTTTTTTATGGAAACTTGCGTTGTGGCCAATTTTTGACGACGAACCAACAGTTTTCCAAAAATATATGGGACATGCAAATTTTACATGACACTTGTCTACTCACGCGCATGAGCCAGCGACAACGCCCACAGGCGCAGGTAGGAGGCGGTGTGCGAGACCGTCCCCAGCACGTACTCTATGGTGTGTATGGCCTGTGTGATCATCTGTTCCCCCATCGGCTCCTGGGGCGGTTCCTCCGGCGTCACCTCGCCGCTTTCGACGCCTTGTCGGTATTGCTGGAATCAAAAGTCGATAAAATTTATTCACTTGATGGCACTGAACTATTATCCATGTAGTTTCCGGATTTAGAATACGACCATACCATATCATTCCGTGTCTGATCCGTGTTTTATCGCAACCGGTAGCGGTATTACCATCTCGATTGAAGGCGTAACTAATGCTACTGGCCGATGACGGGCAGCAGCGTCATCGGAGAGAGAACGCCTTGCGATGGCCAACTCGCCTACCTAGCGTGTCGATCTATGAGTAAAGCGTCCAGAGACTAATATTTAGGAAGAAGTTATTCTGTGAAAGAGGGCCGAAATATCGGAGCCTTAAAATTCAGAAACGCGGTGTAACAAATTATAGTTGGAAATGAGCAAGTGAAGGCCAAATATGGAAGGCATTTCCTCACCTTCCGCTTCCTAGCGGCCATCATCAGGTATACCGGCTTCCCGAACAGCATGACCGGCACGCACAGGTACGCGAAGACCAGGAACGTCTTCTGCAGCTCGTCCTGCCCGTCGTACATGAAGGCGCTGCACGGAGCCTTGGCCTCAGACCGCTTCAGCAGCATCATGTTGATGAAGATGATCAGCACTGACGGGGCGCAGGAGGTGCCGTATTCGGGATCTACAAATTGAAATGTTAATTAAACTAAAGCAATTTTAAGTTCTGGCAACCGACTGGTGGCGGTATAACCATCACAATTGAAGGCGTAGCTAAATACTAAAGACCGGTGACGGGCAGCAGCGTCACCGGATCTTATTCTAAATCCGGAAACTACATGGATAATAGTTCTGTGCCATCGAATGAATCGGGATGTAAGGGAGCGACCTATCATCTTTTCGCTCCAAGCCAACCTCACCTGCCAGTGGTGCATCCTGCCGAATAACAATCGAGGTGCTGGCAACCGACTGGTGGCGGTGTAACCATCACAATTGAAGGCGTAACTAAATACTAAAGACCGGTGACGGGCAGCAGCGTCACCGGAGCAAGAAGCTACGCCCTGCGATCGCCAACCCGCCTGCCCAGCGTGGCGATTATGGATATATCCTCCAGATGTTTGCTCTAAGTGGCGAACAACTGGACAGGCCTATGTCCAGCAGTGGACTGTAATAGGCTGATGATAATGATGATGAATTTTAAGTTTGTAAGCGTTTTAAGTCGGAATTTAAAGAAAAACAAACATTTTTGTTTTTTTTTTATGCAAGAGGTGGCAGACGATACTCGATACTCTGTGAAGAGGTTTTTAAAGGGTCGGCAACGCACGTGTACCTTATGCCCTTGGTGTTGCAGGTGTCTATAGGCTGCGGTAACCGCTTAACATCAAGCGGGTCGTAAGCTTGTTTGCCACCCTAGTGGTATAAAAAAAGACGACTAGATGTGATGCCTGATGGTAAGCAGTCGACACCGCCCATGGATGGGTGTCCAATTCAAATCTGGGATCGCTGCCGTTATGACTTCTTTACGTAATTACATAAGACCCCCTCCCCGCCTCAAAGACTATTCGACCGAAAATGTATTGTTGAGCATGTATTTTGTTGAGATAATTTCCAGGGTCAAAATACTTGCATTATAATTATTTAGTCCGTATTTTAGATTAAAAAAATATTGGAAACGTATTTTTTCTTCTTTCAATTAAAAAAAAATCAAATATACAAGGCATCAAAGGAGCGGAAGTCTTCGACGTCACTCCTTGCGAAAATTTTACACGTAACTTTAGCGGGCTATATCTTTGTAATGTTTGGTGTAATTTAGAAATAAAAAAATACGTGTCTCTTATTTTTAAATAATCTAAAAGACGGACTTATTACATTTTTACGGCAACAAGCCTTATGAAAAGTTGTTCTATTTAACGACTGCTTGTGTAAATGAATTACGAGTAGGTGCTATTTTTTATATCATGGGTCTTTATTCGAGTAGTTAAAAGTGCTCGCTCGCACACATCTGATGCCGACTGTACAAACCGAAGAAATTATTATCATCCTAGCCTTTTTCCCGATTGTCTCAGGGTCGGCTTCCCAAACTGAGAGATTTGGCGAGGGCTAAGCTTTTACACAGAGCGACTGCCATCAGACCTCCGCAACACTTAGGGTAAGCTACACCCATTCCCAGTTAGGCGTCATCAGAGTTATCATCATCTCTGATATGACGCGTGACGACTGCTATCTGAGTTGGTAAAGATAGCACCCGGGACCAACAGCTTAACGTGCCTTCCGAAGCACGGTGGAAATCTGTGTCAAATTTTGGTCACCCATCATCGGATTGACCGCGCCAATGGTTGCACAACGTTGCGATCATTGTTAAGCGTATAAGACCGCGGCGCCACCGAACTCCTCACAAACCGAAAAAATTAAAAATAGAAATTGGAAGTGCCGGTCAACTACTCCACTAATTGAGGCGAGGTGACGATAATATTGCAATTAGCCCGTAACTGCGCTGTAGAGTTAATTAAAATTGCGACAGTCACGGCCCATTGGGGAATTATACGAGTACAAACGAATATTCGTAGCTACACGGACTCAGGAACAGAGGCGTGGTGTTTTAACCCTGCTTTTAATTCCCTAGGGAGTTCGATAAGGAAAAGAATGCTTGTTATATGTTCAAGGTCAGCGTATGCTGCGCTTGTATCTGCTCTTTAAGGAAATGGTTACCCATTTCCGTATGTACGCTACATAGGGAATAATTTCCATTTCCGCCTATTTTCTTCCTCTGGGGCATTAATTTATTAATTGCTATTTGTACTAATAGCTCTAAAAGTCCCTAAGTTTGATGAAAATCTGATTTTATTGTCATTGAAAACTCGTATGATACAATAAGAGACAAAGACACGTGCATGATAATAAAAGAAATGATTAAGTTCTTCGCGGTGAAACGATATTCACGCGGGCAAAGCAGTGAGCTAGCTTATTTATAAAGATAAATAATCCGTGGTATAAAGAGAGTTCTTTTCCCTCGGTTTTTAGGGCTCCGTAGCCAAAATGGCAAAAACGGAATCCTTATAGATTCGTCATGTCCGTCCGTATGTCACAGCCAGTATAAACTGGCAATATCGGAATAATCCGAAACTATAAGAGCTACATTATTGAAATTTGGTACGTAGATGTATTCTATAAACTGCATTAAGATTTTAAAATAAAATAAGAAAAAAAACAAGCACAAGTATTATCATGCTTATTGCTTACCTTCGGATACGGCAGAATACATGATCCATTTCATAAACATCAGTATGCACAAATACCAGAACAGCAGTAGCAAGAAGAGAATTTGTGGCAAATACTGCAGCAGTATCATCTCCGTCTTCTTGAAGAAGCTGTTGAACGGAAAGACCACTTAAGTCGGCGTGCCAACGTTTTCAAGAAATAAAACATGATAATGTAAGCCTGACCAAAAAGTTGTAGAACTTGGCTCTCCCACCCCTTTCAACTGTACGTGCTAGCTTCCGATGTGACCCCTATCAAAGCAGAGAATTTTCCACCTTGTACCAAAAATATACTGTTTTAAGGTTTCAGTTTCAAAAATTTGGCAACTACTTAATAGCCGTTACATTGCAGGACATCCTTCTGCCTGCCCTAAGGAAGCATGGACAAGTACGGCGATGGCAATCGGCAGGAATGTATGAAAGCCTACCAGTTTCGGGCTCCCTTTTTCAATTAACTGGTGACTACAGAGTCGTCATACTGTGGTATAGTGATAACAAGTAAACAAAATGTCTGAAGAACATATCCAGAACTTTTGCCAAGTCCATTAGAGTCTTAGATATTATAATAATGTGCGAAACCAATGTTTTCTTGTTTCGACCCATGACATGTCTTTCGTTGTTCTGATACCCATAAACACAAAACAAGTTCTTAAGCTACTTTCATTGGGATCGGAGCAATAGTGCAGTCAATGAAGCGAAAAATACGGGCTAACCTCCGAATTTTTTTACTGTGATCCGATTTGCATGAAATTTTGGAATTAGGCTCATCTTACCATTAACTTCAAAAGTGAAAATGATTTGAACTCCGCCACCACCATGGGGGTGGTTGCCACCCCTTCTCGGGGGTCAATGGTTGTTTTTTCAAAATAACCTATATCAATCACAGCCTCCCTTAATCGTGACTTTTTTGAAAACTATGTGTCCTAAAGCAGCCAAACTAATACAATCTATAAAACTCTTCATAATAAAGTTAATTCTAGGCGGAATATGATTAATTTTAGTTTTGGTGGAAATTGCACTTATTTAAACCCATTGATTGAAAAGAAAAAACATTCGATGCTCCGCTTATTTGCAATATAGCTCACTTATTTTACGTGCAAAAGACTTTTGATAAAGCTCAATTTAAAGCTTATTTCAAGCACTACAAAACCCTTTTCGATTAGAAAGCATAAAATGCATTTGCTCGCTGCTAGATGGCATTGACTACATCGATGAAATTTCAGATAAAATAAA